>JANHMN010000002.1:10385922-10405948 GCA_030674055.1 Rhabdomys pumilio | reverse complement strand
AGAGAGAGAGAGAGAGAGAGAGAGAGAGAGAGAGAGAGAGAGAGAGAGATGTACGCAGGCCTATACATGGATGCACACATAAAATAGTAAATAAAAAAAAACCAAGGAATACATTAGTTTCACTGTTCATGTCAAATGATGTATTCCAGCAGAGTGTGCACAAATTACTGCTTCTTTGACAATGAGTAGACACTCTCAGATATATTCATACACAATAAAATCAAATAGTGCTAGCTAATTCTTAGAATATGGAGGAAGGAAAATACAGCCGATACAGCCAGGTTGCAATGACATAAAACTATGTACCATTGGAAACAAAAAATAGTGTAAGAAAATTACATAATCAAATGCCTGGAAAAATGTCTCTATTTGATAATTATAGTGCTGGTGGCAACCTTCTCAATAGTCACTTTAAAGTAATGAGAGCAGAAGCCACCATGTGTTTCTCAGGTTTGAATTCCTGGAAATGAAATGAAGACGGTTGCAGAAAACACACGTTTGAGAAATTTAGCTGTTAGGAGTAATCAGCTCTAGATGCTTGTAGCAAAGAAGTAGTGTTTAGTTTTTTAAGCTAGAAGAGTCTTACGTGCCATGAAAATACTATAAAAAATTAACTTGCCCATACAGAGAAAGCAAATTTAAAAGGAATGTTTACACAATTTAAAAAAAAAAGTATCGAGAATCTTTAGCAATAAGGTGAATGGTTCTGTGTCTCCAATTAATCTTTAGATTTAAAGCCAGTTAATCTTATCCATGGCTTGGCCCCTTATCAAGCTCTAAGATTAATACTCTTCTAAGAAGGGCACTATACTCTGTACATCAAGCAAAGGGGTATCAAGAACTCTTTTTCTCCAATTAAATAGATATGCTCTGTCTCACAGCAATCACTAAGAATGGCAAGTAATAAGAAGAGATCAGGTTATCTTACTAGATCTTTGAATCTTATGAAAGTCTATATCATCATAAAAATAAGCAGTAAGTCTTCCCAAGGACAAGACTCTGGGAAGAAATTTTATTCCTCTTTGCCAATCACGACCTTTCAATTGGCTTGACTATTACCTCCCATATTTCAAGGGGAAATGTGCTGTTAAGCGTCTAATAAGACCTTTCCTTTCAGGGATTTATCACTGAATATATCATTTAATAATCCAAATTTGGTGGTCTTTGACATCTTGCAATAAAGGTCTCATAATACTGGAAAAGAGAAGCCAATAAACAGAAAGGCTGTACACACACACACACACACACACACACACACACACACACACACACAGAGTCAGTTCTGTGTAGTGGTTTTGGTATACTTCTATTAACGTAACATTTTGTGAAAGAGAACTGTGACTCAGATGTAGGAAGTAGAAAATTATCCAAGTCCCAAGAATCCAAACTTAGAAATGACTTTGAGTAACAACTACATAACCCACTAAAATCAAAACTAAACATCAACCAAAGAGCATGGGTTGGTCGAAGACCCCTGGCACATATTTGACAGAGTACTGACTACCTTGTCTGTCCCCCATAAGAGAGGATACACCGAGCCCTCTATAGACTTGATGTCCTAGAGAAGGGGAATGCCATGAGGGCACTCTTGGAAAATAGTTTGGAGGATGAGGAATGAGGTGGGTAACTCTAGTTGAGGAGACCAGGAAGTAGGCAACATTTTAGATGTAAATAAATAAAATAATTAATTTAAAAAAGAAGGTACTGAACGTGACCTGTAGTGAAGGAGCACAAAATATCCATGAGATTGTTAGTCATGGTCCTGTCAGTGTAACAAATGCCCGAGAGAATTCAACTTCAACCGAAAAACAGTTTGCTTTGGCTCACAGTTTTGGAAAATTCAGTCTATTACCAATTGCATCTTTCCCCGGAGCCTGTGGTGTGAAAGACATCACATTGGAACAACTGGCAGAAGAAACTGCTCAGCCCAAGGTGGTCTGGAAAAGCCATGAAGTAAATGCATTTCCACTCTGCCCTTCGTGGACATGTACCCAGCACCTTTCCACTAGGGCATTCTTACAGCTTCCATCAAACTCCAGTTGTGCCAAGCTGAAGAGCGTGCACTTAGAAGACACCGAGGAGGAGCAACCAGGAATCATACAAAGAGTAAGAAGACCCAGGGTAGGAGAGCATCTTGGCTGAGAGTTGAGATGCGTTTCTGTAGTTAGATAACAGTTGAACATGCATGGGATAAGCAAATCATCTGGAAAAATGCCTCCCCTCCATGTGTCAGATAAGGATATATTGTAGTATAGTGTGCAGGAGAACTCTGTGCACTGTGCTCTTTTCACAACTGGACTGACCAGCTCTTCTGCTCTGTCTGAACCCTGGCTGGGGGAGTTTTCTTAGCAGAACATGAATGCCACAGAGGGTGCCAGTTGTCTCAGTGATAAGTTTCATGGGGCATGGAGTAACCTCAATACTGTGAGCATTGAAGGCCCTATTGTACTTTGTAAGATGGTTTACTTTCTTCTGTGTTCTTGGAATGGTAATCCATTCTTACCCTGAATCTGGTATCTATGCTAGCCTCTTATTCATGTCTCTCCTTCAAGCTAAAATCTCCACTGTGAGACTCCAGCAGACACAAGCCCCTTTGACAAATCATAAAACTGGTTCTTAAGAATGCTGGTGCTTCACATGGTACCAAGATTCCCACATATCATCTCACTGGGAAAGAACTGAGGGAACTTATATCCTGATGAATCTTCCCATCTCTTTAATTCAAGGCAAATTAAATGTGAGCTACTTCTCGTAGTTTCAAATTTTCATGTTGTACAATGGAATTCTCTGGGTTGAAATGTTATACAGTTGAATGCCAGCTTATTTAGCATAGGTTTTGTTGAGATATGACATCATTTATTATAGTTTCACCAACTATAGTGTTTTTATGAAACTGTTTCTTACCTGTGTTTAAATTTTAAAGTACTGGTAATTAGTGTAGGGCAAAAACCTAGCTATCTCTCTCCCAGTTTCCAGGGAATTAGTCACCAGGGCCATTCAGCTACAATATTTTAATTAAACCTTTGTCATCTGCTTCAAAATAGCCTCAACAAAACTAAATGTATGCAGTATCCACTGATGTATGAGACGTTTGTTATCTTCTCCAATCCCTCAAAGTTTACTACTTAAAAAATATCTATGTACAGTATTTTCATGATTTTAATTACATCAAATTCCCCCAGCACTGAGCCTTTAGTTATATAAGCTACATCTTTACTGCATACCCCTACAGAGCTATTTAATATATCTCTCCTTTTCCTGTTCTGTTCTCCTGGCTCTTTCCTTAACTCTGACAACTAATTTTATCTTCTGTCTGTCATATACCCCACTTGATCAACGAGTCTTCCTGGAGATACTTTCTGGAGCCGTCTAAACTCCTCCTGCCATCTAGAACATGTGAACTTTGGGGTCAGATTCCTCATCCCAGGCTCATCTTCATCCAAGCTCCCTCTCTCTTCCCCATTGAAGAAAGTTATCTCCTTCCTAGATCTCATGTCTTCATTTCCCTTGATTTGTTTGATTCAGTAGAGCATATGGTCACAATGCACGTCCTCCTTGGATGAACAGGCAATGAATGCTATGCCAGCAGGTGTTCATGGACCTGCTGAGTACCGGGAGTTGTCTGAGTTTGGAGGGATGCAGGATCCTCTGATGAACATCATTTGTCTGCGCTGCTTGTGAGGCACTTGGGCATCGTGTTCTGAGCGGGATGCAAGAGGTCAGAAGCCACCATTCACTGACATCTATTCATGCATAACTATACTTCCACCTCTGACTTTAAATTCCTAGATTTATGCTCTACATCCTAATATTTCATTTCTAATAATGTCATTTATGATTCTGTGTTTGTTATTTCTCCCCTCTTTTTTTCCAAGTGACTCTTGACCGTGGTTTCTAACAGTAAAGTTTGGTTTTAACCCATTAAGATCTTCTTAGTGACAACACACACACACACACACACACACACACACACACACATATATATATATATATGTATATATATGTATATATATATATATATATACAATTATAACTTGATGGCTCTGTTAATTTTGAAATAATTTTATGTGTATGAGTGTTTTACTTGTATGTACGTCTGATAGAGGAAATCTCACCCTGTGTGAAGAACTACAGGGAACTAGTACTGCTGAAAGAAATGAATATAGCTTACCCAGAGATTAGAACCCCTAGTTGGTTATATAAACTAAGTATGCAGCCCTAAAACCATTTACATATGAGAAGTACTCCACAGAGTCAGCAGATGTGTTTGTGCATGTCCATGTCCATGTGCATGTGTGTGTATCCATGTGCCTTTGTGTAAATGTGTAGGTATGTTTGTATGTATATGTGTGTGTGCATGTTTGTGCATGCACGTGTGCATGAATGTGTGTGTGTGCAATAAAATTAATTAAAGGAAAATAGGCATAAGTTTGAGAGGATACAGGGGAAATGGAGCCTGGCAAGGCAAAAAAAAAAAAAAAAAAAACCAGAAAATGATGCAAGTATAGTATTCATACATAACATTTTAAAATTAACCAAACATTTAATTAAAGTAAATCTTCCTAATAAGAATACTGATACATTTATGTAAGTCTATTGTGTTATCTAAGAACATTTGTTTCCAACAAGAGGAGATATAAATCAAATTTTCTAAAAATAAATAAATAAATAAATAAATAAATAAATAAAAATATCTTTTCTTTAAAAAAAAAAGCCAGTTTCTACTTCAGAAAGTAGCTTTAAAACCTTTGCAGATATCAGGAATTGAAAGTTCGTGCATCTCAGATCACTAAAGCACTTTCTAGCTCCTCAAGCCTTTTGATGAAGTTGTAGTCTATTTGCTGCCTACTGGTGGTTTTATTTTGTTGCTGCTGTTGTTGTTGGTTTGGCTTTCCTTGTTTTGTTTCCGTTTTTGTTGTTGTTCTGCTCATTACCAAAATTTAATGATTGTTCTTCATGCATGTATTTCTCAACCTACTTGATGACAACTGACTCACCCCAGTCCCTGTACTATCATGTGTATGTATGTATTTTTCGAACGTTAATTGTAATGATTAGTAAGAAAACAGGCAGCCCATTATATAATGTCCCTGCTTTTAAAAAGTGACGTGGGTTAGAATATCATATAAATATGAGTGGATTCATAATTCAAAGTGTACTTGAAAATTCTAAGTGGATCTTTTTTATTTTTTTTCTCTCTCTTTGGGAATGTCAAACCTTAGTGGCTGTGTCTCTCTGATGAGCTGCCCTCTCATCCCCTCGGTATCTTTGCCTCAGACATAAATACGTTTTCATAGATGGGTCTATTTGCATACATATTCCATTTTCACCTGAGGCAAAACTTCTGCCAGTTCTCAGTCTTCCCTCCACCTGCAGAGAGACTGTTAGCCTCTGCACTTCATGCTTAACCTCAATCTTTAAGAGCGACATTAGCATTCTTGTGCTTGAGCAAATCGATTCTCAGTTTCATACTTTTTTCTTTTTTCCCCATTTGCAAATTTTCTGTATTCATTTCATTTCATTCTTTCACACACATCTTAGAAAGAAAGAAAGAAAAAACATATCTCAGCTGATTCTACTTCAAGTGCTATACTTGCCAGTAAGACACTAAAAACAAAATACCACTCTCAAACTGTGGGATATTTTATAATCGCAAATTTTCGCATTCCCATCATCCTCAGGGGGATAGGACACATATTATTATTCCATTACGGAAATGAAGACTCGCAGAGCCAAGAAATCCTCTCTACAGCTCCCTCTTCCCATTCCCATGTTCTAAAATTTGCTCTGCATAAATAGCTCACAAACCTTGTTAGCCATAATCATGTGACTTGCAAAGGACTCTCACAGGTTTCTCCATCAAGGACTATTAGTGGGCAATCCAGGTAGTTCCAGGTTTTACTCTTGTTGGGAACTAGATTGCTGACCATCTGGGATGTATCTTATAGGTTTGCCTTATAATGATGCTCAGAAGAATTTATTAGGTGTAAAAAATGGTCAAATGTAACTCTCCCTTAAAAAAATTTCTCCGTGAATATATTACGCTCTCCAGTATCCTTTTTATTAGAGGCTACCTAGGTCATTAGAAGGCAAAGTAGATGGTGAAAATCAAGAGGTCAAAGAAAAAGAAATGACTTTAACATGCTGTTACTTTCCGGTGAGTGTAGTACAAAGAGAGGGTTGTGATATTTTAGTCTTTCATTTATGAACTTATGTAGGTAGAATGGGTGTTCTCGCCAATCTAACATGAAGTTGACCAAAGCCAGAGGACTTGTTTCTGTCGCTGCTGCCTCGAGTTAGATCTTTCACCCAATGTTCTGTCCACATTGAGGTCGGGTTGTTCTACACAGATGCAAAAAGAGAGCCTATGAAAATCAACACAAATTGCTTCAAACAACATTTAGTAAAATGTCTTTCAGTGTAACTAGCACCATAGAGGAGAATTGCAAAGCTAACAAAGAGATTTGTCTTCATTTCTCCCATTTGCCAAACTCGGGAAGTTCCAATGGAATAATTATTGAAAACCAACAACAGACAAACAAACAAACAAACAACAGAAAAGTAACTGTTTTTAGTTAATTGTTTACATTTGGTTGTCTTTATGATTATTTTTTCTTTTCTCTCATCCAATCAAGGCCCGTGTACTGGCTAGATTATTGTCAACTTGACATAAGCTGTCATCATCTAAAAGGAGGGAACCTCAATTGACAAAATGCTTCTAGAAGATTAGGCTATTTGTGGGTGGTGCCATCTTTTGGTTGGTGCTCCCCATTCTATATGAAAACAGGCTGAGCAAGCCATGAAGAGGAAGCCAGTGAGCAGCATCCCTCCACGGCCTCTGCATCACCTCTTGCCCCCAGGATTCTGCCCTGCTAGAACCTGTCCTGAGTTCCTTCTCTAATGCAGAGTTATACGGAAGTGTAAACCAAATTCTTCCTTGAGTTGCTTTGCTCATGATGTTTCATCCCACTAACAGTAACCCAAGACAGCCTGAACAAACAAGTTAGTGTTTGTAATTTCCTGATCCCCACCAGCTCCTGACAACTCTCCAGGCCTTTGTTTTTGTGACCTATGGTTGGATGAGTGGCAGTTCCAAACGAAATTTTTTTTCTCAGTTTGGCTGCAACTGATACTTTTTCATGTTTAGCATGAAAATAGGCATTAGGTATTTCTGCAGTGGGGCATCATATTAAGGGGACATGTAGCAATGTCATGAAGTAGCCACACGATTCCAACGTTGCTCCAAGGGATTCTAAGTGGAGACAGTGATACCAGTTTTCTTGAGAGTAAATGCACTCTTCTTTCTTTATTGAACATTACATCCAGAGAGAGATAATTAAATACATGCAAAAAGCTTGTGTGGCTTCAGATTTCCTCACACTGGTTGTAGCTCCCCTGATCATTTTATATCATATTTTACAGTACTTCAAAATATTTGTGTTTTACTATATTAGTTGTATATCTTCCAATTAATATTTTATATTTAAAATATGTAAGTATATATGTGTTTTATAGTATTTCAGTGGCAAATTATTTGTGTTGCTCAGGCATCTGCCAATGTTGAATTTCTTAATTCTACGATTTTAACAATTCGAATTGGAATTCTTCTTTAAAAAAAAAAACTAACACATTTCACTAATATTTATGTACACATGACTTTTATGTAGGGTATGTGGGTACCCTATGTGACATAAAACTCTCCTGGAACTCAGAGAACATCTCATGGGAGCACCCTCCTTCTGCTATGTGACTCCCAGTGATCAAACACATGTCATTTGGCTTAGCAGCCAGCACCTTTACCTATCAACAACAATTGCTCATTTTATAGAATCATCAAGTAATCATAAAGTATTCTATTTTAACCTTCTATTTTCTATGGCCTAGTCCTGAACACACCCTCCACATGGACCATGATCTGGCTCCTGCTGTTGGAGAACGGTAATTAAGTCAGTGTCTTGGTGATCGAGTAGTATTCAGATCCGCCACAGTACAGAACACATGCAAACACGCTAACCTCTCTATGTACCATTCATATTAAAAAATGATATTCTATAGGCAAACTGAAAACAGTGGTGGGTTCCCAGTTATATATTACCACTAGCAGTTCTATGAAAATATGCTATTTCAAATGGACTCATGTCAAATTACTTGAATAATTAAAAATTCAGCTAACTAATGAGCATATGGTTTCTTTTTTAATGAATTTGCTTACTGAAACAATTTCTTGCTCTCTTAAGTAGAAAACCAATCTCTCTCTCTCTCTCTCTCTCTCTCTCTCTCTCTCTCTCTCCCTCGCTCTCTCTCTCTCTCTCACCCTTCTCTTGGATCCCCTCGTACTCAAAATCATGAACTATTTTCCTTAGGCATACACACTCACACCTAGATATATTAATATAATCTGTTCAGTTTTTTTTTTCAGTTTTACTTGTATGCATATGATTTCAGACCTGAACACATTATATAAGCAATTAGAAGGCTCATTACATGGGGAGACTATTTCTTCCCCTAAAGAAGATGTTAGTTGCCTATGTTTGTCCGTGAGTGGGAACCTCTTGAGATTCCCCCTCCCATCTTAACTTGTCTATTGGTGCTGTACTTCTTAAGGTCTTGTCTGGCCATGTGTATTACTGAGGTATCATAGGTGCTGCTCCTCTGTCATTTCTTGGAGACACTATCTCACGATTTGCCTGTTGCTCTGGCTTATAAAATACTTCTTCCTCCTCTTCTGAGATGCTCCCTGACCCTTAGCTGCAGGTTGTACTGTAAATGCATAAGTTGGGGCTAGGCACCCTACCATCACTGGTTTCCTGTATTTTCACAGGTTGTGGTTTTCTGTATCTGTCCTGTCTGCTGCAAAGAGACGTTTCTTTAATGATGGGTGAGAGATAAACTTTTTCTGGGATATGAGGGTGGGTACTTAGAGTGCACTTAGGCATTATTCTCTTTAATCTGTGGTTCCCAGTTCCAACTCTTAAGATGTGAGTATGGGACCTAGAGTAATCACCACTTTGCTTTATTTTTTTAAATAATTTTATGTATTATTGTGATTTTAATAGAAGCATACAGTGTATGTTGATAATATTCATCTGTCATCATTCTCTTCCAAACTGTTTGGACATTTCTTATATTCCCTATTCTTCCCTCCCACATTACCACATATATGTATGTGTATATATAAAATAATATATATGAACAATGTATATAGTCTACCTAGTCCAGTTACTGCTGAACGTCAGAGGTAAAGACTTGGAAAGAAAAGATAATCGGGACACTTAGTGGGGAGGGTATGGTTGGAGAAGACAAGGAAGTATCTGGGAGAAGGGATAACATTAAGGATAGTTGAGAAAAGAAAGCATAGACACTTACAGTTTTAAGACTCCTAAAATATACATTCAAAAGAATTTAAATGAGGTTGTCCTACACAGGGCATTGCAATTCTTCTAAGAAGCCGTACGTTATCAAACAAAACACCTAGTGCCAAAGATACTCCCTTTGGGTTGTTAGACAGGAAGATCCCAGAAACATCTCCAAGAACAATATAAGCTATTGGCATTGCATATCTCTTGGTTTCCCAACAGGACCTGTGGTCACACCCTATTGACAAAAGACAACAAACTCTTTAGTCACGGGACATGGAAAAATCAAGTCAGTACACTTCCTCTCTACTGGTGAGTTTCCACAGCGCTGGGAGGTGTTATACAGGCTGCTGGAAGGAAAAAAAAATCAGCACTCTTGCTCAGCTGCGAACCATGAAAGCTACAGCAATGATCACTCTGTCAGGATATGTGAATTGGAGCCATTGTGGCATGATTTTTATGGGTGTGACCAACAAGGTTTATGACTGGAATGAGAGCCCTTTCCAAAGGAAGAACCTCATGACTGGCACTGAAACCAAGCTAAGAACCTGGGAGCAGGTAGCTCATAGGCCTTAGGGGAGAACCTACCACTGCTATTTTGTTAAGTGTACATAGTATCAAACTGCCTTATGTGTAGTTGCCATTATAATCAAGGACAAAGGCAGTTTTCATTTCTCACTAAGGAAGCTTCATTTTACAGTGGAGAGTGATTAATATCAAGACTGATTTAGCTGTCATTTTAGGGATTAAATTTCTACCAAGCACGAAAGACTTTGTTTTTCTAGCATCTAATCTTAACAATTTCAAATTTTCCAGGTCTCTATAATGATAGAATAATGGCAGCTGTTGCATTATCAAATTGTTTGGAACATTTTTTAAATTACCACAAAAATAAATAATGTTACAATTTTGAAAAAACAATTCTTTGGTTTATTATTCAGCCTTTCATCATTAAGAATGATGCTTTAAGAAAAACTTGCAGAAAACGGACACTGGCAATTAATCAAATATGATAGAGAAAATCTACTATCCAACCAATTAAACATTATGATCTAAAAAGATAGTTATGTAGCAAATAATTTTTAGAATGTACTTCACTCTGAGTCTAGAAAGTACAGTGTACTTTAACACATTCACATATAAGTATATGCAAATGAACATTTAAGTGTGTATATTATTATGTAAATATGATATATGCATATGATTTATACATATGCACATATAAATACATACTCTATGCTGATGTAGCTAAATCTATGTACAATATACAGACACACATATATATGTACATTAACATATTTATATCTACGCATGAATATTAATGAATGAGGATGGGTCAGTGATACATCTGCTCATATTTTTCTCTAGAAGTAAGGTTCTTAGTAATATATTTTACTAAAGAAAGTATGTATGAGTTCCTAATCCATCCTTTAGTTGGTCTAATGAGTAAGAAAGACAGTGTCATGTAGCCATCTTTATATATAGCCTATTACTGGTATCAATATTTGGGTTCTACTTAAAATGTATCTATTTAAATACAGTTAATTAATCAACAAATCCTTCTATTTCTACAATACTGAGGATATTTTTTTAAGATTTATTTTTGGATAACGTGGTCAAAGGAGCAAGTTCAAAACCAGCCAGGACTATAAAGTGAGACCCTAGATGGGTTCTAAAATCTTATTTATTTATTGTTTGAGAATTTCAAATGTGCATATAATTTACCTTGATTAAGCCCATCTCTCCTTCCCTCCCCTCAACTTAGTACCATATCTGTACACCAATTTCCATTTTATTTGTTACAATTTTTATTTTAACTCAAATCTATCATTGCCCGTATGGCCAGAGGTAGTATTCCACTTATTTAGAAATAAACCAAGGTAAATTTAATTTTGAATCTGTGGATGATGCTGAAGTCAGAGATCTAGAATAGCTTCTTCCAGCGTGTTGTAAGGCCACTGGCTCTGAAATACACCTGACTCTACAATCAGAGTTCCTTGTAAATTTCCACTTTCTCTCTTTCCAAATACGATAGATCAGCATTTTAAAGATGGTTTCACCTTCTATTGAGGATGTTCCTGTGTTTGTTTGATTCATGTGTAATTTCTCAACCTTATAGGGACTTTGAGACCTCTTTTTGAAGCAAGCATTTGTCAATAGTTTTCCTTCTATGCTGTGTGCTTATGTGTGTGCGTCTAGGTCAGAGGTTGATGTTGGGTGTTTCCCTCGATCACTCCTTACCTTGATTTTTCAGACAGGGTCAATGCGGAACTTCCTGATTAAATTAGACTGAATGGGCAGCAAGCAAGAGGGATTCTTCCATCCTCCTGTCCCTGGTACTATGATTACAGGTTCCTGCATGTGTGCTTAATCTTTTGAGATTATTGGGAATCTTAACCCATTTCCTCATGGCTCTGGAGCATGACTTTACTGATGAAATGTAGGGTCTTTCTACCTCCTTTTAATAGTTTCTGAAGCCAGTGTGTGAGGCAAACTATCTTTATAAATGAAAATTTTATTTCATTAATAAAAGCTTAATTATTTATATTAGAGATGTTTCCTTTATAATCCATATGAAAACATAACTCAGTCCTCTGAGAAGCATGAAAATGTACATGTAAGATGACAATCTCATTGGTCAATTAGTATCTAAGCAACAGGCAGTCTTCAAAAACTATATGCTGGCATTCCCTTCTCTCTCTTTCTCTCCCCTCCTCTCTTCCTTTCTTCTTTAATGTTTTCTTTCTTTCTTTTTTATTAATTATTTTTTTAATTTATTTATGCCACAATTGTTCTCCCTTTTCTGGGTCTCCTCTTGCAGAGTGCTTGCCCCCATTCACCCTCCCCTTGGCATCTGAGAGGGTGCCCCCTGAGTATCTCCCCATCGTGGGACATCAAATCTCTACAGGAACTGGTGCATCTTCTCTCACTGAAACCAGAAAAGGCGGCCCTTATGTATAAAGTCTTCTGCCTGCAATTAAACCTGCATGCCAAAAGAGGGCCTCAGATTCCATTACAGATGGTTGTGAGCCACCATGTGGTTGCTAGGAATTGAACTCAGGACCCCTGGAAGAGCAGCCAGTGCTGTTAACCTCTGACCCATCTCTCCAGTCCTTGTCTCTTATTTTTAAGGAAACTCACGTGATTATTTTTCTGAGTTCCTGAAAAGTAAACTAGAGCCAAGCAACACTTCACTAAACGTAGAAAATGATAAGCACTGACCGAAAGGTAGAACTTTGACTTTTTAAATGGTGATTTTATTTCTATTCAGGTACCAAAAAAAAAGCTTGATATTTAACACAACACAAGGAAACCTCAATTACCTGAAGGTTGATAATTCTACATTTTGAAAAGCTTGACACGCTGAAGGCATCTCCTGAAATTAACTTCTGTAATAATCTATGAAAGAGAATACATAAAGAAAATTAAAGTCATGGACGTGACAGCTCAGCGGACACTGTAATTTCTTTCCTCTATTGTGAATACTTGGTTTCCTAATTAAAAATCTCTCTTATCTACTTGCTGAAGCTTTCACAAACTCAGAATAACATCAAGGCTGAGTAAGCTTCCCCTATGCCAGCCTCTGAGCAAGAACTGGAAGATGCTCTGCAGATAGATGCTTTGAACATTCTTTCTTGATTAACTACAGTGACACAATGTACCTTTCATTTCTTTAATATAGTTGCTCACTCAGAGTTCTGAGTCTATGAATTCTTTGTCGCCTTGCCTCTGGGGTCAGCGGGAATGTGCAAGGTATTTCTGAAGTCTCTAACAATTAAGGAGTCTACAAGTACATCTTTTATTCTTAAAGTTTGCTTTGTTGTTCCTCCTTTAAATGACCATGGAAGAAGAGACTAAATTCCCTCAATGGCTAACATGTATAAGGCTTATGCTATAAAGTACAGATATACATCAAGCTAGTCAGAATTTCTCCAAAGTAACACCTCCTTTTTGCAGGGCAGCACCAGCATAGGAAGGGCAGCTAACCAGTAACTTGCTGCTTTATATTTGAACACCAACTCTTCTTATGATGAGTTTTTCCACCCTGTCACATATTTGCATACTTAGGTTTGCATATAAACCTCCCATTATTTTTGGCACTTTCTTGCTTATAATTCTTCAGAGAATAGTTGAAATGGTCTCTACTCCCATGGCAGAGGAGAAAGACAAAAAGAGGTTCATTATAATAACGCTGTCCCCTTAAACATCAACCTTTGAAGAAATGGAAAAGGTGCTACTGGAATTCATGAGTTCTTTTCACTTCTTGATACAGACACTTTCTTTGTAGTCCAGGCTGGCTCTTAACTCCCTGTGTAATTAAAGCTGGTCTCAAACTAATGATCCTCCTGCCTCAGCCTCTTGAGTGCTGTAATGACAAGCACATACAATCCCATTAGAAAACATAGGTTCTCACTCAGGTACTCAATGGGTGTTTTCTTCCCAATAATTTGTTTTCCCGGTAGTGCTGAGGTCATTGCTTCCTTTTTTTTTCAGAGACTGTTCAGGCTACAACATTCCTGTATTGAGTTTAATGGCCTTTTCCCCATTATTCAACGAAGTAGCACTTGGAAGAAGTGAGATCAATTGCAGGCTGAGTCTGGAACTCTTTGGACCCTCATGAAGTGAGCCTTGTATTTTCTTTTGAAGAAACTCATTGTTCTTGTGATCATTGCCACTGAGAGAGAGAGAGAGAGAGAGAGAGAGAGAGAGAGAGAGAGAGAGAGACAGAGAGAGACAGACAGAGAGACAGACAGAGAGACAGACAGAGAGACAAAGGGAAAGGGAGAGAGAGAGGGAGAGACAGAGAAAAGAGGAAGGAGAGGGAAAAAAGAGAGGAGAGGCAGGGAAAGTGAGAGATAATGAGAAAGCATTTCAGCCAAGAAATCTATTTACTCTTATAAGTATTACTTGTGAAAATTGAACCCAACGTAAATCAGAATGCTTGCCATAAAGTAGGGGCAGGACACTAAAACAATAACAATAAACACTGTAATTCACTGAGAAGCATCAGAGAGTAGGGTGCATCTGCAGCAGATGCAGATAGAAGCAAACAGCTTTAGCCTGCTTGCTTACCTTCTACCACCAGTGTGTGCCTGCGTGCTTCTGTGTTTTTCTGCTACCATCCCTTTTATACTCTGTTCTCTCTGAGCCTGTGAAAGCTCATGATAAACTCTGATGTTTACTTGTTTTCCTAGAATAGCCTCACAGTCTTTTCTCGATTCATTAAAACGACAACAGACCAACAAGGGAGAACAGTATTTTATTGTGCTTTGTCTTCTCCGTTAGGAAGCGAAGAGAAAGCACTTTGTTTGGGAATGAATAGATGAATGATAATGTGCTTCTCAATAGAACACTGTTTCAAAATCTTTTTTATCTCTGGAACCAGAATTTTCATTTGTTTCCCAGTCAGCTGGTTGATCAAGGGCAAGTGCCAGGGCAAAAGCCAGGCTTGTCCAACAATAGAGCATAGAAGTGCCCGGAGATCTCAGGAGGGTGCCAGCTGCTGCAGAGTACCAAAGACAGGTGAAAGACCCAGAAGCTGACCTAAAATAAATGATCTGATATACCATTGAAAATATGCAAAGAAAGATTTACCCCATTCATTCACAACTGTTTTAAATCCAGTTTTAAATCCAGTTTGTGTTGGAAAAAAAGTCTTCTGTGTATTTTATTCCAGTAATTGTTTTACAAAATGATTCTTACATTCCAAGGTGGAAAAAAAAACAGGTTGACAATTAATAACTGTATGTACTTTATGTGTTTCATGGATGACATTTTATATCAACATAATCTGAAAAATGTAATTTCTCTTGTTAATAATGTTAGCTTAACCCTTTAATATGAAGGTGAATCTGAGATAAGAAACCAGTACGTGTACAATCAAGTCCCATGTGTGTAGCAATTCAGACGCCTTATCCTATTAGCATTTGTTTTCGATTGTCTTAGTCCATTTCCTGATAGAACAGAATGCCACAGACCGGTTGGTTTATAAGAGACAGAAATATCTTCAGCTCTGGAGAAGTCACAGCACACAGTGCTAGCACCAAGTGAGAAGCTGCATTCCTCCTCACTCCAGGCTGGAAGGTGGAAACAAGACACAGCAGATAGACCAATTGTATAAGAGGGTACTAAAAATACTTCATTGAAAAAAAAAAAAAACGGCCAAAAACAACAAACATATTCTGTCAAATTTACCATAGTTCAGTTCATGAGGTTGGTGTGGTGGTATCTTTAATTTGATCTTGCTAGATACCTTTGGATACCCAGGTTGTTTAGCTGGGCTCCACGGTATCTCTGTTCTGTCTTTTGTGAGGATCCTTTATACCCATTTACACAGTGTCTGGACTAAGTTGCCATCACATTAAAATATGCTACGATTCCTTCACCCACACTCTTACTAGTATGCTTTCTTTTTGTTTTCTCAGTAATAGACATCCTAGCTTGTCTCAGTGAAGTTTTCCTTTGAATTTCTATAGAGACCAAAGACACTGCACATTTGTTTTTTACATCTTTATGGACCATTTACATTTCTTTTTTAAATAGATGTCTGAGCATAATTGTTTCAGTATGTATTGGTTATTCAAAAGCTCTTGGGATAGTTTTAAACAAAGTAACTTCGAACCCTTCCTAACATCTCTATAATAGTCTTCAAATACATATACCTGAACATATTTGTTTTAGGATACCACAAGAAGACCTACAGAGTCGACTAATCTCAGCTCACTGGGATTTACAGAGACTGAAACACCAGTCAAAGAACATTCAGGGACTAGACCTGGTCCCCTACACATTTGTAGCCGATGTGAGCTTGATCTTTCTATGGACCCTTTAACAATTGGAGCTGGGGCTGTCTCAGACTTTGGTGTCTGGTAGTGAATTCCCTTCCCATACCTGGATTGCCTGGTTGAACCTCAGTGGAAGAGGATGTGCTTAGCCCTACTGAGACTAGATGTCCCAAGATGGGATCATACCCAATGGTGGCGTCCCCTTCTCAGAGAAGGGGAAGGAGTAATGGGGGTGAGATTTATAAGGACAGGACTGGGAGGAGGCGCAGAAAGGGTCTGTGATTGGGAAGTAAAGTGACTAAATAAATAAATTGTGGAAAAAAAGAAATTTAAAACTCACATGTATTCAATTATAATCTAGATTTTAATAAGATCCTAAGATGATTTGCATGAACAATACATTAATAAGACGTGATAAACACCATATTATATTTTTTAAAGAAAGAAACAGAGAAAAAGAAAAATATAAAACATTAGAAAATAGCCATGCACACAATCAACTAGATGTTTCACTGAGCAAACCCAAATCCCCTTTCCTAAATTCTCCATTTTTTTCTTAGTCTCAGATATGAGCTTCAATGTCAATCTTTCTTCCTTCCATTTACTTCATCTTAAAGTAGAAATACTTAACAATACTGGTTATTATAGAATGATGATCGCCGGTTCCGCTCTCAACTGCTTAAACTAATCTCCATTGAGGGTCAAGAAAAATCCTTCTTCAATTCTCAGTGGCATCTAGCTTATTGATTTTCAGCAAGGAAGCTGGCATCAGCAGCTCCTAGGACTGAAAATTATTTCTTTCTGCCTGGCTTAATCCAATCGTCCACTAAGCTTTAAGTTTTGGTAGCTCATTCAGTGAATGAAGGTGAATATACAAGATAAACATTTTCAAATCATCTATACCTTCCCCTGCTATTATTTCTATTTTTAGAAGACAGTATTATATTTAATATTTGAATATTTCAACATGGCATGGATCCACATTTTAATTGCATCCAACTCAGACTGCCCCTGTCCAAGGCTTCTATGCCTGTACTCTAGCACATCTTCCTCCTAACCTCATGACTTTTTAAAAATGACCCACTAAATACAATTAGTGACATTCATATATGCAAGGATGTGCGGTCGTGCCCTGAGACCTGAGTAACAGGTACTGGTAGCCACTTTCCAAAGGCAAGATTCTCCGTCCTTTAGGAACCATAAACTGTCAAAATCTTCGGAGGTCCAACCCAAAATTGAATACATGTCTTTTGTACGATACATTCATAATGGAGATGATATTTAGAATCCCTTATCAATGAAAATGAATTAAAAACTAGTACTGTGTAATATTTAACCAAAGGGCTTATTTTCATTCTCTGGCCCATGAAAGTTACACTTGGTTTGGAAGTTTTCTTTTAATTTTTCAAGATCCTTTTGTTTGCTGCTGAGCAAGAGGAACTCCTAAATAAACGTACCTTCAACTATTCTTTCCATCTACTTCTGAACCAAAAAAATGTGTGAGAAGGTTGAAGGTGATCAGAGGCTTCTTGCTGTGCTTAAATTGAGCATGTCCCCAATGCAGCCTGATGTGACTGTGCACACCCCTGTCATTGACCAACTATGACCTTACATTGATTATGACCGTGCTTAGGAATGCAATCCTTTACTGAGCATGCTCATGAGTGTGCCACACCCAAACTGCTTTCCTGCAGGAACATTCAGAATCTAGCATATGCCCAAGTGAAAACCACAGGCTTTCTTTGCTCCAGAAGGAAACAGATCCATAAATAATCCCTGTGCTTTCTTTACCTGCTGCAGGTCATCATTTTTTCCACTCTTTCATTTCTTAGCTATGTTCATTTTGGCTTTGCAATCATCAAGATTAGAACCCTCTGTTCTTGTTTATAATTTTGCTGCCATGGAGAGCAAGAGAGGACAGACACTTGCAATAAGCCCACCCTCTCAAACGCCTTCTCCTTCTCTGCACCACCCTCCTCTCTCCTCCTCTTCCTTCTTTTTCCAGTCTATATCAGGCTCGACACCCTCTCTCAGAACTGCAAAGAACTCTCAAGCCATGTATATCCACTGTTTCTTATTTAGTTTATTACCAAATGAGTGCCTAATTTATTTACATTAAAGACCTGATTTCATTAAACAGGAAATAAAGCAAGTATTCAATCCAGGAACAAAGAAAGAATATTTTAATTAATAGGGTGGATAAGAGTTCAGATAGGGCTTCTAGACGGAACATTCACCAATTATCCTCATTGCTAATGCCATGAACTTGGAGAGCTGGCACGTTTTCAAAGACCCACTGACCTTTTTTTTTTTAGCCACAATTCTTGGAGGCACTCTTTACCTGGGAACCTTCTGGTCATGCTGGCCTTCGAGTCAGGGGGGCCATCTTCATTGTTCTTACTGTTCTCTACTGCAAATTCCACAGTCTTATCTCCAGCCTCTGTGTAGACTATGTACAGAGGCAATCTATCCCTCTTTGCCTCCACTCCCTTGGAGAAACATGGATGCGCAAGACAGACCCAGCTTTCCTCCTTCCTCTGGACCCTCTCACCACCTGCCCCCTTCTAGTTCATTCCCTTATATCTACAAACACATTCTACCTGGGTCTCCCCAACTTCCAGTATCCACACCTGGCAATGACTCACTACCAGTCAATCTACATCCACCACATTCTAAGATTCATTCATTAAGATCCAGAGAGGGTAACAAAAACCAAAAAGCAAAACATACATCCAACATTTCTTCATAAACTAATTTATCTTTGTGAATTAACAATGAAAGGACAAAAAAAAAAAAAGGATGGAATTTACACAAGCTTCATATAATTATTCTTTGAGAATAGTTTTCTGGAATCTTAGTCTGGTAACATTAAATGTATGGTAAGTCTGGGAAAAGAACACATCTACAGTTGGGGGGAGCAGTAAACTTTTAGCACATCTTGTGTGCAGTTCCTTGGATTCCCCCAATATCAGCCTGATCTATTACTATCAAATGATCTCAAAATGCCTTATGTTTTGTGCCAGATGTCTCTGAAGTGGTTCAGAAGAGAATAAAGGAATAGTCTCTATGGGGACCATTACCAGAGGCATCAAGTTTTCACACTGGTCTTCACATCTGCAAGCATGCTCCACAGTCAGGGCACTCGTCAAAGATTAAATGTCAACCTTCAAATCATATACTAAAAAACAAACTCCCCTAGAAATTCTAGAAGGGAATTAATTCAAATATCATGATCCATGTGTTATGTTAAGTTTGGTTATTTTTATAAAGTACATTAGCATCCAAAAAAACAACTATCAACTAAACTGTCATTTCTTTTCTAACTATAAATTTCAAATCAATGACTACAAAGCTCTGCTCATGTACACACATATATGTATGTGCATGTGCTGTGTAATCTGCTCAACTAGGAATAAGCCTCTTGCAAAAGGGCTCTGGTATGAAGCATTTACTATTGGTCTTTGGATTGACTGTCTTGTCTGTCTGTCTGTCTGTCTGTCTGTCTGTCTGTCTGGTTGGCTGGCTGGCTGGCTGCCTGTCTGTCACCATCTATCATCCACCTATCTATCTACCTACCATCTATCAGTTTATCTATCTATCATTTACCTATCTATGGTTTGAGAATTACATACATGTGTACACTATGTTTTGGTTATTTTGACTCTAACTCTTCCATTCAGTTCTTCCCATAGCATCTCCTTCTTCACAGTTTTGTGTTTTTCCTTTCAACCCTACTAGATCTAACTAGTTCTGCCCACATGTACATGCATAAAGGACTATCTACAGATGGTTCAGGAACCTACCAATGACCAATGACCAAACAAAGATAAAGAACTCTCTCTCTCTCTCTCTCTCTCTCTCTCTCTCTCTCTCTCTCTCTCTCTC
>JANHMN010000002.1:10360875-10377101 GCA_030674055.1 Rhabdomys pumilio | reverse complement strand
TCTCTCTCTCTCTCTCTCTCTCTCTCTCTCTCTCTCTCTCTCTCTCTCTGTCTCTCTCCTACATTGGTCCTAAACTCACAATTACCGTGCTTCTTTCTCCTACATTTTGGGGATCCAGGCATGCACTGCCATCTGAAGCTTCTATACTGTTTTTAACATTATCTATTCATTTTGTCTTCCTGAAACTATTACTCCAGCTGAATTTTTAAAGGATTATTTTAATTGTGTGTTTGTGTGTGGTGTGTGTGTGAGAGAGACAGACAGACAGAGGGGGGGGTATATGAGGGTATGTGCATATGAGAGCAGATGCTTACAGAAGTCAGAAGAGGAAGCTACAATCCTCTAAAACTGGAGTTTCAGGTACTCGGGTATTAAAGGAATTACATAAATTCTAGCTAAGCCCATATAAAAGATACACAATCCTGGTATTTTATTTACAAGCTGGAAGCCTAGATTGGGCAGATTTGGAGCTGTTCTAACTTACGTCACAAGCCAGATGTCCCTTGTTACTTGCTGTTTCTCCTGGTCATGTGTTCATGGTGCATCTTCTCTCATGGCGGCCTCCTCCTCTCTCCATGTCCTCTTTCTACCTTTGTTGTCTCCTGAGATCCCTCAGTGGATCCCCAAGTCCTACCTTTCTCTATCTACTTCCCAATCGCAGGCATTAGGCTTTTATTGACCAATTAACATGGAGTGCAAAGTTTGCATAGCATCACTTGGTATACATGAGGGTCTCCTCATTGGAAGCAACCAGATCTTTGGGGCCAGTGTTTAGTATCTGAATACATAGCAGCACCAGACCAGACCAACACCAACAGTAGGGAGCCATTCAGCATGGATGCTGGGAATAAAACTCAGGTCTTCTGGAAAAGCAACTAGCTCTTAAGTTTGAGCCATCTGCCCATCCTCATCCGGCTTAAACTTTCACTACACACTTACTACATAATGACAGCAGAGAACAGAGCTCAGAGAATTTAAAGCCAGTTAAAGTTCTTTTTTTCTTTTAATGCTAAATCTTATAATTAATTATTTTACTGAAAAGGAGCACCAGAAATTTCCAGACTATTTAGTCTTTTAAATGTAAGGATTATCTTTGTCGGATATGCTCCTTCCCAGCACTCAGGAGTGGAGGCAGGAGGTTCCACACAACCCAAGCTTCTCCATCCCATATTCACTTGTCAGAATTTCTCCCCAGATTCTGAGGACAGCTGTCAATGGGATCATGTTCCTCGCTTGGCTGATCTTCTGTGCCCTGACATCAGAGTCCTCAGCTAGTGACTATTTAAGCCTGACAAGCTGCAGGAGTCACCGATGGAGCTGGAGAACATGAGGAGCTTGGAATTGGAACTACGAGAAGAAGACCAATTTAAAATTTGTTTGGAGGATAGAACAAAATGATTGGATAAATTTGTCCTTTAGAAAGAAGCAATGGCAGAAAGATAGAATCATAATGAAATACACACACACACACACACACACACACACACACACACACACACACGCATATGTACATGCACAAACAAATGCCCCACATTCATGTACTTGCCCACACACATACATACATACACAAATACACACATGTACACACATATACCTGCATAAAACAAATAGCCCTGTCATTCATGCACATGCTCACACACACATACATACACATACATGCACATGCACACACATGTATACACATATACCTGCATACAAACAAATGCCCCTGTCATTCATGCGCATGCTCACACACACATACATGCACACACATACACATGCACACACATGTACACACATATACACATATACCCCTGCCATTCATGCACATGCTGACATACAATTACGTGCACACATATACACATGCACATACATGTACACACACACATACACACACAAACAATGCCCCCTTCATCATGCACATGCTCACACACACATACATGTGCACATATACACATGCACACACATGTACACCCATACACACACACACACAAATGCTGCCATCATTCTGGCACATGCTCTCACACACACATACACACATGCATACTGTGTTATGGGTTCCATTATTGTGAAGAGACACCAGAACCAGAGCAATTCTTTTCAAAGCAAACATTTAATCGAGGCTGGCTTACAGTCTCAGAGATTCACTCCATTATCATCATAGCAGGAAGCATGGCAGTATCCAGGCAGACATAATGCTGGAGGAGGAGCTGAGAGTTCTGCATTTTTTTGTATCCAAAGGCAACCAAGAGAAACTGTCTTTCAGGTAGCCAGGAGGAGGGTCTCAAAGCCCACCTTTCCTTACAGTGGCACACTTCCCCCAGCAAGGCCACACCTACTCAAACAAGGCTACACCTCCTAATAGCATCACTCCCTGGGCTAAGCTTATTCAAACCACCACATGTACATATAACAGACACATACATGTATACACAGAGATGCACAAACATGCATACACACATACATATTTACATGTTAAAGGGCAGGTTTTAAATTTGAAACTTAGCAGGTAATACTAGATTGGTATTTCCTGGTTTCAGCTTCCTTATAATTTGAAATAAGTGCATCGACCTGTGTGATTGAAACTTTGCATGGCATCATAGCTACTAACATTCCAGCAAGACAAGACAGAACAACGCTAGTGCTATAACTATTGGGACAATTTTCCTTAATTTTTTTTTTTTTTTGCTATATTTTTTTTTTGCTACCAAATACATTTGCCAGTGTTATCTTTCACATTAATTGATACTTATTTTATAGAAAAGAACATGAAGTATAGCAAATATAAAATATCATATATACATATGTGCACATGCATTGGGATATACACACGTACGGGCATATAATAACATGTATTATAGTTTCAGGTACCACACACACAATACTACTCTGCCATCTAGTGGTTGCATGGAACTTGACGGACATGGTATTTAGCCACATTTTACATTTTGTTTTAAGGACATGAATTTATCGCATACACACACCCAAAATAAACCAAACAGATTAGTTCCTATCACACAAATAAGAATTATTGTTACTTACTATGTTTTTTTTCTTTTTCTGGCAGATGATTAAAGATGACTACGTTGTGGTTGGTGATGTTGAAAAGGGGACTGTTGTTTATCATCTCCCACTGAGCATTAGACATGGTTAGGCCCTAGAAGCACCGAAGTTAACAAGAGTACATGTTTCTCTTCGTGGTGTAGTTGAAGATGTTACTGCTACCGTGTAAGAAGGAGCTGTGATTGAGGAAGGCCGTGGACATCCCTGGCTGAATCCTCAAAGATTCGTGATCAGAACAGAGTTGGAGAAAAAAAAAAAAAGTAAGAAAACCACAACAGACCCTTAAATAGTGGAAATTAGCCGGACAAATTAAAATGGGGAAATGAGACAATGGAAATGGGCCAGGAAAAGAGATATATCATGAGATAAGGAGCAGACTTTAACTTAACTCTTGATGTAGTCACCTCCGCTTTCCTCAGTGTTCTGCGAAGTCCATCCTACCTCTACCACCATAGACAAATGTAAAGATTGTTCTGTCTAAGAAAAGAAACTCCAGATGAGCGTAACAGTGAGGGACCTGTGGATTGTGCTGACGTGAAATGTAAAACGACTTGGCTTTGAGGGTGAAAGCAAGCATGCTCTGGAGGATGCCCTCCCCCTCCTCCAATCCACAAGAGAGTATAGCAACAACACTATTTGGACTCAGTAATTATAAAAAATTACCTTCTGGCTTTGGTGGCTTCTGCCTTTAATCTTGGTACTCAGGAGGCAGAAGCAGGAGGATCTCTGTGTCTTCTGGGTCAGTCAGGGCTACACAGTGAGATCCTATCTCAAAAAAAAAAAAAAAAAAGAGAAAGAAATCATGGCAGTACATATCCAATAATTTGGAGGGAGAAGCAGGTTTATATATGCTCACATTTCATTGTATTAAATGTATGAAATTCTCAAGAATAAAGAAAATAATTTAAAAAAAAGTATGTGATAAAAATGAATCAGTACTGCTGTGGAGTTCTGAAATGAAAATGACGACAATAAGTTGGCCTTAAATGTAAAGCATAAAGGAAGCATGAGAGACAGGCAGGTACAGGAGACGTAGATGGCAGAAGTGAAGAAGCTTTGAGGCACTAGACAATGTTAAGCCCAGGATTAAAACCTCCACCATCATCTTCACTAGAAAAATAGGAATTCTATGTACATAACAAAATACTTAAGATCATTAACTACACAGATACCAGAATGTGCAGCTGTCATGAAATGAGATGGATGAGACAGCTATAATAAGCAATATAACCAAGTAGTATCATGTCGGCAAATATCCATACCTTGACGCCAGGTCTGAGAACATAGAATATGGCAAAGGTAATAGGGTGTAGAAAAAAGAAGTCAAGAGTGCCACTCCATGGTGGCCCTGGGTCATCCGGGTAGGTTCAGTGCAATCACTCAATGTAAGAGTTGGAAAAGGAGAAAGAGTGAGTCGAAGAGAAGATGGAAAGGGAAGATTAAACAAACAGCAGGAAGCTGGTACCTAATGACTGGTTGGTCTTGAAGGTGGATGGAGAGGGTCATAAGCTAAAATTGCCATAGTCTTCCAGAAGCAGAAAAGGCAAGAAGGTGGTTTCCTCTCTGTCACTGAAAGCTAGTTTCTATTTCTGAAACCATACAGATAAAGAACTATAAAAAACATAAACTTTATTTTTAAAAGATTTTTATTTTTTGTTGGTGTTTATGTATGTTCAAGTGCCCATGGTTTGACCATGGCAAAGAGGGCGTCAGATCCCATGGGTGTGGCCTTACAGATAGCTCCAAGTTGCTGGGTATGGTTTTTGGCCCTGAACTCTGGTCCTTAGCAAGAAGAGCAAAACAACTGAGCCATCTCTCCAGCCCTAACATGGACAACCCTTTTCTACATCTTTCATTACATTAAGTTGGAAAACCTAAAAGAAGTGGGTGAATTTCTATATTCAGCCAGAATCATCAAAATTATATCAAGAGATCAACAACCTAAGCAAACCCGTAAGAAACAAGGAAGTTGAAATCATTATAGTAAGTTTTCCAACTAAAAAGTCCAGAGCCAGATGGATTCACAGCAAAATTCTACCAGACTTTCAAAGATCAATGGCCAATCCTTCTTAAATTATTTAAAACACATACACGCCAAAATCAAAACAAAAAAAAAAACAAAGGAGCACCTTCCAATTCCTATAAAGCCAGTATTATCATATACTCAGACCTAGTAAAGATACAGAAAAATGAAAATTCTACACCAATATCTTAGGTAATTAAGCAAGATTTAAGCAAGTTTAACAATCCAATTGCCAAACAAATACAGATGCCTGTCCAAAAGATTGTGCACTGTGACCAAGATGGTTCTACCCTATAGTTCTGAGAATGGTTAAAGGTTCACAAGTCCATAAGTGCATTTAACCACATTTATGGTTATGTACATGTTAAGCACTTAAGCATAAATATTGCATGATCACCTCAATAGATACAGGGAGCCTACAGATTATTAATTCAACACGAAATACTTAGTGATTCTCTTCTTTGCATTTTTAAGAATTGTTTTTTTCTAGAAAAGAGGCCGTTAGTAAAGGTCCATCCACTGCCTTTTCAGCTTTACATAATCCTACAGAATTTAAGACCCCATTTATGTGATCAGAAAGATACCATCTCTTGTATCATTTCATAGTTGAATCCTCTTAGCATGAATCAGAAAAAAAAAATGGAGGAACAGTGCTTCTGGCTCACTCAGACTCCTGCTTAGCTAGTAGCCCTATACAGACCAGTACAACTTGCCTGTGGAATAGTACCACCCACTTTAGGACAGGCCCTCCTGTATCAATTAACAATCAAGAAAACCCCTCACAGACCAGCACAGAGTCTGACCTGATGAAGAGCATTAGGTAGTTGTGACTTCTTTTTCAGGTGATTCTAGCCAGGGCCAAGTAGACAAAGTAATGCTAAACATATTACATATAAGTATTAAAACCATATCATAAGAGTGTCATTGTTTAACTGTATCAGAGAATATACTGTGTGTAGAAGGAACGTCAATGGTCACTTCTCCGTAAACACCAAGGGCCGCAAAGGTAAGAGATCAAGGATTGCTTGCTTGTTTGTTTGTTTGTTTGTTTGTTTTTCAAGACAGGGTTTCTCTGTTTAGCCCTGGCTGTCCTGGAACTCACTTTGTAGACTAGGCTGCCCTCAAACTCAGAAATCTGCCTGCCTTTGCCTCCCAAATACTGGGATTAAAGGTGTGTGCCACCACTGCCCGGCTTGAGATCAAGGATTGCTAATGCAGACAATGCCAGCCAACTGGAAACTGTTATTTAGAAGAGGTGCTTTCTTGGGACCAATGAAGGACAAGGGGAGGGTATTAAAGGCTCTTGCAGCAGCGGTGTTCAGATGAGCTTGCAGCAGCGTTTCTCCCAGGATCTGTGTAGTTGATTCTGTGCCACCTCACCTCCAACCCCCAAGGGCAGGCAGGGTCGGCAGTGAGTGGTCCAGGGCACAGGCAGCAACTGTGTTCACTTTCTTTTTGTTGATCTCATTGTTATTTTACAGGTGTCAAAATAACAAATATAGAAGGGTGTAGTAATTAGTACATTGTAATGAGTAAAACAGAAATAAGGAGATACAGAATGAGGTGCAGGCTGCTAACGGGGGATCGAATCCTATTACAGAACAAATAAAACCAGTGGAAACCATTATCGGTGAAATGCAAATGACATCTGGAGTTACTTAAAAAATAACTAGGACTATACCAGACTCAATTTCGTGATCTCTACAAACAAACAAAGCTAATAAAAGGACAAGCTGACTATAGTCTCTTTCTGAGGTACGCATGAAAAATATTCCAGATTTTCCAGTGGAAATTAAGTATTTCTTAAAAACATAAAATTTAGAAAAGAGTTAATATATATTTTAATAAGTATATAAGTTTTCCAAGTGATTAACTTTCAATTTTTTACTACTACTATTTTTTTTAATTTTTTATTTATCCTCTCATTTGTTACATCCCAAATGCAGCTTCCCCTCCCGCTTTCTACTCCCAGTCCCTCCAACACTCCATCAGTTCCTACATTTTCCTGCAGAAAAGAGCAGGCCTTTTGGGGCAACCAACGCGGCACGTCAAATTAGAGGAACACTAAGCACCATTCCTCATATTAAGGCTGAATGAGTCAACCCAGTAAGAGGGAAAGGATTCCTAAAGCAGGGAGAAGCATCAGAGACAGCCCCTACTCCCACTATTAGGAGTCTCCTAAGTAGAGCAAACTACACAACCGTGACGTATATGCAGAGGGCCCGGGTCAGTCCCACACAGGCTCCTTGGTTGGCGGTTCAGACTCTGCGGTCCTGTATGAGGCCAGGTTAGCTGATTCTGAGGTTTTGTTTTTGTTTTTTGTTTCCTTCGTGGTGTCCTTGACCATGTCTCCTACAGTCTTTCTTCTCCCTCTCTATAAAATTCACCCTGCTCTGTCTAATGTCTGGCTGTGGGTCTCTGCGTCTGTTTCCATCAGTTGCTGGATCGAGTCTCTCTGATGCCCATTACACTGGACTTATAGCTATGAGTATAGCAGAATATCATTAGGGATTTTTTTTTCTGGGAATGTTTGGTTCTATCCCAGGTCTCTGGACTATCCAGCCTCCGGTTCCTGGCCCTCCAGGCAGTGTCCAGGGTGGGCTTCCTCTTGTGGCATGGGTCTCTGCTGTGTTGCCCTGACTCTACCTGCCCTAGGAGATTGGAGGTGAGGTAGGAGGAGTCAGACTCCAGGAGCAGGTGAGAAACACCACAGCAAGCTCACCTGAACGCTGCTGCAAACTCCTTTAATACCCTACACCTGCGCCCCATTGATGCCAAGAAAGGATCTCTTCTAAACAGCAGTTTCTGATTGGTTGGCATTGTCTGCGTCAGCAATTCTTGGTCTCTCAGGCAGGTAGTCCTCAATTATGTCGTTCTGCAGGAGATAGCTGCGTGGCCCCTGGTTTTTATTTAGAGGTCTGCCTCCATTTCTCCTACAGATCTCAAGCTGGACCAATCATTTGTTGGCCACTCCCACAATTTCTGTGCTACCTGCACCCCAATACACCTTTTGCAGAAGGGACAAATTGTAGGTCAGAGGTTTGGGGGATGGATTGATGTCCCTATAATCCCTCCCGTGGAAGTATTTCCTAGTTACAGGGGCAGAACAAGGAGCCATAGCTAGGGGTCACCTTCGTAGATTCCTAAGAGTTTTCTACTACTGCTATTATTAGAGTATTGTTGTGTGTGAGCAGGTGTGCACAGGTTCTGATGCACAACGAGGAAGTCAGAAAGCAATTTTATACCGTGAGATCTCTTCCACGTGGACTTCAGGGATGAGCTAGCTTGGCTCTTTTCCCTGAAGGACCAACTCAACAGTCTCCTACAACTGAGTGTCTCACTGAGACTTCTACTGTGCCATTATTTTCCTCATTATGTTTGGTTCATTGCGTGTAACAAACGGGAAATGATCAAGATGTATTTGCCAGCTCGTTGAATTGAAAACCGACAAGAGAAGTGTACTCTCCACTCTTTCCGCCAGATGGCAGCATGCACACACCAATTAAAATTAGTTCCTCTTTTTGGCTAAAAGTTATCCATCGGAAACAACTGACTCTTGTTAGGCTAGGACTTAAGTGTACCGAGAGTAGGAGGAAGAGCTCCAAGTGTCGCGATGAAGGTTAAGAGAGATATAAACTGGTTAGGGTTAGGGCTGGAAGATACTAAAGTAGCCAAAGATAAAAGGGGAGAAAAAAACTGGTCAGTTATTTAAACATTTCCAGACACAGCTATAAATGCATTTGCACTGATAGCAAACACATCTGGGAACCAGCGGACATCTATCTTTCCTGAGACATAAGTGTGGCATGCAATGTCTAGAGCTACCAAGGCATGGCGAGTTGAATGATTCCGTGTGTAAGGGCAGGGCTTCAGTGGGGGTGTTACTCCTCAAACAGACAAACCGTTTGGATCAACTGCTACCGCTACCGTTGATAAGGTCTTTTCCTGATGGCACGTTCCATGATGCAGACTATGAAAAGTCCTTTGCAGTCTCAGCAGACACAGCAGACAAATTAGAAAGGCAAACTGTCAAATAAGGAAAGAGAGAATATTCAGATCACAAGTCAACAAATGAGCATAGGCTTGTTTTTGGAGCCTCTAATCTTCAATGCCATCTACTAGCTTGATCAGTAAAGCACTTGCTACGTTTTGAGCACGGAGTCAATCAAATCAACAGTTCTAATTATCACCTAAAGACTCACCCAAGTTAGTGAAAACCAGGTTGTGTTTTGCAACGATGAGTAGACAGCACAGAAAGTGAAAAAATAATTAATAATGATAAATAATGGAACGGCTGGTTGTCCTGGAATAAATGAATATTAACTAGATAGCCCTTACCCAATCTTTAGAAATGATTCAAGTCAGAAGCTCACATTTGTGCAGCTCTAGTGTGAAGATCAGAGAGATCCAGGAAATTAATCTCTGTGCTAATTGAAGCAAACTATGCGGCTCAGGGAATGAAAGTTATAGGTAGTCTTTACTAGAAAAGACCCATCAACATCCATACAGAATAGCCCCCAAACCATAATGTTCACAGCCGAGAGAGATTGTCCGTTTGTGTAACATGACCGAGTCTTCAGAAGATCCTTCTTCTTTTTTATTGATGTACTGGCATTTCCTCTGCCCTTGGTGGTCGGATAAAGTTTGTGCTGTTTTCTCTGTTTACTAATTGACACTGTGTATATCCATACACAGCTCAACGATGTTTCCTTTCATTTCTTTCTTAGGGAAGAATAACAATACGCCCTTTATTTATAATCCTTTTGTTACATATTCAGCTTTAATCTTTGTCCTTGACAGAAGAATTACAGACAAGTGTTATTCCCAAGAGTCACAACTTGCCAGGCTCAAATGTGGAGCTAGAAAATACTTTAATCCTGGTGCAGATTCTTCTAAGCCATTCTTCCTTGGCCAGAAGGACATTGACACTACTTTTTTATTAATCAGTCACAATGAATATATGTGGTCATCAATTATTGCTTTCCAGGCTAGAAACCAGTAAACTTAGCTCAATAGACACTTTGAATATTTTCTATCAGAAAAGGGAACTATTGTATAAGGCAACATGTCACCAGCAGGTGGCAGTGCAGTAGACCGCTACAGAACTGTGGTTGCAAAGGAGAAAGACGCACAGCCTCTTGAAGCTATACCATAAGGAGAAGAAGATGCCGGTGGTGTGTCTTGGCACTACTATGATTCCTCCGCAAATCCTCCTTTTCCAATGTTTTCTGATACTTTTAAAGGGAAACAGTGTCCATCTTGGTAGTTGTTCCTATGGCTCTTCATGTTCAATTTTTGTTTTGATTTTCTGGCTGCCCCAGAATACTTTAGCTTTCCTTAAAGACACGTAGCAAATACACGATACAACAGCATTGCACTCTGTCATTTCATTCTAAAAGCATATCAAATTTGTTTAAATACAGGAAAATATACTAAAACAACGAAAAATCAGCCTTTTAAGTTGGTTGCTTGGGTGGGGCTGTTTAAAGAGTGCCAGAACTTTCCACAGAAGTCATATTTCGCTTAAAGAGAATGAGAAGGATAGATGTTGCATGCTACGTGGTTTTGTTTGTTTCTTTTTTTTGTTATTGTTTGTTTGTTTGTTTCATTCTTGCTAAGGACCATTGCTCAACCGAGATCTTAATTCTGTACACACGGGCTCTTAAAACAGCTAAAACCATGGGCTTCTGAGACAACCTTCTTCACAAAAACCTAACAGGTTTGGAAGAAACTCTTCGTATTAACTGTTCGTTGCCACTTTGTTTCGTTGTCTCTTCCACCGCATTTTAATTATTCTTATGCATTGACCCATTCAGTACAATGTTCTGTTTAATCACTGTTTAAGATTCCACCACAGTGCATTTTACGACTTAGTCTACACTCCTAGGAAAGCTAATTTCTTGGAGTAACTGTCATAAACCTCAACAAAAATATCTGGAGAGCAAACTGTTGTTTGGGACATCTAATCCAGGAGGCTCTGTTTTTGATCGGTATGTATTCTGGTATCAGTGTAAAGATCTAACCTTTGCCTTACTGAGACATACTCTATGCCTGCTGGATAAGGAATGAGGAAAAGAGTGGCTGATGAATGTGTGCCTGCCTCTGCATAAGTCTTTTTCAAATTGGGTAACACTAACAAAAACATTAGTGGGCTGAAAAATGTAGTGGACCTCACCCTTGGACCAGGTGAGTGCAGAGACCCTTCACCTCCACTGGCCATGAATAAAGAAGGCTGGGCCATCCCTGAATTCACAGCCAGGGTGGTCGTCGTCTGTGTGCAGATCTTAAAGCAAACAAGACTAAGCTATAGCCAGATGTGGGGGCTTTCAGGTTCACTGATGGTTCCTGGGGTACTCCAGTGAAAGCCACGCACCGCACGTTCCAGCTTTGCATGAGGAGACACGGAGACAGGGAGGCAAAAGGCATAAGATCTGTCCAAAGTTTCCAAGTCGGTCTCTTTATGCCTCCAAAGCCATTGGATTTGATCTTATCGGAAATTCATAAGGAATTTGCATGCTTTTGAAATATCAACAACTGTGGCTGTTTCAGAATGGGCCACCAAATCTGATTGGCTACCAGATCCACCCTTTGGGCCAAGATAGAGCAAGTTATTTTCCAACAGAGATTATTGCATTGTTTCATCTGTGCAGGGATGGTAGAGACGAGCCACCAGATGTTTATACTAAATAAACAGCATTTTATTATCACATCATTGGAAAAGTAGAGACCTCTTCTTTCAAGGCTTGCTAGCTTGATCTCATCTCCCTCTTCGACACTTTCTCAGTTTTAAACCTAATCACATATCTATACTGTTGGTGTCTGTCATTTCATACTCTTCTCTTTTATTTCTGGCATTCTCGTGGACCTTGAGTCATATTCAACAAGCAAAAGCCATACATTTAAAACAGACTACCGACGACGACGATTTTCTGTATTGTCTAAGCAACCTCGCCTATCTACTGGCATGGGGAGGTTCTACCCCTTTGACCACGCATTTCAGGAAGTCACAAAAGCCTGTTCTATGTGTTTCTAAGTCTGAAGCTCAACTTCTTTTGTGCTTGGCATTCATGAGTACAGAACCATTTATTCATCTTTCAATTAAAAATAAATTGACAGCACCATTTTATATGTAGCTTCTAAAACCTCCCAGTCCATTATTTAGCACAAAAACGCTGAACAAATCAACAGAAGACCCACTTAATGTAGCTAAGAACTGAATCATCCAAGCAGTTTACTGTCCAAGCTGTCCTTGAACTAATCTTGGAGCATAGAGCTCTTTATTGATACCCTCTATATACTGTGCAAAATGAAACCAAACGTATTTGACTCCCCTGCAAGTCTGTTTGCTGAAGTCACTAAATCACCTTCCTTCTGACCCCAGCTAGAGGTTGAAATCGCATGCACAGACATTGGTTTCTTCAACATTCCTCCGAGCAGATGTGCGCTCCGTGGCTTAATCTCTTCCAGATTGATGCTACAGAGGACCTCCACCTGATGTGGGCTCGTGCTACAGTGTGAAAAACTCCATTCATCAAACCTCATTTGCCCTCTCAAAAATCACAGGTTCCACAAGTTAATAGTCAGAAGGGCTGCACAGCAATTAAAATTATTCTGGTAGTTTCAACTCAAGTAAGTTTTATGAATGACTCTATTCCTTTATTTGAATTTATATAGTTGGGTCAAATTCACATCTATTTGTCACTGATTTTCAGTGGAGTCAACCACCTTTTGAAGTATCATCTGTCTTTGTCCCTCAAGATCATTTTCATCAGAAATGTTTGAAAGGCTTACACATATTGATCAAATGTGAAATAACAAAATAAAAAATCAAAAGCCTAAGCCTGGGTCCTGCTCATGTACCCTTGCTGGCCTGGACCAGATGCAGACAAATTCTACTTCTCATTTTGAATGACAGTCCTAATCATTTATTTACCATTAATTTGGATATAATACATAATGGTAAGTTCCCTGTTACTTAATGGCCAGAACTTAGATCCCAAGACGTTTATTTACAATGATGGATTTGGCTTTTTGCAAACCACTCTGAGATGCCAGCGTTATTGTCCCACTCAACAGATGAGGAAGTGGAGAAGCCAGTCTTTTAGGAAAAGAAATGAGCCATCTCCCATATGCTATGGGAAGCCAAATGTCCCAATCTTTCTGAAGTTTGATTTGACAACGGAGAATTCAGGAGGTAAGGGGTTTCATCTTAAACTTGAAGGGCATGATCCCTAATTTTAATCTTTTGAAGGTAAAACAACTTCTTTGGGAGTCTAGATGGTTTAGTTGTTTCCTTAGAGAACCTCACACTCATCCTTGTGTAGTCCAAAACCTTTTCCATCATTGCGCACTCAAATATAGAATGTGTGAGTATATGAAAAACGTATGTTCCCATCTCAAATTTGTGAGTTGTGACATTATTAAAGATATGTGGAGCACTGGAGAGATGGACCAGTAGGCAAGATCTTATGCCTCACAAACATGAAGATCTGAGTTAGGATTACAAATACCCATATAAAAAGCCAGATGGGGCCTCTTGGGTGTCTGTAACCACAGTTCTGGAGGGTGGGATGGATAGAGGAGGGAATCCAGGGTTTAGTAGCTAGCCAGGTTAGCTGTGAACCTCCAAACTTTAGGTTCATTAATTTCAAGGGAGCAAGATGAGAGTGAGGAGCTAGGACATCTCATCTCCTTTTCTTGTCACCCATTTTTCACACGGGTACATTTATCTAGACATGAATAATATATACAGACAAATGGAAATATGAAATAAAAGAATACGTAGGAAGAGTCATATAGCATCTGGAATCTCACAGGCACTACTGTGCCTTAGAGAAAAATAATCACAATAGATTCTCAACTGACTATTCAAAAATGTAAATACTACACATTTTCTGTTTCTAATTGGAAGTTCCAGGCGCCATGGGATGGAGCTTTCCTGTTGTTTATATGTCCCCGAATTCTCTGTAAAAGATTTTATTTCACCGTGCAGCCAGCTGGTTTTTCACATAGATAAGGTCAATTAATTTGACCTCTGGTCCAATGTGAAATGTATAATAAAAGCTGGTGCCCCCAAGGACCGGATGTTAGCCTTTCAAAAAAAACCAGCAGCTTGCTAGGACAGGAACAATAATTTATTACCTCATAAAAACCGGTTGAAATGCTCCGTGCTGCACAAGGCAGTGAGAAGGGCCTGCCTGTCCTTGTTTATTCATTTATTTATTTCTGTTCTGTGTAATAGAACAGAAATGAGAAAAAGACATACCAGCACCTGCCCTATTTTGTTCTTGGAAATAGCCAAAAGCTAAAAACAGATTGCTTCACAAGGCAGATCTCTGTTGTTCTCAGCAGCTCCTCTTCAGTAGACAGAAGTGTTTATGCAAAGGCTCTAAACAATTTCATACTAATATTTCTTTGGTATTTCTAAGAGATGTATTTATTTTTATTACATGTGTATATATGCTCACATAGGTACAGATACTTGTAGAAACCAGAAGAAGGCATCAGATTTCCTAAAGCGGAAGTCAGAGGCAGTTGTGAGATGCCTGGTGAGGGTACTAGGAACTGAAGCCAGGTCCTTACCAAGAGCAACAAGCCTTCTTAACCAATGAGCTAGCTCTCCAGCTAGATATGTGAATTAGAGCCATTTTGTTTCTTCTTCTTGCTAAGGTCAAACCTAAGTGCTTCATGCAAGGTTAGAAACAGTTCCTACAATGAGATATATCCTCAGCTCCAAGAATTTACACAGAAAGGAAGAGTTCCTTTAGAAGGTAGGGTCACTGAGACTCTGAATTAGCAAGTCTACCCAGTCACTAAGCAGATATAATTACCACCATTTATTTCCAGAAAATTATAGTGGATTAGAAACTAAATTTAATAAAGACAAAACCCATGCACGCAAAGTCCAAATCTCTCATCAACATAAAATAATGTTGTGAATTTTGTTCACCACCTGTCTCTTCACTTACCTTAATAGTGGCTTGTGAATTCTATTGCCATTTTTTTTCTCTTTTTAAACTGCATTGTACAAAAAAAAAATGTGTTTAAGGTAAAAATCAACCAGCAAGGATTACTTCCCTTTATCTGTGGAAAATTTAGAAGAATATCTTTAAATCGGATATGTTTTCTCTATTCCTTTAGGCATGGATCCCCACAGCCCTGTGCAAGCATGAGTCAGGGCTAGAGTTAACTTCTTTTCATTGCAATTCAGATCCATTCTTGGATAAACTAGTTTTTTTGTTGTTGTTTGTTTTTGTTGTCCAGTACCTGAAGATATTCACCAAAATTTATTTTATTTTAATTGGGAAAACTTTCTAAGTACGTTTCAAAGGAACAATCTAAAAGCAGATCCAACTGGTTTGTGCATGTTTTCGTTTCTCTCTATTTGTTTATTTATACTACTGAAAGCTAGGAGATGCCCTGAAGTCATTAATTATCTGAAAGTAAAAAATTGCCAGAGCCAGAAATTGCAACCAGGTCTGCTTTCGACCTTCCCTTAGAAAAGGTTTTTTTCTACATCATTATCCTTTGCCAAGTATCCATTCTATAGAAATTGATTTGTTAGTTTATTCTTTTGAAGATTACCAGTTTCATTGGAGAACTCTTTGGTATGTGAACTGTCACCAAAGCTTATAAGAGAGAAGAGTTCTATTTAAGAGGTCTACTTTATTCTTCACTAATTCCTTTCCTTGTCTAATGAGAAGAATTTCACAGAAGAACTAAGGGCTTCCAAATCTGGTATGTATCTCTTTCCAAAGACAAACTAGCTCAGATGGAGATTAATATAACTGTCCAAACAGACTCACAGGAAGGAAAAAAATCTCAGCAAAATATCATCATCTGTGTATTTAGAATGTAACTCAAATGATTGCTAATTCCCCAGCCACATGTGTGCATACACTGCCATATGGTTCTTAACAGTAGTTGAGTCTCAATACAAAGGGATGTTAAGATACATAGCAGTACAGAAAGACCCAGATGAAGATAAAACCTTTTGAATCTCAGGACCATAAAACTGTCAGTTATATGCTGAAGAATTGCCATGACCCTAGATTTGAACATTGTAAATAGGCTTTGCATCAATCACTTGATCACTTGACTGGAGGAAAGAAAGGGAGAGAGAGAGAGAGAGAGAGAGAGAGAGAGAGAGAGAGAGAGAGAG
>JANHMN010000002.1:10328002-10346345 GCA_030674055.1 Rhabdomys pumilio | reverse complement strand
TGTGTGTGTGTGTGTGTGTGTGTGTGTGTGTGTGTGTGTGTGTGTGTGGCAGAGTAAGTTCAACAGACTGTATTGCATGCTTCATTAAGAAAGAGATTCATTTGATTTACTTAGGATATTCTCTAATCTCAGGTGTATTATTTTCTTTTCTATTGCTATGATCAAATGCCAAGACTAAGGCAACATATAGAAGAAGGAGTTTATTGGGCTATGGTTCCAGGATGCTAGAGTCTATGAAGTGTTCCCAATAACAACAACAACAACAACAACAACAACAACAACACCCAAAAAAACAAAACTAAAGTGACTTTGGTAATGATCCATCCATAACTGGTAACAGCAAAGAAAAAAGAAAGGACAAATACACGTAAGAAATCTGGGATTCGATGAGGGTGTGCTTGCTCTGAGGAAAGGCAAGAAGAACCTTTACCAGCTAGCCTTGTTAGAGGTCTCTACAGGCAATCAGTCTCAGGCTGTCAACATCTGGGAGGGGGAAGCTGCAGCTGCTAGTCTTTGCACACAGTGGTAACTCACATTTGGACTCCCGAGGAAAGCTTTGCCATTCTTCTTGAGCCTCATCCTGAAGAGGTTTTGCCAAGATTCTGGGGTTAAGTCTTTGGAGTCCTAGAAATGACTGTACCCATGTGAACAATAGGCATTTACTCAAGACTACAGTCACTCAAGGCTTTTTTTTGCTGCCCACAAGAAGAGAGTGAGGAGGGTGCAAGCATGCTAGCCAGCCAGATCAGAGATCTGAGACCTCTCGAGTCACACGAGTGAAGCAGAGAGAATGAATTAGAAATGATGTTGAATCTTTAAACTCTCAACATGTACCTCAAGCAACATGTTTCCTCCAACAAGACCCACTACTACAGCCACTCAGAACTTTGGGCTGAGTTCATGTAGATGTGCTGGTCTTACTACGCACCTAATTTATCCCTTCACGGAGGTGGCCAGAACATAGTCCTCTTCTCTAGTCTATTTTAGCCATGCTAGAAGAGTTTATGTTCTCATAACAGTCTTGGCATGCGTCAGAGCTGCTCCATGCACAAAGAACCTCTTGGGGCTGCTTTCTGCAGAAGAGGCCAATTAGAATTTTATGGACTCTCCAGTACAAGTGTTAATGTTTGATAAAAGCTAACTACATTACTTCTTGTGCTCAACTGTATTTAAGTATTGTTGCAATGCTTCCTATCCAAAGGACCATGCTTATGACGCAGTCTCAGAGCTCCTGCTAGCCTCACATCAGGCAATATGTTGTTTGGAAAAAAAATAAAAAGAAAGGAAGGAGGGAAAGAAGAAAGGAGAGAGAAAGAGGGAGAGAGAAAGAAAGAAAGAAAGAAAGAAAGAAAGAAAGAAAGAGAGGAAGAAAGAAAGCTGACAGACTTGTTTTGCATCCATTGGCTTTCTGCCCTGGTCTAATCATAGCACATTTTGTTACTTAAGTGAACTTTATCTCTCAATCTTGTCATGGACTTTAACTTCTGTTTCAAGTTCAGGATCCTGAACATTTTAACAACAATTTGGCTCTAAATTCAGGTGGCTGTGTGATTTCTCAGGACACCAAATTCTTTGCAGCTCATATGTGATCCTGCACCGTGAACAAGTAAGGGTGTAAGGCTATGTCTGCCAATAACAGGAGCCCAATAAAGTTAATTGTTTCTCCGTTAGGCATTTTGCTGGTGCCCTGAACACATGGAACCCATTATCCTCCACTGCAATGTTGTTAAATAAAATGTGCAAAAAAGAAAATACACTTATTGCTAAAGTAAAAACATACCACAAGGGGTTATTAAAAAAGCAAGATGTTTTACATTTTAAGGATGTCTCGCTGCTGTATGAGTTTGCTTGGTGAAAAATGATTAGCTTAAGACACTACCATGCCCGAGTTAAACTATTCCTGCTGCTCTGTTGTCTTCCCTTGCCTAGAATAAATGGAAGCAGATTTTCCTTCTAATTTTGAAGGAAAAGGAGATTTCCAATGAAATTAAAGGCATATTTTGTCATTGTAGGAATATAGACACCACTGGCTTCAGACATAGACACACTATAACGAGAGCATGGTTCTCTTAAGTCCTCAGAACATCTCTGAGTTGCTTGTATCATTCATTTATTCCCAACAGTTTTATACAGATCACTCATTTGAAAAAGTGGTTATCATCGCTGAAGTGACTGGGTTCTGTATAAATGACTGTTAGGACCGAATAAAAACCAGAAAATCGGATCCTCTTTTAGTTGCGCTGAGGAGAACAGGGGAGGTTAAATCCAGCGTGTTTAGAAAACGCAGCACCATCAGAAGCTTTAATTTAGCATCCAAAAATGCCTTAGTTCTTCCAACACTTCAAATTGCACTACACTCTCTAAATGTAGGGCATACGTTGATTGTTTTATTTAGTTAAAAAAAAAAACCAAACTTCCCTTATATTTAAAATAACTGTCATCATCCAATATTTAGCTGATGTCCACAAAATACTAACTATTCAAGCATGTTCTGGGGAAGCTGTATTTTGTGTGCCTGCAATTGAAATGCATGCACTTTGTAGCATCTGTTTGCTGCTGAACTAAGTCTTAAGGAGTTGTGCATATATTTTAACCAGAATAGTTTCCAGATCAGAAAAAAATTTAAGGATGAACTTGGATTTTAATACCAGTATCTATAATGTATTACAGAATTTCCCCTCATACTCATTTTCTCTAAGCTGTAAGAATCATGTGAATCAACAGTAAAACACTCCAGGATAACACATATTTGGAAATGTAAAGGCTTACTATTAAAATATGGGTGCGTATTTTTCAATTAAACATACACACATTTGAATTCACAGAGTCAATTCTCAGTCTTGCGTATCTTGTTACGGTGAATCAGAAAGACTGATTGGCGAAGGGACTCGAGCTTCTAACACAGAACAGGAGCACTCAAAATCATAATTACATTACGATAATCATTACAAAGCAAAAATTGTATAATTGTGAGATATAATACTTGCAAACAATTATTGGCCCAGTGCTCTGGCTGCCATGTAGCTTTTTAACTTTAAAAACAACAAAAATAGTAACTAAGGTAGCAAAAACCTTCAGAAGCCAGAATGAAGTGTTTTCTAAGATCAGATCCTGCAGGGTCGCTGCAAACTGAACTAGGCAAAGACTGTAGAAAAACCTGACCTGTCTGCTGCAGAAGCAAGCAGGCTTCTTCCCTTGGTATTGGGCCAGGCTTGGCATTTCTGCTGAGATCTTGCCTTGAAGATCTCTGAGATAGCAATCCCACTCCCATAATGATCTTTAGGACCTAGTAGATCTGATGCAGACTCCTATAGTATTTTGAACTTGGTATTGGTTCCAGTAGCATCAGAAGGAGGCAGCTGAGCACACTAAAGACCCTGCCTGGGTCAGGACACAGCACGTCTCTAGCACTACAGTCTTCTCAGGTTAACATGGAGAGCAGAGGAGAAAAGTCAAATATGCAGCCTGGTTTTTACACCCAGGGAAGAGACTTACAGCTTCCCCTTTACTAAATATCCATTAAGTATCCCAGCAAAAGAGGTTTTACTGAAAAAAAAAATAGCCCGTTAAATGGTTTTCAATGAGGTCATGATTCAGTCCTGATAGTACAGCTTTCTTTAAACATTTCATTTCGTCTACTTACTCCATGTGAATAAATATGGTTGAGTGTGGGCAGACATACCACAGCCCCTGACATGTCAGAGATCAACTTGTGGAAGTCTATTCTTCTTCCCCACTATGTGGGTCAGACTCAGGTTGTCAAGCTTGGTGGTTAAGTACCATTACCCACTGAGCCATCTAACAAGTTATCCATAAACCTACCATGATTTGTTTGAGAATGTTTCTATATGCAGAGGACAGGATAAATTCACTTTTACTTTTTTATTTTTACTTTATTCTTTTTTTAATCTTATATATTTTGGCTGCTATATATAGGTGCAACACACGTGTGCCTGGTGCCCGAGGAGGCTAAAGGGTATCAAACATTTTGGAACTGGAGTGTGGGTGTGAACAACTACCCCATGGGTAAGCAAACTTGAACTAGAAATGTAGTGAGGCTATCAGCTCTCAAATCCTCCAGTGATACACTTCTTTAAGCAAGGTAGCACCTCTTTAAGGTTTTATAATATCTCCCAAACAGTACCAACAACCAAGTGTTCAAATACCCAAGAGTCTATGTGGGACATTTCTCATTCAAACCTTCACAGGAAGTAAATTAAATCATCCAAATGACTTTTAAAAATATGTGCTCTGTCCTGTCGTGTAACTGTGTGCCTATTTGCGATTTCACATCACCAACATGATTCAATCTGATGACATTTACAAAGCATGAGGAATTCTCTACTCACTTCAAGTAAGTTCAAAGCATGTTGAATGTGAGAGTCTAACATGGAAATACCTTCTATGAATAGTACACTTCCGTAATCCTTTAGGATCATTCTACATTGCAATTATTCTTTATTGTTAATTACATCATTTTCTTCTTCCTGATGTCAACTCTACTTAATTCTGTCTTATGCTGCTACCCAGTGCCTTGGGGGTGATTGGCGTTGTGTTTTGTCCAGAAGTGATAAGTGTTACTTAGGAGAGGATGAGAGCTTGTCCAAATGGAGTTTGTCACTCAAAGCTGAAAATTTAAGCGTTTAAAAACCAATAGTAAAAAAACCTCTCGGCCATTGCTCCAATACACAGTGGAGTTTCTGTTGCTATTGTGTGGTCTCACACACAGCCTTATTTTTATTTATGGTGTGAAATAACTCAGGAAGAAATAAGCCAGTTCCCTAAGTGCCCAGTGAAGAGCATTTGCTCAGTATGACTGGAGCCATAACATTGCTTTTCAGATATGTCTATGTCCTGTTCTGTTCCCTGATCTGTGACCATCGTCTTTATCCAAAATATCCTTCTTATGGAAAACAGTTCTCTGGACTCTGCATGGGAATCACAGGGGCAGTCATCTGCTCCATTTTCTCAGAAGAGAATTCACATAATGACACTAATGCTTACTGGTTCTTAGCATCACTAATTTCTCTGAGCTAACCAGACTTTGTCCTGTGACCAGGCTCTCAAGAGCTTTGAAGAACATACCATCCAAGGAGCTTTGGAATTTCCTCCTCTCCTGAGATGTGCAGCTTATATCTCAAGTTTGCCATTTCAGACTTTACTTTTAAGATGCCTGAAGCATCAACAGCACCCTTTCCTCTTACTACACCAGCATTGACTTACTGTCATTCCAATGACATTTGAAGAAGAAAAGGAGATAAAGACTTGTGTTCCCTCTGTGGTCATGACTTGAAAGTGCTGCTGCCAATAATATTTTTTTTCCACATATTTGATTGTATTTGGTGCATTTATCTGCATGAGTCTCCACTTGTCAAGTGTATGAGATAGGGTTATGGTGTGTGTGTGTGTGTGTGTGTGTGTGTGTGTGTATGCGCATGTGTGTGTGTATGTGCATGTGCATGTACGCACACACGCACGCACACATGCACAAAGCATGTGCCTGCACATGCCTGTCTGTCTGTCTATTCATCCATCTGTCCATCCGTCCATCTGTCTGTGTCTGTGTGTGATCAAAGATTTCTTGGGGGCCATGCCCTCATTATCTTTCATCCTAGCATCTTTGATTAAGAACAGGTGCAGCCAAGCTTTCGTGTTGCCTCCCATTTCTGTCTGCATCAAATAAAAAGCAGAACTATGACTTTTTTTTTTTTGGATCTTTCCCTTACTTTTAATTCTCTGGTGCTGAAGAACATGCCAAGTCATGGGCAAGAATCTAAAACTGTGGCTGACCAATGGTCCCACATCCCGGCATGGTTGCCACAGCTCTGCAGTTATAAGATAGGAGGTTTTGATGTGGTTCTGTTGCATTTCTATCTTCCATGTAATTTCAATTTAATCAACTTCCGTACATGCTATAAATTATGGCTTCCCTGATCTATCCTTTTTATGTGTACGCGGTGATGTAATTTTCTTTTTGAGATTTCTATACTTGGATGACAGCATCCACTTATTTCTTAACCAGATACAAATGCTCCTTAGTCCGTTCTTTGTGTACTCCTGTGGCTGTTAGATTGATTGTGAGTTAAATCATGGACCCCGAAGCCCACTTCACACGGAAATTCAGACCTTTCACATAATTAACAACATGCTAGCTACTCTATAATTGGGCTCCACAGAAGCATAGTCATTGTGATAACATTTGACCCTCAATCATAGCCCCTCTTAGAGATAACTCTATTTTTCCCAGGCACAATGCTTTTGGTGGACTCTGGAATACTATGTCATTGAGGTTATAGTGTGAGGTCAGTTAGTTATTTGAGGATCCTTACTATGGCACATGCCACTTCTTAGGGAGTAGCTGGAAATGTTTGATACACGTAATCAAAATCGTTAGGGCAGAAAAGGCAGAACTGGAGCTAAATCTTTTTTTTTCTTTAACATAAATAGAGTTGATTCTAGGGAGATAAATGTATTTTTAACGACGGGAGAATTCTGGGTTCATAGATAAATCATGGCATCTTGAGCTTAGAGAAACAGAAAATGAGTAATATCATATTTAGCTGTCTTCACCAGAGAGTCCTAATTCAAAAATATGTCAAAACTGGCAGTGAGCAGCTCCAAGAGAAAGGAACATGGAAGTGCAACAGACAGAAACCGGAGAATGGGAAATGAGGAGAAGAGGCTCCAGAATAATGTCGACGGGAGCCAGTACACAGATGTGTGCCAGGAAAGAACAGTCCCATGGAGAGAGAACTGGACCTGAATAAAGGAGGTATCAGTCCCAGGACTTACATAGACAGAGCATTATAAAGAAAGGATACACAACCCTTCCATGCTCCCTAGGACTGCTTGGCTATAACTTACATAAGCTACAAGGAAAATTACCAAGATGACCAGCCACATGAAAAACTCCTGTGCAGATTGTAGAATTTGTCAGTAAAGCATTTAATTAAAGATTGGTGCTTGACTAGGCTCATGGACTGGTAGAAGAATATACATTTTCTTTTAAACTGGTTTAAGCCCAGATGAAGTCTATGCATCTTAAATTTTGTGTGACACTCACTACAAAATCTCCAAACTACCATTAACACATCTATAGAAGTTAGAAGAAATTCTCATAAAATAACATCTTCTTGTGAGATCAATAGAGAATTTTCATTGGAAAGAAAGGAACAAACAAACAAACAAACAAACATGAACTTTTGTTGGATTGTATTGCATTTTAAAAGAAAGGATTCCCAGAAACCATCGGAAGACACTGCTTGCCTTCTGGGGCCAAGCAGCTGGGAGAGAGTGGGGAAGAGATTAATGCAGAACGGGTTGGGGACCATCTCAATCCTACTCTTCAGGCCCTTGATTGAAGGCATTAAGTTTTATTTTATTAACTTTTTTCTTGCCCTCTTGGAGTTGAGGGTGCTCACTCCAGGGCTCCCGTAGAACCGCCCCAGGGAACCTCAGTGCAAAAGGTTTGGATTCACAGCTGTCTGTGATTAGTAGGATTGGGGGAGATCACGGCTTGATTGGCTTTCAACTGCTCTTGGTTTGCTCAGTTCCTGTAGGACAATTAATCCACAGGTTCGAGTAAATGTTGGATCTTAATGGATACCAGACACATCAAGCTCAACCAGACCACCAAGGCTTTGCGGCCCCTTTCCTCACATTTAATTGTACAAATGAATTCATTCCTCCTCACCCAATGGCCAGAATACCACTGCTTTGAGCGTTTTCTTCATGATGTTCACACTGTTCTTACTTCTGTCCCATCTGAGTTTCGTCCTCTTCCGGGTAGTCGGCAGGGCCTCCTTGATCATATCTTGAGAGGTAGGAAGTTAATTGTTTGCACTCAGAGAAAGTGTTGGATGAAGGGCGACGCATCCTGTGCTCTTTGTGCGTGATGTATATGATCACATGCCAGCTCTAACGTTAATACCGCCACTGTTTTGTAGTAATTGTTCAGTGCTGAAAACTGAACCCAGGACCGTGTGTCTGCAAGGGCTGTAACTACTGAGATATTGTTCTTTACACATTTCTTCCCCATGGCTAGATGTATGCTATTCAGGTTTTAAATTTCTGGATATGATCTGTACTTATGGTCACATTTCATCAGTACATGTTCATTTACTATCTGTGGGTGTTTTTTTGTATATATGATGTATATATATATATACACACATATAATATATGTTTATAAATATAAACATATATTATATGTATATATATACACATGTTTATATTTGAAAAGATACATGTGTGTGTGTGCAGGTGTAAACATATATGTGTTCATTCATGTAGCTGTGTAGCAGCATGGGGAGATATGATTGTCATTCTTCCAGAGTCATCCACTACTACTGCTGTTTTTCCTCCTCCTCCTCCTCCTCCTCCTCCTCCTCCTCCTCCCCTTCTCCTCCTCCTCCTCTTCCTCTTCCTCCTCCTCCTCCTCCTCCCCCTTCTCCTCCTCCTCCCCCTCCTCCTCCATCTCCTCCTCCTTTTCCTCCTCCTCCTTTTCCTCCTCCTCCTCCTCTTCCTCTTCCTCCTCCTCCTCCTCCTCCTCCTCCTCCTTCTCCTCCTCCTCCTTCTTCTTCTCCTTCTACTCCTCTTCTTCCTCCTCCTCCTCCTTCTTCTCCTCCTTCTCTTCTCCCTCCTCCTCTCCCCCTCCTCCTCCTCCTTCCCCTCCTCCTCCCCTCCTCCTCCTCCTTCTCCTCCTTCCCCTTCTCCTCCTTCTCCTCCTCCTTCTTCTCCTCCTTCTCTTCTTCCTCCTCCTTCTCTTTCTCCTCCTCCTTCTCCCTTTTCTCCTCTTCCCCCTCTTCCTCCTCCTCCTCCTCCTCCCCCTCCTCCTTCCCCTCCTCCTCCTCCCCCTCCTCCTCCCCCTCCTCCTCCTCCCCCTCCTCCTCCTCCTCATTATTATTACTTTTAGGAGACAAGATCTCTCATTGGTTTAGAACTCATGAGCAGGGTAGGCTGGCCAACTAGGGAACCTCAGAAGTCTTCCTGTCTCTACTCCTCCACAGCTGAAATTACAAGAGCATACTCTCACACTCAGCATTGTCAGATGGTTTGTGAGGATATCCAACTGTTCCTTATAATTCGAAGAGAAATATTTTGCTAACCAAGCTATCTCCTCAATCCCTCACTGCAGTCTGATAACATGGCAACAGTGGTCTTCTTTTTCTGAAGTTATTCTCTTTTAACTGTTGCTCTGTCAGAATCCAGGTTTGTAGGCTCTTGCTGACTTCGGTGGATCAACTCACTTCTTACCAGCATGAAGTTCTTCCTTGCTGACTGAATAGTCTTATCCTGCTTAATTGAGGACCCCATGCTAAAGGGAAACTTAGCACAAAAGTAGCACAACGACTTGTTTTAAACTCAGGAATTTTCTATTTCTCTGATTCTCTTTCGTGATTAAAATCCACATTGCAAAGACGGAAACCATGTAAATGAAAATAAAATATTAAGCATCCTAAGAGTATTAAGGATTTTCTTCTAACTGGCATTTAACTTTTTCCATTCATAGAGTCTAGTGGAGATGATATATTAACCAGAAAATGAAGATGAGATTAGGTTTATCATTGTTCACAGAGACTATTTTGAGAATTCTATGTGTGGTGGTTTGAGGGAATGAGGAACCCTGTAAATTCCAGTATTTGATCAGAACACCAAGTCTGTGTTTCTTTGTCCTGTTTGGGGAGTTGTGGGTGAGGCAAACTTGCTGGAGGATATATGTCACTGGAGGTGAGCTTTTAAAGCTTAAATCCTCCAGTCAATTCCAGGATGCTCTGCTTTGTGTTTGGGGCTGAGGATGTGAACTCTCAACTTTCTGCTCACACCTCCACATCTGCCACTTAGTGCCAAACTCCTGCCTGCCATGATAGCCTCTTAGCCCTATAGAACCCCAAGTTCAAATAAACGTTTTCTCCTCTAGGTTTCTTTGGTCATGGTATTTTATCAGAGCAACAGAAAAAAATAAATCAAATAATACACTATTTTAGCTATGAAAGGTGAAGTCTCCATTTCTGCCTTAGAGAAGTACAGAAACTGCTTTCAGTTTTCTTTTTTTTTCAAAATTATGTTTTTCCTGTTTTTATTTATTTATTTATTTATTTACACTCCAGAATTTATCTCCCCCCATCCATCCTTCGACTGTTCCACATCCCATACCTCCAACTCACCCTCTGTCTCCACAAGGCTGTCCCCACCCTCCACTCCCACACCACCTGACCTCTTAACTTCCTGGGGCCTCCAGTTTCTTGAAAGTTAGGTGCATCATCTCTGATTGAACAAAGACCCAGCAGTCCTCTGCTGTGTATGTGTTGAAGGTCTCATATCAGCTGGTGTATGCTGTCTTTTTGGTGGTCCAGTGTTTGAGAGATCTCAGGGGTCCAAATTAATTGAGACTGCTGGTCCTCCTACAGGGTCACCCTCCTCCTCAGTTTCTTTCAGCCTTTCCCTAATTCAACCACAGGGGTCAGCAGCTTTTGTCCATTGGTTGGGTACAAATATCTGCATCTGACTCTTTCAGCTGCCTTTTGGGTCTTCTGAAGGGCACTCATGCTAGGTCCCTTTTTAAGAGCACTTCATAGCCTCAGTAATAGTGTCAGGCCTTGGGACCTCCCCTTGAGCTGGATCCCACTTTGGGTCTGTCGCTGAAACTTCTTTTTCTCAGGCTCCTCTCCATTTCCATCCCCAAAGTTCTTTCAAACAGGAACAATTATGGGTCAGAATTTTGGCTGTGGGATGGCAACCCCCTCCCTCATTTGATGCCCTGTCTTCCTGCTGGAGGTGGGCTCTATATGTTTCCTCTCCCTACTGTCGGGCATTTCATCTAAGGTCTCTCCCTTTGAGTCCTGAGAGTCTCTCACCTCCCAGGTCTCTGGTGCATTCTGGAAGGTCCCCCAAACCTCCAACCTCCCTAGGTTGCCTGTTTCCATTCTTTCTGCTGACTCTCAGGGCTTCAGTCTTTTTCCCTCACCCAATACCAGATCAGGTTCCCCTCTGCAACCCCACCCCTACAGCTCTGTCTACTTTCTCTCCCAGGTCCCTCCCTCCCTCCCTCCCCAATTATTATTGCTTTCTTCTCTCTCCCCAGCAGGACTGAGGTGTCCTCATTTGGGTCCTTCATCTTGCTGACTTTTTTGAGTTCTATGGACTGTATCTTGGGTATTCTGTACTTTTTTTTCCCCTAATATCCAGTTACCATGAGTCATATACCATGCATGTCCTTTTGGGTCTGAGTTACCTCACTCAGGATATTTTTTAGTTCTATCTACTTGCCTGCAAAACTCAGGATGTCCTTGTTCTTAATAGCTGAGTAGTATTCTATTGTGTAAATGAACCACGTTTTCTGCATCCATTCTTCTGTTGTAGAACATCTGGGTTGTTTTCAGCTTCTGCTATTACAAATAAGGCCACTATGAACATATTGGAACATGTGCCCCTGTGGCATGCTGGGGCATCTTTTGGGTATACTCCCAAGAGTGGTATTGCTTGGTCTTGGAGAAATGACTCAGCTGTTAAGAGTACTGACTGTTCTTCCAGAGGTCCTGAGTTTAATTCCCAGCAACCACATGGTGGCTCACAACCATCTGTAATAGAATCTGATGCCCTCTTCTGGTGTGTCTGAAGACAGCTACAGTGTACACTTATACATTTATCTAATGTATATACATTAATGTATATACATTAGATAAATAATATTTAAAAGAATAAAATAAAGGGGTATTAGTCCTCAGCTATATTCTTTTCAATGACATCTTCATTTAGCCTTCTAGTAAAACACACACGAAGGGCTAAGTATTACTTGGGACATCATGACAATTGGATTCAACTATGCCTATGGAAGCTTCTACACTAGCCTCAGACATACTGACGCTTTTTGATAAACCCTGTCCTTCTGCCAGCGGTTCCTTCTCTGAAGCCTGGTTCTTGTTGTACTGACGATTAATTTTCTCTGTGAAGGAGCATTGGTTCTGCCTTTTGCTGTGGTACTCATCATTTCTCCTTCACTTGATGCCACACACCTTACATTCGGCTAGATCCTAACTTACAGGTTCTAAGAACCACCTTTTGCAAAGAGTCACATTCCAAGTTTGTCTCCTGTTCCTCACCTCAATAGAGGGGTTTTTTTTTTCTCACAGAACTGGCACTTAACAAATGGTTTCCCTGTAATTAATTATCTTTGTCTGTTCCCTGGAATTAGTTGGAATTCGTTGGAATTTTTAACGCTGTAACATGGACTGTTAAAACGAGAAAGTTTTTTTTTCATGTAAGTGACATATTAGAAATATTTTAATTTATGATGACTGAAGTATTAACAAAAGATGTAATACAATCAGCATGTTCTTTGGTGCAAAATTAAAACAAGATATCTCATATATGTTATTTAGCATATATGCATATATAAATTTCATGCTCCTATGTACAGATCTCAAGCCTGAATGGTGGAGTAAATGCAGAGTGAATGCTCTCTGATAGAGTCTGAATCCGATGAAAATGGAAGTCACACCTAGGCTGCATTCCGGGTGTGTAAGTCACAGCTGAGTCTCAGTACATAGTTTTGAATGAACACAATTACTTGTACAAGTATGAAAATCAGTGGTTTCCTTTTTATATTTTTGAGAAGTGTATGATAACTAAAGCAGCTAAAATAATTGGGTGAGCTACTTAGATTCTAATGTAAGGAGTCATCTAGCTCAATGATCAAAGATGATCAAACATTGATTCTCTTGAGACAATAACTTGTGAGTATATTCTATATATTAGAAAGAACTGAAAAATGTTTTCTCCGGATATCAATATTTTTGCCATACAATTTGTATGACTTGTTTTTTTAAGGCTCACTTGTTTCTTATTTTATTTTTAAAATTAACTTTTATTTTTATTGTACACGAAGAGCTTTTGCCTGTGTATGTGTCTGTGGACCACATACATACAGATCTCTCTGAGATCAGAAGAGGTTGTCTAACACCCTGGCATTGGAATTACAGATGGTTATGGGCTGCCATGTGGGTGCCCAGAATTGAATTCAGGTCCTCTAGAAAAATAACCAGTGTTCTTAACCATTGAGCAACCTTTCCAGTCCTTGGATGACTCTTTTTTTTTTTTTTTTTTGGTAAAAGAATTACGATTTTGATTATGTTAGAAAATGCTACATGTTCCACTTTCCAGCTTTCCCCTCATGTATCTTAATATGTTGACTAGTACCAGGGGAAGATTATATGCTGGTCATCTTAGAGAGGTCCCAAGGAACAGAAGACACATTGACATTTTGTAACTGAAAATGATTTTGAAGACCTGATACTAACAAGGAGATTAGGGCATTCTTCCTTCTTTAATGGCACACAAGGAATAAGTACGTTTATTCAGATATAAAGAAAAGGAGGAAATACGATGAACAGATTGTTTGTCATTTTTCTTTGTCCTTCATTTCTTGCCAGACAGCCCCTTAGAAATCTTGCATGATTGTAAGAAGAAAGGGCTTTCATTCTTTTAAAAAACATACTTTGATTTTCTTTTTGAAGACAGCTTCTTTTCTCCTACAATGTATTATGATTGTAGCTTTTCCTCCAATTATTCCTCCCAGTACCTCCCGGCCTACCTGCCCCTCTGGATACACTCCTTTTTCTGGCTCTCATTAGAAGTGACAAGTCTTCTAAGAGATAACAAGCAAACATGAAAAAGTTAATACAATGAAGCAAAAACTATCAAGTCAGAGATGGACATGGTAATCCAACAAGAAGAATCCCAAGAGTCAGAGACCCGCTCATTCTCACCATCAGGGGATCCCATAAAATATTAAGCTAATAGCAGTAATATGTACATAGATGACCTGTTGTAGACCCATCAAGGCCCTGGGCTTGCTGTTTTGGTCTTTGTGACCTTGTATGTGACTTGCTTAGCTGATTCAATGGGTCTCGTTCTCCTGTGCCCTCAATCCCTTCTGGCTTTTATAATCTAGAGATTCTCTGAGCTCTAAAGGGAAGGATTTGGTGGAGATCTCCAATTTTGACTCTCTCCATGAAATGTCTGTTTGTGGGTGTCTGCGTCTGTCACCATCTGCTCCTGGAGGAAGCCTCTCTGATGATGACTGCAACTATGAGTATTGCAAAATACCACTAGGAGTCATTTTATTGGTACTTTTTTGCTTGGAATCTGTAGTGTTTGATTTTTTTCATGTGTCTTTGGGTTATTTTGTCTCTGCTCTTGGTTATTCTAGAAGTGTGGGGCATGGTTCCTTCTCGTGGAGTGGGACTTAAACGGAATGAGATATCTGTTGGCTATTCCAACAAGTTCTGTGCCAGCATTGCCCTAGAGTATTTTTCAGTCAAGACAGATTGTATGTCAAATATTTGTGGCTGTGTTAGTGATCACACATCTCTTCTAGTAGCCTTCAGATTGCCTTCAAGCACCAAAGAGACCAGACCATAGGGGTGAAGGCCCTAGGTAGGCATAGCTTCACTTTTCACTGTTCAGCGCATTGTATGTGTATTGTCCATGGCAATAGGGCCATGATGTTAGTTTCCTGCTTCTATGGGGATTTCCACGGATCTCCTTTGGCCAACAATTAAGTTGAATGCAACCTCGTTCCACAACTGGAAAACTTACCTAGCCCAAGAGATGATCAATTGAGAATTCATAGCAACCCCACCCCCACCCCCGCCATTACTAGGAACCCTTATTAGGATCTCTCTCATACATTCCAAGTAGTTTTCGCTGTAGCAGGTTTCCATACCCCACCTCAAAAGTTTGAGAAATTTCCAGCCTTCTCTGCCTGCACCCTTCTCTAATCCCTCTACCCGATCTACCAACTCCCGTCCATACCAGCTCCCAGCCTACTCTTAAAATTCATTCTATCTACTGCTCTCCCAGAAAGATCAATCCTTCCTCCATAGACCCTTCCTTGTCAGGGGCAGGCAGCCCTGCTTATACCCTGAAGGCCTAAAATTAGCCATAGGCCTAAAGTCAGCAATAGGCCTGACATACATGCCTGCTAACACAAAGTCTTGGGTCTCTGTGGAAAAACACTAAAACAGATGGCTATAAGCTATTGTAAACAGGCAGCTTTTGTGGAAACTTACCAGCCTGAGTAGTCATAGACCTTGTAAATAGGCAGCCTTGGTGGATAGTACCAACTTAGATAATGACAAGTGAATAATAGGTGGAGTCATAGTGATCTGTCCCCTGAATCTTTACCCAGCTGACACTCTGTTCTGGAAGATACTTGTGCTCTCCCTGAACACCTATGCTCCTGCGTCATCCCCTTCCCCACACCCTGCCTTTTTGTGTATATAACCCCTGTGTGAAAAAGTAAAAATTTCGGTTTGATCAGCCTATAGACAAGCTGTGTTTCTTTGTGTTTGCCCATTTTTTTTTCCCATTCTTTCTTAGGTGATCTCCCCGGCCCCTGTTTAATGCCCTGCTGGACAGGACACCTCCGCTTTATGTAAATTCTCTATCAACAGATTATAGCTTGGTTTTTGTCTTAGTTAGGGTTTTACTTTCAGTGAACAGACATCACAACCAAGGCAAGTCTTATAAAGACAACATTTAATTGGGGTTGGCTTACGGGGTTCAGAGGTTCAGTCTAATAACACTGGAGAGGGGGAGCATGGTAGCATTCAGGCAGGCATGATGCAGGAGAAACTGAGAGTTCTACATCTTTATCTGAAGGCTGCTAATGAAAGACTCATTTCCAGGCAGCTAGGGTGAGAGTCTTAAGCCTACGTCCACAGTGACACACCTACTCCAACAAGGCCACACCTCCTAATAGTAGTGTCACTCCCTGGGCTAATCATATACAAACCATCACAACAGCTGTCATTTACTGAACAGCTCTGTCTACTTATCAGTGAACACATGCCATGTTACCTTTTTTGCATTTGAGTTACCTCACGAAGGATATTTTTTTCTAGTTCCATTAGCTTGTAGATTTCCTGGGAACCTTTTTTTTTTTTTTTAAGCTGAGTAATATTTTATTGTATAAATTTAACTCATTCTCCATATTCATTCCTCTTTAAGGGACATCTAAGATGCTTCCAGTTTCTGGTTATTATGAATAAAAGCTGCAATAAGGATGGGTGAGCAGGTGTCCTTAGGGTAGGATAGAGCATCTTTTAGGCAAATGCCCAAGAGTAGTGTAGCCAGATATTGAGGTATATCCATTCCCAACTTTCTGAAGGACTGCCATATTGATTGCCATAGTGGCTGCACAAGTTTACACTCTCACTAGCAAGGGAGGGGTGTTCTCTTTGCTCCATATCCTTGTCACAATGAACTGTCACTGTGCCTTTGATCTTTGCCACTCTGACAGTATAAGATGGAATTCCAAAGTAGTTTTGCATTTCCTTGATGGCTAAGGATATTAAACATTTCTGTAAGTGTTCCTAGATGTTTGAATTTCCTGTATTGAGAATTTTCTGATTAGATGGGTCCCCCATTTTTTTAAAAATTGGATTACTTGCTTTTATATTTAGTTTCTTGAGTTCTTTATATATTTTGGATATTAGTCCTCTATTAGATGTGGAGATGGAAAAAATCCTTTTTCTATTCTGTAGGAGGCTGCTTTGTCAAATTGATGCTGTCCTTTGTCTTACAGAGGCTTTTCAGTTTCACGAGTGCCCATTTATTATTTGTTGATCTTAGTGCCTGTGTTATCAGTGCTCTGTTCAGCAAGTTGTATCCTGTGTCAGTGCATTCAAGGCTATTCTTAACTTTGTCTCCTATCAGGTTCAGTGTGTCTGGTTTTATGTCAGTGTCTTTGATTCACTTGGACTTGAGTTTTGTGCAAAGTGGTGAATATAATTCCATTTGCATTTCTACCTGCGTATGTGTATTTTCAACCGCATCGTTTGTTGAAGGTGATGCATTTTCAGTGTGTCTTTCTAGCTTCTTCACTTAAAAAGCAGGCGTCCATATGTGTATGAGTTTGTGTCTGGGTCTTCAATTTGTTGTTCAATGTCTCTTTATGCCAATATGTATTTTTATTACTAGAGCTCTGCAGTATAGCTTGAGATCAGAGATGGTGAAACCTCCAGCAGTTCTTTTACTGTTTAGGATTAATTTTCAGTTATCTTGGGTATTTTGGTTTTCCACTTGAAGCTAAGAATTATCCTTTCAAAGTCTGTAAAAATCCCGTTGGAATTATGATGGGGATTGCATTGACTCTGTAGATTGCTTTTGGCAGGATAGCCATCTTTACTATTTACTGACTCATGAGCATTGGAGATCTCTCCATCTTCTGTTATCTTCCTCAATTTCTTTCTTTCTTTCTTTCTTTCTTTCTTTCTTTCTTTCTTTCTTTTTTTCTTTCTTTTATTTTTTCAACAGCACAGGTATTCACTTGCTTGGTTACAGTTACCACAAGATATTTTACATTATTTGAAGCTATTGTGAAAGGTGTTGTTTCCCTAATTTTTTTCAGTCCATTTGTCATTTGAAATTTTTTAGTTAATTTTGTACCCAGCTACTTTGCTAAAAGTGTTTATCCACTGTAGGAGAATCCAGGTAGAATTTTTAGTGTCACTTATGTATACTATAATAACATCTGTAAATAACAATTCTTTGATTTCTTCCTCAATGTAAAAAAAAACCAATATTTTGCATCTCCTTGATCTTTTTCAGTTGTCTTATTGTTCTAGCTAAAACTTCAAGTATTATATTGAGTGGATATGGAAAAAATTGACAACGTTGTCTTGTTCCTTATTTTAATGGAATTGTTTTGAGTTTCCATTTAATTTGATGTTGGCTGTAGGCCTGCTATAAATTGCTTTATTATGTTTAGGTATGTCTCTTGTATCCCTAATTTCTCCAGAACTTTTATCATGAAGGGATGTTGGAATTTGGCAAACATGTTTCCTAAATCTAATGATGCGATCATGTTTTTGATTTTCTTTCAGTTTGTTTATATGGTAGATTACATTTTCTGATTTTGTATGTTGAATCATCCCTGCATCTTTGAAATGAAGCCTACTTGATCATAGTGGATGGTCTTTTTGTGTTATCTTAGATTTGGTTTGTAAATAGTTTATTGAATATTTTTGCATCTGTGTTCATAAGGGAAATTGGTGTGTAATTCTCTTTCTATGATGAGTTTTTATGTGGTTTGGGTATCAGGACAACTATGGCCTCATAAAATGAAATGGACAATTCCTTTTTGTGGAATAATCTGAGGAAGATTCGCATTAACTATTTTTTGAAAGACCCTTAAATGCTGCACTAAAACCATTGGCCCTTGTTATCATCTTTGTTTTTGTCCTCCTCCATCTCCTCCTTTTCTTCTCCTTCTTCTTCTCCTTCTTCTTCTTCTTCTTCTTCTTCTTCTTCTTCTTCTTCTTCTTCTTCTTCTTCTTCT
>JANHMN010000002.1:10296018-10322596 GCA_030674055.1 Rhabdomys pumilio | reverse complement strand
CTCTCTCTCTCTCTCTCTCTCTCTCTCTCTCTCTCTCTCTCTCTCTCGTGTGTGTGTGTGTGTGTGTGTGTGATGGCAATTAATGAAAACAGGTTGTAAATTTGAAAAGAAGCAAGGAAGAGTATGTGAGAGGGTGTGAAGGCAGCAAATGGAAGGAGGGGAATGGTGTAATTATATTATTACTTCAAAATAGGAAAAGAAAAAATAGAAACTTTTCATAACAGCAAATAGAGAGCATCACACGAAACCTCAACTAGACACAATCAGAGATCAGCAGGTCACAGGAAACAGATACGTCTACATTAGAACCACTTCATCTATAGATCAAAGAATGTCCTGAGACTTTTAACATGAAGGGATGTTGAATTTTGTCAAGTGCTTTCTCAGCATCTAGTGAGATGATCATGTGGTTTTTTTCTTTGAGTTTATTTATGTAGTGGATTACATTGATGAATTTCCGAATATTGAACTATCCCTGCATTCCTGGGATAAAACCTATTTGATCATGATGGATGATTGCTTTGATGTGTTCTTGGATTCGGTTTGCGAGAATTTTATTGAGTATTTTTACATCAATATTCATAAGCGAGATTGGTCTGTAGTTCTCTTTCTTTGTTGAGTCTTTGTGAGGCTTAGGTATGAGTGTAATTGTAGCTTCATAGAACAAATTGGGTATTGTTCCTTCTGTTTCTATTTTGTGGAATAGTTTGAAGAGAATTGGTATTAGGTCTTCCTGGAAGGTCTGATAGAATTCTGCACTAAAGCCATCTGGCCCCGGACTTTTTTTTGATGGGGAGATTTTTAATGACTGTTTCTATTTCTTTAGGGGTTATGGGACTATTTAGATGGTTTATCTGCTCCTCGTTTAACTTTGGTATCTATCTAGAAAATTGTCCATTTCATCCAGATTTTCAAATTTTGTTGAGTATAGGCCTTTGTAGTAAGATCTGACGATTTTTTAAATTTCCTCTGTTTCTGTTGTTATGTCTCTCTTTTCACGTTTGATTTTATTAATTTGAGTACTATCTCTGTGCCCTTTGGTTAGTCTGGCTAAGGGTTTGTCTATCTTGAAAAAAAGAGAATATCCTGGAAGAGGGTGGGAAGAAAGACTTGGAAAAAAAAAGAAAGAAAGAAAACCAGGGGCCTGCTGTGTAATAGTCTTTCCTAGAAATGGCTACATAAGCAAGGCTGAAACACTAACTATTCCATTAGATGTAATAGTGTTGAAATGGAGATTTCAAGGGGACAACCCACAGACAAAAAACTACAGGCAGTGATTGACAGCTGAGAGGAGAATTAGCCTCTCACAACAATGAGACCCTTTATTGGTTGTCCAATGCAGAATAGTCAGCCTTGAAAACATAAACACATAAGTGATAAAAGTGAACTCAACAATGTACACAAACACACACAACAAACAAAATCAAAGACAATGATACTATGTATCTATTAACTTGAGAGCAGGAGAGGGGCTAGGATGGGAGGTGGTAGAAGGAGGGTACTTGTGAGGGAGTGGGCTGGAGGGAAGAATCTGGATGGAGAGAAGTAATATAACATTAAAATGTAAAGCAATAAAAAATTAAACAATTAGTATCCATAATTCATCACCTCCTCAAATTGACCTTGACTTTCAATTGATCATAACATACATTACACCAGAAGTTAGTAATAAAGGGAAGAATTGCTACCAGATGCATAACGTTCTAGACACGCAAATGATTTGTTTAAAAAGCAAGAGAGTTATTGTCTGAAAATATAAGAAAGAAATTTTCTCCTGTGCCAATGTGTTAGAGTATGTTTCTTAATTCCTCATCTATTAGATTCAATGTATCTGGTTTTATGTTGAGGTCCTTGATCCATTTGGACTTGAGCTTTGTGTAGGGTGATAAATATGGATCAAATTGCATTCTTCAACAAACCAAATAACCCAATATGTGTAGACTGCCAGTTAGACCATCACCATTGGTTGAAGATGCTCTCTTACCTTCTCTTCTCTTCTCTTCTCTTCTCTTCTCTTCTCTTCTCTTCTCTTCTCTTCTCTTCTCTTCTCTTCCCTTCCCTTCCCTTCCCTTCCCTCCCCTTCCCTTTCTCTTTCTTTTTTCTTTCTCTCTTTCTTTCTTTCTTTCTCTCTTTCTTTCTTTTTTTTTTCATTGTATGGTTTTGGCTTTTTGTCAAAAATCAAGTGTCCTTCTCTGTGTAGGTTTATTTCTGGGTCTTTGATTTGATTCCATTGATCAACCTGTCTGTTTCTGTACCAATACCATGCAGATTTTATCACTATTGCTCTGTAGTACAGCTTGAAGTAGTCAGGGATGGTGTTTCCTCCAGAAATACTTTTATTGTTCAAAATTGTTTTGGGTATTCTGCATTTTTGGTTTTTTTTTTATATGAAGTTGAGAATTGTTTTTTCAAGGTCTGTAAAAAGATGTGTTAAAATTTTGATGGGAAGTGTATTGAATCTGTATATTGCTTTTGGTAACATGGCCATTTCACTGTATTAATTCTACCAATGCACAAGCATGGGAGATCTTTTCATTTTCTCAGTATTTTTTCAATTTCCTTCTTCACTGACTTGAAGTTCTTGTCATATAGACCTTTCACTTGCTTGGTTAGAGTTACAACATTTGTTTTATATAATTTGTGGCTATTATGAAGGGTGTTGTTTCCATAATTTCATTCTCAGCCCATTTATCATTAGTGTAATGGTGGGCTACTGATTTCTTTGAGTTAATTTTATACCCAGCCACTTTGCTAAAGTTGTTTATCAGCTGTAGGAGTTCTCTGGTAGAATTGTAGGGTTTGCTTATGTATACTATCATATCATCCACAAATAGTGATACCTTGACTTCTGCCTTTCGAGTTTGTATTCCCTTGACTTTCATAGCCTTGAACACATTGGCAGAAGAGAGAATTTTCTGAACAGAACATCAATGGCTCAGCCATAAGATCAACAACTGATAAATGGGACGTCTTGAAACTGAAAAGCTTTTGTAAGGCAAAGGACACTGTCAACAGGACAAAATGGCACCCTACAGAAAAGATCTTCACTAACCTCATTAACCCTATATCCAACAGAGGGCTAATATCCAAAATATAAAGAACTCAAAAATTAGACACCAACAAACCAAATAACCCAATTTTGAAGTGGGGTACAGAGTTAAACAGAGATTTCTCAACAGAGGAACCTCAAATGGCTGAGAAACACTTAAGCAAATGTACAACATTCTTAGTCAACAGGAAAATGCAAATCAAAATGAACCTGAGATTCTACCTTAGAATGGCTATGATCAAAAATTCAAGGGACAGTACATGCTGGTGAGGATGTGGAGTAAGAGGAACAAACACTCCTCCATTGTTAGTAGGACTGAAAATTTGTACAACTACTCTGTAAATCAATCTGGCAGTTTTTCAGAATATTGAAAACAGTTCTACCTGAAGATCCAGCTATATCACTCCTAGATCTACCATACCACAAGGGCACATGCTCCAAAATGTCTTTTGTAGCTTTGTTTATAATAGCCAGAAACTAGGAGCAACCCAAATGTTCCTCAACCAAAGAATGGATACAGAAAATATAGTTCATTTACATAGTGTAATAGTAAAAAAAAAAAGACATCATGAATTTTTCAGGCAAATGGATGGAACTAGAAAATATCATCCAGAATGAGGTAACTCAGACCCAAAAGGACATGCATGGTATATACTCACTGATAAGTAGCTATTAGCAAAACTGTACAGAATACTCATGATAACCATCCACAGACCCAAAGAAGTACAACAAGAAAGGAGACCCAAGTGACGGAAAGGTGTTGGCTGAGGGAATGGGTACAATCAGGATAAGGTATGGGGAGAAACAGGTGAGAGACCTAGAGGTCCAGGAGAATGGACGGAAATATGCAGCTGCCAGAGGAGGACGTCTGGGGAATCTCTAAGAAGTCTCAGAGACCTGGGACAGGGGAGGCTCCCAGGACTCAATGTGGGTGACTTTAGCTAAAATATCCAACAGTGGAGAGATTTAATTGAAAGAGTCCACCTCTAGTAAGTAGACATGGATCCTAGTGGAGTGATGGGGACACCAACTCATCTTCAAAACTTTTGACCTAAAATTGCTCCTGTCTAAAAGAAATTCAGGGACAAAAATGGAGCAGACTTAAGGAATTGCTAATTAGTAACTGGACCAACTTGGGATCCATCACATGGGTGGGTACCAATCCCTGACACTATTACTAAATGCCATGTTATGCTTGCAGACAGGGACCTAGAATGCCTGTCCTCTGAGAGGTTATACCAGCAGCTGACTGAGACAGATGCAGATACCCACAGCCAAGCATTGAACAGAGATCAGGAAGCCGTATAGATGAGTAAAGGGAAGGGTTGTATCAATCGAAGGGGATGGCAACCCCATAGGAAGACCATAAGTGTCAACTAACCTGGACCCTTGGAAGCTTCTAGAGACTCGGTCACCAACCATGAGCATACACAGGCTGGTCCAAGGCACCTGGAACATATGTAGCAGAGTGAGGTCTTGTCTGGCCTCTGGGAGAAGATGCACTAATCCTACAGAGTCTTTATGCCCCAAGGGGTGGGGGATACCCAGGGAAGAGCACTCTTTCAGAATCAAAGGGGAGGAGGGGTGAGGGGAAGAACTCTTCAAGGGGGTCCAGGAGTGGGGCGGCATTTGTGATGTAAATAAATAAAATAATTAATGAATAAAAAATTAAGTAAAGTTAAAACATAGAAATGAAAAAAAAAAGAATGTAGAAAATAATAAAGAATAAAATATAGAAAATAATTTTAAAAGAAAATATATGAAAGACACTAGAATTGGGAAATAAATTTAAAGATGACTCAGTGAAGATATCTAGCCTGTGTAGAAATTCCTGGTAGGTGCGGTGGCCACCTATAATCATAGCCCTGGAAGACAGAGACATGGAATTTAAGAAGCAAGCTAGATTAACGAAATTGGTAAGCGCTTGGTTCCAGAGAGAAAGTATGTCTCAGTAATGAGATGGAGAGCATAAGAAAGGCACTCAATATCAAACTCTGGCCTCAAAACCCATGGATGCACACATGTACATGTATCTGCACACACATCACACACAAAGAGAACATGCATGCACACTATTACACACCACAAGCACACATACCATGAAATATTCAGGTATGTAAGTTTCTCCCTTACAGAAAAGCCAATACGCTTGTTACTTAAACAAAGGTATTTCTGGAAGCTTTTTTGAAGAAAACGTGCTGTAAATTGTCTTTGAGAAAAGATTAAGAAGTAGTTTCTAAATAAATATAATTTGCCAGCAAGAATATATAATTATAGCGTCTTAGTGTTACGTTAACCAGATCAGAAAGGATTAGATGAAGACCCCTTGGTCTCCCGAGGAAAACTGCTAAGTGATTATTTCCATCAACCACACAAACTACCATGTAGCTTATTTCTTTTTGTTCGAGAATTTTTCCCTTCTGATCATTAGACACCTTAAGGGTCACTGGCAAAGCGGTGGTTGTTTTATAGACATGAGGGTCTAGCATTAAAGTGTCATGGAGCTAGCTAGAATAAATTTCCCTTTCCCTAGGATCCAGCCAATCAAGGCTGAAGTCCATTGCCAGAAGCCAGGCTCAGCTGGAGGCAGCAACTTAGAGGAACAGGGGCGAGGGGGTGGAGGGTGATCTTTGCACTGGAGGGTGTCCTGTCTCGATCTTCCCTGCTGGGAAACTACAGTGTTCCAGGATCACTAGCCTGGAAGCTTTCATCAGCTAGCAACCCACTTTTAATAACAACCTTGGGGAGTCTGGGGAGTCTTAGGAACCTGTGAGACTCAGGCAAACATCTCCCGATGCTGCCTGGTAAAGTCCATTGCTGTTTCATGCCCCATGTTTCTTCTCCAGCATCAGTTTGGAAGGTGAAAGCAAACATCAACCTATAGCGTAAAAGCCACAAATAAAAACAAATGACAACCCCCCCCCCGACCCACACACCCACACACCCACACACCCACACACATTCACATTACCCTTCGCCACCCCTGGAGGCATATTTTAGCCCAGTGTTTGTTTTAATGTTCTGTTTTACAACGTTTTGTGTTGAATTCTTTGGATAAACCCACTTCTCAGAGGGGGTGGAGCCCTGCCATGTCGGTTCTCTATTAATCACCAAGCAGAGCAGGACTTCATGATCTAGGGGCAGACTCCCTTCTCAGCTTGCAGCCCTGCTTGTTGCAACAAACAGGACTGCAAACCGTGTTTACCTTACATGTCAGATGTGGTTAGCCTTGAAGGGGGTCTGCTTGTGTAAACCACTCTGGGAGTCCATCACAATGGGCTCTGGTTTCTCTTCCGTGATGAAACAGACACCAGATCTTTGAGCGCCCTGTTAGCAGCTCGGACGAATCGCTGATCATGTCTGGAGATTTCAGTGACGACTTAGCTTAGAGACAGGATGTCAAAGTTCTGAAATCACTACTTCCTCTGAGGATTTTTCTCTGTCAAGATCAAGAGTAGAAAGTACCAGGGAGGGGTTCAGATTGACTGATATGGTCTCTGTCTCTGGATTCACCAGACTTCTTTTTCTAAGGTGTTTTCTCACTGTTCCCTGTAGTGCTTTCTCCTAGGCTGACCCTGTCCCTGTAAGCAGGGTCATTCTAGTCTTCTTGGATTGGTTTCTTTTCCTGTCCTCATTTCTAATTCTACTAGTGATTTCTCACCTTCCTGGAATCCTCACTTCAAGTAAAGTTAGCATTCAGTGTTAAGTCATTTCCCTAGTATAAGTTTAGCCTAATAAAAAGGACAATCTCTCCAAGCTATACCCAATTGTCTGGTGGATTTGGGGAGTCACTATTAGAGATTCCCTAATAAAAAGAGTAGTTGGTTCTATCGGGTGACTTTACTATAACATACAGATCCAGGACTGCTCCACAAAACAGTGTATAGTTGAAGAAGCAAACCTTTGTAAACTGCTTATGATTCTGGTCCTCAGAAGGAAGGCTTTAACCCCATGACCTAGTAGTTTTCATTAGGGTGACACTTGGTAATTTCTGTTTTATTTTTTCTTCTCTCATACATGACATCCTAACCTACATATACACCCCCCTTTATTCCTCCCAGTTCCTCCTCTACCTCCCCTCTTCCCCACATCCACTCCTCCCCTGTTTCCCTTCAAAAGAAAAAGCAGGCCTCCCAGGGACATCAATGGAACATAGTTAAACAAGTTACAATAATGCCAGGCAGGTACCCTCACATCAAGGCTGGAGAACACAACCCAGTAGGAGGAAAAGAGTCCCAAGCACAAGCAAAAGAGATTCAGCGAGAACCAGCCCTCCATATCCACTGCTGAGAGTCTCCCAAGAACAGCAAGCTGCACAACCTTAATGTATATTCAGAGACACTTGATAGTTTCGAAGACATGTTTTGGCTGAGGACATGGCTGAGGAGTAGGGAGGCAGCAGACATACTGTAGGCGGTGGCCATGAAAATAGCTACACATTCCACAATGCACAGACCCCCACCTTCATCTTCTGACTGGGGATTTTAAGGTGCAAGCCTAGGCCCTGGGAGTCCTTACAACCCAGTTCCAGTCACCCATTTTCAGCACATTAACTAAGAAGACAAGTTGTAATGAAAAACAGAGAAAGCTCTGCTCAATGGGGTCACATTGGGGTGGGGGAGACATGGAAGGAAGTCCACTAAACCCCAGTGTATCCTTGTTGTAAGAACAAGAAGTTTAGGTGTTAACAGAGTTCTGCACAGTTGAGGAGTCCCAACAAAGGTGTAGGTTACCTATCACTGATCCATCTTTGTCTCAGCTCCACTCTCTCGTGGAATGTGTCCCAATAAACAGTCTATAAATATGCAAATTCTTTCTGGGATGCTGGTTCCGCCTGTGGTTGGCTTGAGGCTTCAGTTTTTTCCTCCTCCCAACATAAAATTCTTGGGGCAATGACAACTCTGTGGGTTCAGTTTTAATAGTCTGATAGCCAAAGAGAGAAGTGTCTCTTCTTACAATATTTTCACTCATGCGGAGAGGGTTGTAACCTCTCCCAACAAAGAACCAATTCTTTAGCCAAAAGGGTCGATTATAGTGAAGGTGAGAGACCCCTACCTCAGCCTATGTAAACAGTAATTGTAGAGACTTCCTGTGTTAAACACTCAATAAATGCTGGACAAATAAAGATCCTGGAACTAAAATCATCACTCAGTTTGATCAGGAGAGTTCTCCTGGAATCTCTTTGACCTGGACCTTGCCAGTCTTCCTGGTCTAGCCTCACTTTCTGTCCCTTCTGACTGTCCCTGACTTCCTCAGGCTGTCATCCTTCCAGGTAAGTGTGGGGCATTCATGTTGTCTGTGGTCCACAACAATGTGCTCTCAGTCTCCAGCTCGTTTGAGTCCAAAGATCATAGATGCTGGCTCAATAGAAGAGTTGGATGCAGAAGGAACTACAGTCTCTACCACCAACTAAACATTAATGTCAGTTGATGGGCTTCGGCAAGGTTCCCATTTTATGCCAGGTCCTGTTGATGCAAGTGCTGAGACGGTAATGAAGTTAAACTCAATATATTTTTTCCTCTGGTTATAACTGGCAATAATTTTGCAAGTTCCCAGCTACCGTGGAATCCATTTGGGGCAGGCAAAAAAAGCAAACAATCTAGGGTATGAAATGTAATTGTGGTTGCCACATGTGAAACGGTGTAGCTACCAACATTTCTTGTTACTTTTACCCTAGCTATGGACTGTAGGCATTCACTTTTGCTTAATCCAAGTATATTTTTGCTAAATGGAGACAATTATCTGGGTATTTTATTTAAAGGCAAAAAGAAAAGTGTTTTTCCTGGAAACATACAGATAATGGAGACAAAATTATACTTAAAATATGTTGCCAGAGGGTGTTTTGACATTTTTCTGATTATTTTTCAAAGAGATATGTAAGTACTCTTTATGCCCAGATCTGCAAATGTGACTAAGGACAGCTTGTGAATGCACACATGCTGTATGTTAGCACATGGGACTTCAGTTATGTTACCTACTCAACTGTCTCGGTGAGCCTGTAGGTTACATAATGGTATCTAAGCTTTATAGTTAAGAATATTGAAAATGAGTGAGGCTGACTCAAATTTAAAAAGCCACTTTGTAAAAGAGACTTACCTTCCTACTAGTGTATTCTTGTACATAAACCACTGGTTTGCTAGGATTGTACTAAAAACCTAATCATTCATTAAAAAGCGTGACCATTGTGGACATCATGAACGTCCCTAATTTCTTGGCAGTGGTTGCAGGTTTAATTTCTAGCAACGACAGATTTCTGCCACTTCAAAATTCTGCCTCTAGGTGTGGAGTGTGACTCAACACTGGCTGAGGTGCTTGCTGTGTGAAACCCAGTGTTCAATTTCTAGAGACAAATGAAATAAAATTGCTCAGTTTCCCCTCACATTCTTATTTCAGTGGAAATAAGGATAACATTCCTAACATTAGGAAACTGCAATTTATCTCTATGTGTTATAGTTATCACCAATATTAATGCAAAGGAAATCCCTGATATGTTGTACTGTGTTCTTCATAAAATATCTTGTCTCTAAACTGAATCGCCAGTAACCAAGTCATATTTGATTATAGATTGTCATTATAAACACTTCGTTGTGTTTAGGTGGGAAACCCTGGGCACTGTAAACAAATATTTAAATTCAGCTTCATGAGAAAAATAAATATTTCCATGGCAAAGAGTGATACTGTGAAAGAAAAAAATCTCAAGGTACTTACAACCTACTGCAAGCTATGTTTTTTCTTAACCATACTTAATTCATCTTATAAATAGGCTCTATTTGTGTAAGTGAAAGCCCACATTTTATTTAAGTAGGCCAATTTTCACAGAGCCCTGCACATACATCTATAGTATACTATAAACACCAAATACAGAGGCCTTTTATACTTACACACACACACATACATACATATGTGTGTGTATGCTTATATATATGTGTGTAAGCATATATAGACATATGTGTGTAGGCTTACATTTATATGTAAGCAAATATATATACACACACACGTGTGTGTGTGTGTGTGTGTGTGTGTGTGTGTGTGTGAACCAGAGATTTCTACTGGCATTAATGGAACTCCTACTAGATAGGCAGTGGATAAGGGAATTTGTATGGCATATGCCAAATACTAAGATGAAAATGTCATTCATATGAATCATTAATAAAAAATGATAAAACAGATTTGAATAAACAACACAAGCAATAAAAATCACAAAAGATGGTTATTGTAGTAGACTTGTGAATGTTTTAGTGTCATGAAAATGTTAATATATTACTAGCTAACCTGCATATCCTCTGTTGGTCTTTCACGTATGTGCATGTTGTGAGCGTGCATCTGTGTATGGCAGCCTGGAGTTGATATTCAGAATCTTCCTCAGCCTAGTTCCTTCTTTGTTTTTGTTTATTTGTTTTGTTTTTTGAGATAGAGTCTCTCACTTGGCTTGAAACTCACTGGTTTGGTCAGAATGACTGATCAATGAGCCCCAAGAATCTGCTAGTCGCTGGTTCTCTGTCTCTGAGATTATAGGCACAAAACCCTACAGTTAGGTTATTATATCACATTGCAAATCCCAACTCTGACCTGCATGTTTATGCTTCAAGCATGTTGCCCACTGAACCATCCCTTTACCCTTTAAATATTGCACTTTTGCCACAAATTTAATGATCAGAATGGCCATAATTATATGACAGAACACAGGAAACACAGACAATTCATTCATAACTTCACAATCCTATTGAAAAAAAAAACAAAAATAGGATCTATTCAAATATCATTACCATTTCATCTGAACCAATACTGTCACATTTTAAGATATTAATTTAAACTTTTTTTTTAAATTCTACAAATGCCTAAAGAATTCCCAGGATGCATTTCATCATGATGCATCATTGGCGTCAAATGAACGACTCGCACCTCTATAACTATGAGTTGGATGGTGGCATCAGAGTCAATAACAACTCAGTTTCTTTTTGCCCAAAATTTGTCTAATTCACAAAACATAGTCTGAAGGGAGAAATAGATTTCTCATCATTCTCCCATCTTTCCCCATTCTTTAAAAAGCTATTATACTGAAGTGTATATGTACGTGCATGTATCTCTGTGTATGCACCTGTGTGAGTGTGAATGCACATGCGTATGTGCGTGTTCACAGAGGCTAGAAGCAGGGGTTAAATACTTGGAGCTGGAGACACAGGCCTTTATGGGTGCTGGGATTTGAATTAGGCTCCTCATGATTGATTAGAAAACACACTTATCCACTGAGCCATCTCTCCAGCCCATCCTACAAGTTATGTCTAGAGTTTGAACTGGGTCAGGCATTTCATTCATTGACCCAAAGTGATTACAGGCCTGCACTGAAGTTAATTGGCCTCTGACCCTTAAAGCACCTTCTCCCTTTTAAAATTCATGCCCAAAAGGTGACAATCTAGCTGAAGGACCAATAATAATAAACTTCACTTGTAAGCTCCATCCCACTTCTGTTATGAAAGGCAATTCAAAATGTTTTCTTTCTCTTAGTAGGAATGGCACTCACAATTGGCCTTCATATAAAATTTGCATGAACTACAAGCCAAGGCTTTGCTTCCTTTTAGGAAAACACAGAGACTGTCATGTATTTATGTGAGAGATAAAGTAACATGTACTGGTGTTTGCTACCTCTAGCTCCCCTTATAACCTATCACACCAGAAGCATCTCTGGTATCTGCATTTAGGGTCAGATACCCCAAATCCCTGGCATCCACACTTATCTGTTATCTTGGGGATGGCAGAAATAAATACCTGGCTTTGAAACTGATCTGGGTTTTGGTTAAAGGGAGATTGCTTTTCTCTTGTGGAATCCCCAGTGCACAATGCTGCAGAGGGGAAGTGCACATTCCTCTTTTTTCACCTCACATGAAAGAACAATATTTTCCCTGCGCCTCATGGTGAAGTTGAAACAGCCAATCTTCCAAACCTGGATTCCCCACGACTTCCCCTTTTCCCTGGACATATCATCCTTGCTACCATCTGTTGCTTACCACCCAGCTCATTTGATCCCGTGGAAGATGAATGGCTCAGCCTAAAGAAATTAAACAATGGCAAGGCCAAATTGCAGACTGGAGTCAACCTCAGCACACTTTGTAATTTCCTCTACTTTTCCTGTTTCTGAGACCAGGTCTGGGTTTTGTTGCCATTCACTTCTCTTTGCTGAAATGTCTTTGCTTGCGTTTCATTTTTAGAACATTTTAAAATTACGGTCATTTGTCTTTCGTGTTTCCATTTGGGTAGGAAGAGGGCCCTGTTTGCATCTCCCACTAGACACGAAGGACAAGAACTCAGAGGTCTGGAGCATGCTGAGTTACTGAGCTCTTGCTTCTAGTGTGATTCAGAGTATGACACTTCTTCTATGCATCTTGGCAATACCACTTGATTGCTTTGATTCTTAGAGCAGCCTGAAGATATGAAAATATCAATGATCAGACATGTAAACATGAGCGAGAGAAAATTTAGGAATCTCACCTATAGACAAAGAACAAATAAGAACTGCTGAGAGAAAAAGAATCATTTTCTCCCAGGCATGAGTTGCCCTATAGGTTATTCAATGCAAAGCAGTCAACCTTAAAACAATATACATAGCACAAACAAAAGTGGTTTCCTCACAGGTTGGGTTTACATATATTTATGCACACATATAAACACACACGCATGTATGTATAAAACAATAATAAATAAAAAGAAGTTTATCAACTTGAGAATTCAGGGAATGGTAGAAGTATGAGAGGGTAGCAGGGAAGGCCTAGAAGCTGGAAAGGAGAAGAAAAGTAACATAACTGTAGTTTCATTTAAAATATTTACATATGTATATGAACATATATCCACACATTAAATATACATATATGTATATACATATATCTATATACATGCAAGCATCTATAAATATGTATGTATAGTTTGCATTGAACCAATTGAATGCTGGGAATTTAATTTCATGGGTACCAGTTATGCTTTGCATCATTGAACAGCACCTCTGATCTCACTTCTAAATTTGAAATTACACTGCACACGAAGGAAATCAGATTGTAAATAAAAATTTACACTGTGTAATGTTAGAACTCAGATCTACTGCACAGAATATTTTAAGACATATAAGAGTCTACTTTTTGACTATATAAAAGAGAAAAATAAGGAAAAAAAACCCAGTTGTTAGCCCAACCGTTTCCTGGAGTATTAGCTACTATGTAGAAAGAATTATGTGTTTTACTAGCAAATAATTATTTGTTACCTCTGTTATAATCGCCTCTGTAACTGAATCACATAGATGTTATTTTCCAGGAGTCATGATTTGAGGCAAGACCCAGTCTTCTTTATGAACCCAATAGTTTATCACCAGTTTGCCTCCTCTTGAGACTACAACCTTTAACATACAACATTTTTCAGCAACTAGTAAGATTTATGGAAATCTATGGGCCGTTTTGCTGCTCACTCATAGGATACATAACAGTGAACTTATATTTAGTTTGGCTGCTAAAATAAAGAGCAAACAGCACTTATGGGTCACAGGGATTTGTGGAACTTTATGATGGTTAGACTCTTCAAGAGGGTGGAACATTTTATACAATGAACATCTTTGGAATTTTTTTTATCTTTAAACTTCTTTTACAGTCCAGTCATTACCAGTCATTATCCTCCTCCAGTTTTGCCTTCCAACAGTTCCTTATCTCATTTCTCCTCCCAAGAGGATGTCCCCACACCCTGACTCTCCTCCAAGCCTCCCCATTCTCTGGGGCCTTAAGTCTCTCAAGGGTTAGGTTCATCTTCTCTCACTGAGGCCAAACAAGGCAGTCTTCCGGTATATATGTGTCATTGAGGGCCTAGGGCCAGCTAGTGTATGTTGCCTGGTTGGTGGTTCAGTGTCTGAAAGATCTCCAGGGTAAAGATTTGTTGAGATTGCTGGTCTTCCTATGGGGTCACCCTGCTCCTCAACTTCTTGGAAATTATTAAAGGGAATGCTTTGTTTTTTTCAGTGATCTGAATCTCTCTCCAGTCTTTATTTTGACAAGGTGATAGATCACTAAAGAAGACTATAAAATTTCCACTTGAAGTCACCGAGACATTCAGAATATAAGGCAGACATGACTCTCACACAAGCGCAATGCTCTGTATATTCTTCCAAAAATGTTGGGTTATGTTTGGCTTTTCTAGTCCTCTAGGTATGGGTAAGTCTCATTTTCAAAGAAATTCCTTCTGTGCATGTTTTAATAAAAATTATTTGCAATTCAAAAGATAGTAGACCCAGGGTTCACAGAATGGTCTTTTCAATCACATAAGTCCTTGATGTAACCTGTCTTTGACAGTGGAAATTTCAGAACATATATGTTCTACATAGACTATTTTTGCTTGCCTTTACTCATCCTTAAAATTTAGTGGAATTGGTACTGAGTTCAGCCTCTTGCATCTCATGGTTTTGACGGTAAATTTAAACTCAAGACTATTGCTCGTCAGATCTCTTTAAACAATATAGTCATATGGGAGAGCTTTCTGCAGTTTTTAAGAATATAGATGGTGGAGGCTGATGGAGGAACAGAGCATTGAAAACATCCTGGTGACGTCATCATAGCTTTAGACTAATTCACATGGCACACAGGTGGAAAAGCCATGAAAATATGCATAATATAAATGAACAGCTCAAGGTTTATGCACTAAATTAGGCGTGTGAAGTCATGGAAAAATTTGAGTCTACTTATATTTGCATGCCCTGAAGAGGACAATGGAAGATTTGTGATGTACAGAATGGCCTTACTACCTAATTATACCTAATTATAAATCTATAATACATACATGTATGTATTAACTTATTACATATATTCATGTATACACATATACACAAATACACGTATATACATAAACACACATATACATATACACACACACACACAACACACACACACACACACATATATATGTATATATATATATATATATATATATATTATTTTCCTTAATTTAGTATTAATTTAGTATTCCCCAAAGAATATTTTCAAAAAGTAGTATGTAGAAATTTATTTAAACACCTGAAGTTTAATGTGCTGTGTGTTGAGCATAAAACCACTTTCTGTATAGATCACTTAGACTCAAAGAAATTAAAGCACCTGTGAGCTGCACACTGGATTCCATTGTTTAGGATTCATGTGCTAATCATTTGTTTGTAGTGTATCTCTTTTGGATAATTTCTGTAACTCTTATTTTCAAAATATATAGATAAGAAATACTTAAACAAATCTCATTAATAAGGCTTATCAACCCAAGCAAAGATAAACAATATAAGCTGAATGTAATTGAATCACACTCTTCATTATTGACAAGAGGTAGAAATGAGATATCTCAAGGAGATTATAAAAATGATTTAAGTGAAGTCAGGCAGTGGATATCCTAACAGTATTAATGAAGAACATTAAGTTTTTTAGATAAATTATTAAATAAAAAATCTGAAAAGTAAGGCACATACTCTCATATCAAGACTGGATAAGGCAACCTAGCAGGAGGAAGAAGGTCCCATGAGTAGGCTAAAGAGTCAGAGACAACCCCACTCCCACTGTTAGTTCTTTAAGAACACCAAACTACACAATTATAGCATACATACAGAGGACCTAGCTCAGAGCCATACAGGGTCCATGTTAGTTCCTTCAGTCTCTGTGAGACCCTGTGAGCTTTGTTAGCTGATTCTGTGGCATGTTCTCATAGTGTCCTCTACCCCTCTGTCCCGTACAATCCTACTTCCAACCTCTTCTGCAGGGTTCCCCTGGCTCTGCCTGGTGTTTGGGTTTGGGTCTCTGCATCTGCTCCCATCAGTTGCTAGGTGACTCCTCTCTGATGATGACTGGGCTAGGTATCAATCTATGAGTACAGCATATTATCATTATAAATTGTTTGTTTGTTTATTGTTACTTGTGCTTGGTTCTATCCTAGGTTTCTGGGCTGCCTTGTTCTGGCCATCCAGGTGGTGTCAAGCTTGGGCTCCCTCTCCTGAAGTGGACCTCAAAAGATATCAGTCATTGGTTGGTCACTCCAAAAGTTCTTTGTCACCATTACCCCAGCACATCTTGTAGGTGAGGCAGATGGTAGGTTGTAGGGTATGTGGTTGGGTTCATGTCCCAGTCACACTACTAAGAGCCTTGCCTGATTATAGGAGATGGCTAGTTTGGGCTCTGTATTCCCCCATTACTAAGAGACTTCGCTAAGATTACTCTCGTAGATTCCAGGGATTTTCTACTATACTAGATTTTTACATTGTCCCCAGATGCCCTAATTGCAGTTTTCTCTCTCAGTCCTCTCTCCTCTCTCCCTCAAACCCTCCCATCCCACGTCTGATCACTCCTGTTCCCTTCCCTACCCTCTCATCTCCAGTCCAACAGAAAAATCTGTTCTATCTTCCCTTCACAGGAGATCAATGTGAACAAAATACTTTCTAAAGTTTCCGTAGCTTAAAATACTTCAATGTTCTAGTACAATTTTTTTTTCTTAAAGCACAGTCATGCTGTGCATTGAAGATAAAAATCGTAGTTTAAAATTAAAACTTTAGAATTTCTGGCTCATCATGGTAAACATAACTTGTTAAATATAAAGAATCACATTTTTAAAGTATCATAGAAGACAATAAAAATAGTTGTTACACAGTTAAAATTTACTGAGATTGCCTGTAAGTAAAAGTAGAAGCTTAAATTAATAGTTTTAAGATTCGATAACTGTACATTGTACAGGTTGTTTGATGGCCACACAGCCAAGAATAAATACCAGCATAAATCATATTCTATGGGTTTAAAAATATTGTGAAACAAAATTAAGTTGCTATGAAAGAGAGATGGACGTTGGATGAAGTTGGGATGAAGTGAATGCACTCCAGATACAGTATTTGAATCCTCACAGCATATAATAAAACATATATTTTATTGTATTTTATGTATATGAGTGGTTTACCTGATTGTATGTCTGTGTGCCTGGTACTTGCAGAGGCCAGAAGGGATATCAGATTACCTGGAACTGGCGTTACAGGTGTTTCTGACCTGCCATGTGTGTTCTGAATCCTCTAGAAGAGGAGCCATTGCTCTTAACTGCTGAACCATCTCCCTATCCCATAAAAATAATTTTTAAAGCATAAAGCATGGCAACGATAATTTTCAAGTAATGCATTGTCTAGAATTCAGTCAAGTTAGTGCTGACATTCTCCTCAATAAGTGAGATTTTATGTTGATTGTTTTTCTCGATTCTAAAATTTTAGCTAAATTTGTTTCTGATTAAGATTGGAATATTAACAGCAACTTGGTTTTCATTGTATTTATTTATACATAATATTTTAGGTCGTTAAGTGTTTTTAATAGTTTCCTCTTTAGACTTGTCTCTCTTTCCTGGAAAATTCTGATGTTTCATCCAGAAATATCTTTCACAGTCTTAGAAAATTAAAAAAAAAACATTATGAGTATTTATGAGAATGCTTGTCTTAGGGCAGCTCCAGTTATTGATATAATCAGATGAGGCACCGCCTTTTGTTCAATAGTACATCTATCTGAATTTTTTTTTTCTCATGCACCAGGAACCTCAAACTCCAGCCACTACTGCGTGTCCCGTTGTTGCTGAAACAAAATCATTCCCATCCTTTGCTGCACTCAGTTGTCAATCTATGGACTACAAAGTCCCACCGGGAGCCCACGTTAATACCTGCCTCATGAACCTCCAATATCGTTCTGGCTTAAAAGTTTGTGTTGTGAGCCCTCAACTTCATGGTCTGCCTCAACTTGTCTCTGAAAGAGAAACTGTACTGACAAGTGAGGAAGAGTAAGGCTAGGGAGAGAAGTCAGTTGGCAATGTATTTGTCTTGGAAACGTGAGGTCCCGAGTTTGATTACAAGACCCTACATCAAACAAGCTGACTTGGTGGCTTGTACTTGTAATTTTAGCATGAGATAGGCAGAGACAGGGGAGTGTCTAGGACTGACTGGCCAGTCAGACAAGTCTACTTAACTAATTCCAGGTCAATGAGCTACTGTGTTTCAAGGGATAGGGAGAGAAGCAGCTGAGTAAACCCAGCAGTTATTCTCTAAAACACACACCCACTCCCCCCTACACACACACATACAAAGACATACATGTATCTTCACACAAACACACACATAATCTAAAAGGGAATTAACAATTTTAATTAGAGCTATTTGAAGAGAATAGGTCCTGTCTAGTTGTTTACAAACACAATATGCTAGGCAGATTTAGAATCACCTGAGTATCTACGTCGTTTTGTATGCACTTAAAAATGTAACAACATAGAAGAAGGGACAAAAAATGATCTTAAGAACCAGACTCATACATTTGCTGGAAGATAATACCTTTTATATACACAACACGAAGTTCGCCACTGAATCTCAACAATACAACCACCTAAGCAAGACCTGCACAATGATACCACTATTTGACATCTATCCTGGGGATGGGGGAAATCTCAAAAGTCCCTGCCTCTAGACAAAGTGCTATAGGCAATTGATGACTGCTAAGAGAGAGAGAAAAAGTCTTCTCCATGGACTAGCCTGATAACTGACAGGTTAAACAATTTCAATTGGTCATCCATAAACACATATACATACAGGTAATGTTGATATACTTATTAGACTGTATTTATATCTACTTGTGTGAATTTGTGGATATGTAGATAGTAATTAACATAGAAGAGGTCATGAATTTGAGAGGAAGTGGAGGAACATGGGAGTGGTTGAAGATGGAAAAGAGATAAATTCAGAACTCATTGTACTCCTGAAAAAATTTTTAAAGTGTATTAAACTCTATAATCTTGCCTAGGTAGGGGTGGGAGGGTGCCAGTGTCTGAGACAGACTTTCCCTGTGTAGCCAGGCTCAAGCCAGTGGTCTTTACGCCAAGTGCTGAGATTTCCTGTGTGTGCCATCATGCCCAACGCTAATGTAAATATTTAAGTACATAATAAATGAGGTGGCACTAATGCTTTTGACTAATTGCTAACAGTGTTAGGTTTTGAATTAAGGATATAAAATATAAAATTTATTTTATTATATATTTAATGATCAACATGAAACTTTGGAGCAGAAATTTGTGTTTCCAGTACCCAAGCAATCACGAAGCTTTTTAGACTCGACACTTAACACAAGCCTACAAACATAACTGTAAATGAACTAAAGAGACTACCATGTCTGCTATTTCTGAGAGAGCAATTAGCGAATGTGTGGTCTTCTCCTCTCCACTGAGCTGCCAACTCAGACAAGGAAACAGATTCTTTTAATATGAAGAGGCAGCTTAATTGTTTTGAACGTCTCTTTTCTTGTTTCCTTCAGATTCCAGCAGGGTATTTGAATGGAAGATCAACAAAATGAACCTATGTGTAAACAATTTTTTTTAATTTCTTTTCTCCTTTCTCCAATTCAAGAATTTTAGACAAAGATACAAAATTATTTCACACATCATCTTACCATCCAATATGGAGCAATACATCATGATGAAAATTCAATTTATCCTAGAAGAAAGATGGAACTGCATCTGCTGAACTGAGAATACTCATTACAAAAAATTCTGAAACTGGAAAAAGGTTTCATATGTATTCAATTAAAATATTAAAATATAAGATAAAGTGTAGGTAATAGAGTATATGCAGAGAAATAAAGCAAAATGGGGCTAATCCTTTAGAATTTATTGAGAAATGAAAGAGGGATAGACACAGAGAGAGACAGAGAAAGAGAGAGACAGAGAGACACAGAGACAGAGAAAGAGAGAGGGAGGGAGAAAAAGAGAATGAATGAATGAATGAGTGAAGAGGAGAGGAGAGATGGAAAAATATCTTCCCATATCAGAAGTACGAAAGAACAAACTAATATTTCAGGGAAATGTGACCCAAAATTTAAAGTGTAGCCATAGTTCATCATAGTTCATCAAGAGGAAACATTGCAAAGTATTGTCCTAAGTGAGACAACATTATATATCACATATGTGTGTGTAAGCACACACACACACATGCATATATAGAACCACATAGATCTAATTATATGCACACATGTATTTGTAAACACACATGTATACACATATATACACATGTGTTCATGCACACATATACACGTTTTAATCTCAGGACTTAGCAAAATGTTACCATTTTCACATTATTCAAGCATAACAGCTAACTCCAGAAGGAGGTCTCTCTCCTGCAGGACTTCCTGCTTCCTCGAGTCTGGGACCACAGTCACATCTCCCTTTGGCTTGAAGACAGAGCACCAAGCAGCAGAAATGAATGCTTATGTCTCTAATATAATGAGCCTACAGATTCAGGTTAATCTAAAACGACTCCTTTTCCCTGTGAATTTTACCTAAATGTCAAAAGCTATGTGCCAGGACTAGCTCCAAATGTTTTCCTTGCCACCCTGATCTGGCTTCGAAACAAGAACATAACTTACAGAGGCTCCAGCTGCAGTGAGCAGAGGGTGGATCACTTTTATTTTTACAGAGGTTTTTCTGCCAAGTTCTAAAACATGGAAACTTCCATTAGCATGTTGGAGACACACACTGGGTGGGTGTTGGAGTGGGGAGGTGTCCCCCTTCACTTTTCAACACTTCTGTAAAATTAAAAATGCCATGATTTTCAACTTAGAAAATTATTTTAATTCTCCTTTTAGATCTTCAGGATGAAGGATGTCAAGATTCCCTGTTTATATATTGTGTTCTTGTTTAGATAAACACTTGGTGCTATTATATGCTTTCCTCTTATACACCAGTTATTAATTTTAGAACACCTCATCTTCAGGTCTTATGAATTCTCTCAAAATGCAGATGTTTGCTTGTTGTCAAAAATAAATGTATGACTACAAGACATCCAGAAATCAAGCTTGGACTTAACAAGGAATTTTATGCTTGCTGGCTGGGTTTCAGAATGCTGGAAAGTGCTATGCAGGCTCCCGGGCAGAAAAAGACATCAATGGTTCAATTGAGTACTGGATACTTTGTCCTAAAATACTAACCTTCCAGGCAAGATATACCCACTTGTGTAAGAGCGACACTGTTGCTAGAAGTAACCAACTACTTGCTCTCTTGATTCTCAAGAGGGAAGCCACGCCTGGTACTCTAATGATCAGAACTCGGGGCTAGGAAAGTCAATAATCCAAAGGTCAAAGTTGTTGTTAATGTTGCAATAATGTTCTTTCACTTAAGGGTTTATCATGTTGTCAAATTGCTCCTTAACTCTATATGTTTATATGCATAGATTTGCATTGCCCTCAGTCTGTTAAAGAACCTTCTGGTTACAATGGGTGGTAATCAATATAGAGACTCAAAACTGCTGCAAATGCTGTGAATCAAGAACAGTGGATACTTAGCTATGGGGGCGGGGCTGTAAATCAATCCTTCCTTCCCCACAAGACTCACGGAACATTGTAGAAGATGAGGCAGAACTAGTGTAAGAGGCAAAGGATGATGAGAAACAGCCCCGTAAAACACGATCTCCTACGCATGATGTGGCTGTTGTACTCAAAAAGTGAATGAACTATGGTTATCTGTACACAAGCTTCAGAAGCTCAACCTGGTTTAAAAATTCAGCATGAAGTAGGGAGGGGATGCTGAGATCTCATGGCAAGCTGGGTAGCTACTAGCAGCTAGGCAGGGAGACGTTTGGAGTAAGACCGCCAGTGGTCGTGCGTGGCTCTGTAGATCACACTGCACCCATGGACACATGAGTGGTACCAATTGAGCAAAGTTATGTTGCAAGAAAGAAAGAAAAAGCACGGGGCATGAATTTGGGTGGAATATGTGTTGAGAGATCCTACAACAAAGTTGGAGTGGGGAGAGAAATGAGGTGGGTGGGTATTGGCAACCTGATTGGAATTTTCTCAAATTTTTTTTCTAAAAATGTAAAGCCTTCCAAATAGGTAACTTTGATATTCTAGATTTTTATTGTGCAAACTGTGTGTGTGTGGCTAACTTGATTTACAGATATAAGATCATTTGTTAACTTTTTGGCAAAAATAAATGTTTATTTTTCTTAGGTGAGGCATCAGTGACTTAGCAAATTAAGGACCCACTAAAGTTCAATCTGGCAACCAGTGAATCTATTGGGCTTACAGTCAGCACATGAGTAAGGTGTTATTTGTTGAAGGATGGGTGAATAGGCTTTTCAGGTTGCTAGTGGTGATGGCAATTCAAGTCAGTTGACTGTAGGTTAAGAGCAATAAAAAAGAGAAATAACAGTGACGGGTCTCTAAGAATTTGAAGACATATATGCTCAATAAAAATTTTCACTAATGGTCATGTGAAATGTTGCAGCATTTAAAAGCAAGGCTGCTCTCCCAGAAGACATGAATTCAGTTCCCAGCACTCACAGGGTGGCTCATAACAGCTATAATTTCAGTGTCAAAGGATCTGACCCTTCTTCCAGACTTGTAGGTGATCAGGCACACAACTGGCACACATGCAGACATGCACCTACTCATATAAGCATATAAAAATAATAAACTTTTTTAAAAAATTAAAAATTTTTACTAACTTAAACCAAGCTAGTAAACAGGCTAAAGAAGTTTGTAAGGAGATGGTGGGTGAGGGGAAGTGGAAGAGAGGGAAGTAGAGGGAGCAGAATGCATAGCATATATACATTAAATAATGGAAGAACAAAATTCACTAATGAAGTTTAGTCACTCATAGTTATATTTCCACAAGTGTTGATAAGAAAAAGAAAAACAACCAAAAGTTTAAGAAGTTTGTCTCAACCATGATGTAAAATGGACGGGATCCTAACTAGCTTCCATCCCTGACTGAAGGGAGATTAATTGTTAACGGGTTCTCAGAACTGGAGACTCGGCTTCCTTAAGGGTCTATCCCATGGCAAGTTCAGCCCACTTTGTGTTGACTATAGTTCTGCATGTGAAACCATGCACTGCCGCATTCTGGACTTTAAAGAAACGATACGAAGTTGTGGAGTTATGGCAAGCAGAGTAAAGAGGTGGATGGATCTGTGAACAACTGTGGGAGGAATGAAGATGAATATGATCAAAATACATCCTAGGAGACTCTCAAATTCATAAGAGATACTGCTTAACGTCTTTAAGAAAATACATTAGATGCCAAAAGGATTCACATCCTGTGGTCTCTATTTTCCCAATTCAGAATCAATATTATTATTCAGCCAAGAGAGCAGAAGATATGAACTCTGACTTGCTCTGTATAGCATATGGCTATGAAAACTGATTAACGTGCTTTCCTTGGCCCTAGAGAAGGCTTTTGGAGAATTAGTATCTACACAAGGAGCAAGCCTACCGTGCCTATTATCTATTTTAGAGATTGTACTACAAAAAAATCCCCCCTCTTTACCCTCCAAGCCCTTCAATATGCCCTCCTTGATCTCTGTTAAATTCATGGACTCGATTTTCATCAATTGCGATTGGGGATATATCTTTATTTGCATATCCACATATACTTCTAAATATAGCCTGTTGATCCCTGTAAGGCACTTGTATGTATGTTTTGGGGCTGACCATATGTCAGTGAACTCCTGGTTTGTTAACTCCTCCTGAAGTATACAAATGTTTCTGATGAAAATGCAGATTTAGCCAGATTGTTTTGTTTTCTGCTTCGGTTTCATAAGCCCTTGCTCTGCCTTGATCTTTGTTGTTTGGTAAGATTTTGATAGAACATTGATTTTCTTATAACCACCACATTCCTTCTAAATAAAATCCATGCCACCACATATTGACATTCAAGTCTTACCAGGACCTTCTAATTTTCCCATGCTATTCATTTTTCTTTTCATTTCCTCCCTCCCTTCCTCCTACCCTTTCTTCCTTCTTCTCTCCTTCCTTCTTTCCTTCCTCTCCTCTTTCTTTTCATCCTCTCTTTTTCCTCCTCCTCTTTCTATTCTTCCTCTCCCTCATCCTCTTCTTCCTTATGTAACCCAGTGAATCAAAATTGTGCCTCTTATATCATGAGAGCATGTGGTCATTCCCATCGTCTACCAACCAGTGACCACACTCTTAAAGAAAATTGACTTTCTATTCACTTAGAACTTATGTTACTATTGCCTAGATTTGTTTCCCAATTTGGGGATTAACATTTACATTCACATTTAACCAGTTGGCATATTGGGTGAATGCACAATCTAGAAAATTTTAAATATTTGTTCAAAGTCTAGAATCTCAAAGAGGACATGACTCTTACTCCCCCCAACCCCAGCTATATACTTGGGTGGATGATATCACACAGTCTTCCAATGAGTGTATAGTATCTATCTCACATTTAAGAAATCCAAGGATACAAATTTTGTATGCATATATGTACGTATACTCACTTCTAATAAGCTGTGTGTATACATTTAAACTTGACAATTTATCTAACAAAAGTTTTAATTGACCTCAAATAAATATAACCAGAATATTTATCTTTGAATATGAAATTTCATCTAATGAGATAGCTTAATGGTTCTTACTACCAAAGCTGATGGCCCATATTTAATCTCCAGAGTTCACATGATGGAAAGAGAGAGCCAGTTCATGCAAGTTGCCCTCTGAGTTCAACATGCCATGTACCTACGTCCCTGCCTTGCCCCACAGAATGTGCAAACAAATAAAAGTACTCTTTAAAACTATAGAGATGAACATGAAAGTGATTAAATTTACACACAAAATAATAGTTTGTGGTTTTGAGTATAATGTGTAAACAATTTTGTTAATTCATACACACAGTTAATTTTGAATTATTTAATCATCGTGTAAAGATGTTGGCCATATGGTTTGTTTCAGCAACTAACTCAAACAAACACAATGATAAGATAAATTAGTCTAATTACATAAAAGAACATGTTTTGTATTTAAAAATTAGTTGATTTGATTATTTAAATTTATCCCACTTCATGACATAAAGAACATGAAGAATTATACCCTCTTCAATTGATCACCTAAAATTCAAACATAAATTATATTGGTTGTTCAGGCTCATATATAAATATTGAGTCTCTTTTAAAATATGTTATGAGATGTGCATGTGTGTGTGTGTTCACACACATGTATGTACACATATGTGAGTGTGAACATATTAAGATGTACCTAGCAAAGTCAGAGGACAACTTGAGTCTCTTCCCTTCTTTGATCACATACATCTAGGTTATGAACTCAGTTTCCTAAGCTCAATAGTTACTTTTATGTTCTGAACCATCTCCCCACCTGCATAAATAGATTTCAAGAAATACTTTGTCATTCCTAACAATGCCTTAATTCCCCTTTTCACAAATGACTAGTTTTCCTTTCTATTAAAGACATGTTATTTCTTGTCTTGTGCTGTGAAAACCCCAGGAATTCAAAGAAGATTCAACTAAGTAAGTTTACTGAAGTTTTTGAGACCGAAATTTAAGTGAGACTAACTTCTAATCTATAAAGATTTTTTTCCCCAAAGTAGTTGCTGCTGTTTGTTGGAGTTGTCTTTACAGTAGCAAAGATTATGTATATTATTAGTTAGCCTGAGGATTAAAATGGATCTAGGACCCAAGATAAATGTCTCAAGATAAGACAGTCCATTAAAAAACATGATAATAATAATAATAATAATAATAATAATAATAATAATAATAAGAAGAAGAAGAAGAAGAAGAAGAAAGAAAGAAAGAGAAAGAAAGAAAGGAAGGAAGAAAGAAAGAAAGAAAGAAAGAAAGAACAACAAAAGTAACAAACAAAAACAAAATTCCTTGTTCAAGGCGAAAGGTGATTAAAATATATTATATGAAAAGGTTTCTAAATTTAAAAAAAAAAACTGAAAGATGAACCACACTTTCTGCCCATTAACCTTAATAAAATAGACTCTCAAATTTGTTTTTTCGCACCCACTCAAAGATTTTAAATTAGAAAAATCTCGTAAAGGGGATGAAACTATTCCCCATGAATATTTCTCTACATAGTTTCTAAGAAGCAGATATGAATATTATTTTATGCTGGATGATTTTTATTAAGCTACATTCTGAAAACGATGTGGCAGAGGAGTCACACTACAAAGCTGACCCCGAGTGTTGATCTTTAACTGCTTCTGTTTTGCTTTTGCTTTGTTACCACTCCTCTCTATAGCCCTGTATTTTAAATTAAGCAAGAGAAATAAAACAAAAATCCAGAGGGAAAACCAGTTAAGCTGGGACAGGATGGTTTTATATTATGTATGAGTCTAAATGAGATATTTTTTTCTTTGAGGGGTGGGGGAGAGGAATGGATACTGTATTCCTTAAATGGATCTGTGGTGGTCAAAGACCATTAGGTAACTTTGGAAGATTCCGCAGGGACACCTGGGGCCAGACATTTCATCCCCACTGGACTAAGTCCACTGTTTGTCTTTCTGCATGGAGAATTAATAAATGTATCAATCTTCTACCAGCTGCCCTGAGCCAGGGAGCATAAAGGAAACAGAAATGTGGGAACAAAACTACACGCATGCACCTTCCCCTTCCCCAACCCCTCATCCTCACCTCTCTGTCTTGAACTTATTTTGCTTTCAGAATTTTATTTCATATTTTTTTCTCATTATTAGTTGTGTCTCTTGGTGTTCCTG
>JANHMN010000002.1:10278522-10296008 GCA_030674055.1 Rhabdomys pumilio | reverse complement strand
GCTCTTCTTAAGCAAAGGTGACAGTGATCACTGGTGTAGAAGAGCATGTAAGATCCAGATAGGAAGAAGAGAGTAAATTCATAGCAACAGCTGAGCTGGACTGCATCAGAAAATGCATGAGTATTCCATCGTCTCTGCTAGGGATAAACAAAACCAAGCAAACAAACAGAAATGCCTGATTTTATAGCTGCATTCTGAAACCCAGGTTTATTAAAATGAGTAAAGGAACACTCAGTATAGGTACATGCCTTCAAATGTGGTTGAAATTGCTATGATAGAACACTAGAAGCCAATTTGTCAGCTTCTCAAAAGACAATAGATCGTCCATAGGACTCCACTGTATCACTCCTGGGTATTTATCAAAAGAACTTCATGTCCACACATTGCAGAGGCATACACGGAGGTTCCTTTCAGCACTATTTACAATAGCTAAGTCATTGAACTAAATTAGTGTCTAGCTCAACATGGAACTAAAACTAGGTGTTCAAGAAGAGAGAAGAAAAGTGTGCTAGATCCACACAGCAGAATATTTTCCGCCATAAGGAAGAGGAAAATAATACTAGCAGGGAGGCTGTGGAAACTTAAGTAGATGGGCCCAGTTGTAACCAGTTGGTCACTTTGTGGGGACTTAGAAAGTTAGCCTTCTTCCTCAGTTCCTTTCTCTTTTTGCATTTTCTTCAAATAATTAACTGAACCAATCTCTCTTTTGCACAATGTCTCACTGTCATGTTGTTCTGCAAAATGCATTGGCCAAGGTGTTCATGGCCTGAACCCTCTGAAACCATAAGCAAAACAAGTATCTTCCTTGTCATTCTCTTCTTTCTCCTTCATCCTTCCCGTACCCACCCCTCACCTCTTCTTCCTCTTATTCTTAATTTCTTTGAGTATTTTGCCACAGTGACCTAACACATTCAAGCTTTGTAATAATTAACTGCTGCCTGCAGTGATAGTACAGTGTAATTTTAGAGTATGTTACAATCTACTCACAAGTTAGGGTACAGTCCACTGTCTAGAGATAATATTCAGAGCCAAACTCGAAGCTTAGCTAGATCAACCTTACTTATATTTCAAGTTAGCAAATTTAAACTTTTATCCTATCTCAAAAAAAGGGACACCATATTTCTGAATGACTACACGTCTAAATGGTTACTCGAAGGTACTTGGAAAACATATTGCAGGTTGGAAAATGGAGTGGAGAAATGTTTAAAATGATTAGTTTCATGGGAGAAATCCATTGCGAAGGTTACACTCCTTTTCATCCAGGTTCATGTTGTCATTTGTAAAATAATTTCTAGATGATTGCAGCAGGCCCACAAACATACTTGTGGTATGTTTGTGAGTGGGTTATTGATATCAAAATCATTTGCTCATGGGGAATTAATTAGACTTTGCATAATTTTGTTACAAGGAATGAAATGATCCCATGTAGAAGATCTTTGAGACCATGGCTATGATTGGTTTAAAGCATCTACTCACACCAAACTATTGCCACAACAGGAGGGTTGGATATCAGTCATGTGGTGTGATTTTTGACAAATGCCCCATGCTTTCAGTGTTTGTGTCTGACAGCAGTTAGGGAACTTAGGAAGGAAGTCTCAATGACAGTCTACTTCCTCTTATTGGATTGTGTGAGAGGAATAGCTCATTGATTGTATTGGAGGCAAACATAGAGCCAGTTAAATGAAGGGCTTGGTCAATGAGATGATTAATTAAGGGACTTGGTCATTATGCCTAAACCATGGAATTTGCATAGCAACCCTCCCTTCACGGTCTTAATAATAACTGCTCTAAAGGATGGCTGAGTCCTACACTTAGAATAAGAGCCATGTGTAGTTAGAAGTGAAGCGAACATTAAGACCACCTTGGTGAAAACATTTAAACAAAAGCCAGCCGTTGTCATGTTTATAAATACCTGAAGTTTAGAGGTCCAAACTGAAAAGAAGTGGGCTCAGCTAATTTCTAGTCGTTCTGGGGTTTGTTTGAAAAGCAAGGCAGTCGATAAACTGCGGAGAGGTATCATTGCCTGGTGGGAAATGAGCAATGTGTGCTGGTACTGAGAATTCTAGAATCTGGACTGGAAGTGATGCTGTGAAAGAGGGCACAGGGCAGACACACAGGGTGGCGGGGTAGCACTTTTTACACAGGAAGTACCAGACTTCTTGTCCCCAAATTGTCCCTGATTAGAATTCAGGCTCCTTTTAGTATCCTTTTCTGGATCACACTCACCAGAGGCAGAGCATTGTCCTGTGGTCTGCTCAATGCCACAGGGAAGACTAGCAAAACTAAGCCTCAGGAGATGTCATAGTGCCTTCAGGAGATACCATAATGGCCTGCCACAATGCACAAAGCATCCATCAACAGACAAGACAGAGCTCTACAAACTAAGAGACTTTGAAAGTAAGAGTGGGTCCTAACCCTCATTAAAAAAAAAAAAGGGATCTGAACATGGTAAGGATTCATCTTCTGGAAGAACACAGTTCAAATGTGCCTTATTTGAATCTCAAAGGACAGTTGTACCTACACGGATCCACACAAGAGATAGAAATTACACAGCGATGGAAAGAAAGCTCATTTGACTACTTTTTTACAAAGGTTTTTGTACATAATTTATTTCATTAATCATTTAGATCCAGGAGCTTTTTCTTAAGGATTTTTTAACTGCACACATGTATGGGATATAATGTGGTAATCTGATACACATGTATCATGTGGAAAGATCCACTTCAGGGTGCTTAGACGTTCTCCTTGAAAATTAAAGAAGTAGGTTTAGAGTTTCTAACATATGAGAACTCTGGAAGAGGATACACAGAAACAGTGTTAAGGCAGATACACAGCAATGCAGGTCCCAGTTTTTGAACAAGTACAATCAGTGTTCAAACATGCATAGACCCCATATGACTGTAGAAACTTAAGCAAAGTCTGCTTCACATTGTTCCCGACACTTTTCCCCATCTGTAAATTAAATATGTAGCCCGTGCACTTCCGTATCCCAAACCTGAGATTAATTCCTGGAATAAGAATGTGGAGACTTTTAGCTCATTATCACGTTGAGTCTTTTACATTTCACCCAGTGGTTGGGAGGCTGACAGTGCGTTCTTTGTTGATATATGTATATTTAATTGTCGTAAATATATAAGGACAATAATATCTGAAGATAACATGTGATTAAGCATATTTTTAACGCAGAATATTGTAGCAGTTTTAGTGCTGAATCTTCATTTTCTTTGGAAAATTCTTGTGACCATACAAGGCTAAGGAATATTTTAGTCACCTAATGTTCTATCCACACTTTACATAAATTAACTCCTAGAATCCTCATGTATATGAGGTCAATGCTATCAAGTTAATGTCTCTCTAATGTTTAGAATAGATACACCCTTGTCCTAGAGAAATCAATGTGTGATAGATGTAAGATGTCCTATCATATAAGTAACCATCAGAAGGAAACTGTAGAGTTTAAAAGTGCTTGTAACGGCTACAGTTTAAACGTGCATTGAGTGCCTACACAAGGCACCATCTTCACCACTATGAGTCTCCCTGAAAGCCTTTCTTTCTAGCCCTATACCAAGCAAAAGCAAGCTAACAAGGTGGGGATATCTAATGCACTTGGCTAATTACTGGGACCACTTTAAATGTTTGGATCCTTAAGAGAAGCCTTACCTTTCTGTGTCATAGAATCAAAGACATCTAAGACCAGACAAGAGGCTTTGGATGGAACATTAATGAAGCAATCACAGATGGAGGATGAAAAGATTCTACAGTCTTAATTCACAAGCCCTGGGAAGGGTCATGGAAATGAAAGGCAATTGCCCTGACTTCCAGGCCTTTCTGGTCCAGGGCTCCCTCCGGCTGCCCTGTCTGCAGGCTTTCCAATACCCGGGGGCAGTCATATTTTCTTTCTCTTTTGGCGTCTCATAGATTTAATGTTCCTCTGTTGAGGCACAGTGAGGTGATTTGCCAAATAACTCCTTTTGGCAAAAAGAATGTGCTGGGTTATTATTCTTAGTCCAAATGAGCCAGACTGACTGTCTACACTGTGGGAATATGCCAGATAATTACTTTAACCATGTCTTTCCCTTCAGCCATGTATGCGTGGTCCTCACATTCTAGATAAACTTGCTTAAACCTCTCACTGAATAATTCCTGGCAAGTAGCCATGCACTTGGGGTAATTTAATGTTCATCCTTGGTTTCTGCAGGGTGCCAGTGACAAAGGCAGGTTTTGTTTATACATAGGCTAAAAGGATTTTCTTTTCATCATCCAAACGAACTCTCCAAAACACGAAGCAAACAAGCACTCCACTAAAGAAAAGAGTTTTCCATTCCAAGCTTTAGGCAGGAGTCACAGAGAACCGTGCTAAGGAAAAGTTGACATGGTTTAGCTTTGAAAAACAGAAAGACGCTCTAATAGGGGATGGTGTGTTCTCATTCCCCTGCCTGTCAACTCAAGTGGTTGCTAATACATTAAATCATGGCTGACCTAGTACTGCTTTCCCTTATGAAAATGAAGACTCAAGTTGCTTCATTTTATCATGGGAAGTAACTGATACCTCTGCAAGTGAATTGCTGTGTATTACAATTCGACATCACAAGGGAAAATCTCTAGAGCCAAACACCGGTGGTCGGGACCCCTACCTGTATTATTTGCTTAGACCAGAATCAAGAATTTGCACATCCTTTCTTTACAAAAATAATAACAACGTTATCTTCATATTTAAACCAATTAAACGTACATAGAGATATGTAGAAAAATTTATAAGCTTCCTAACACAGTATCTTTTACATCAAAAGACAGAGAACTATATGGAACCGGTTGCAAAATTTGAATTCTTTCTTTTACAATTTTTTTTCATTGAAAATTTTTTTATATGTATGGATATTTTGCTTGCATGTATGTACATGCACCATACGTGTGCCTGGAATTTACAGAAACCAGAAGAGGGCACTGGAAAGCTCAGTTACAATTTTGGGGGAGAGATCCACCATGTGTGTGCTAGGAATTGAACCCAGTTCACCTGAATGAGCAACCAGCACTCCTGCTGAGCCATCTCTCCAGCCCCAAATTTTGTATACTTTTCCAGAATAAAACTGCAGCAACAATGGGTTAGGATTCTGGGGAATGCAAGAGAGGAGGTAGACAGGCCTAGAACCTGGAATCGGGATGAAAACAGTCTTCCTGTTGTTATACGTTTTCTTCCTCAGTTCTGCAGTGGAAACTTGAGATCTCAGGGAGAAGAGAGAAAAATGCGAGTCGGAAGTACATTTCCTATTTCTACTTTAAGCTATGAATGGCTCATTGGCTTGGATCCACAAGACTGTGACTGCCTGGAACTGGTTTGCCAATATGTGTGTAGAAGAAGACTTAAAAAACTTTAGAAGAGATTTGACAATCTACTCTGAACATCTCCTGGAAAAGAATGGTAACCAAGGAAACACTTTGCATTCCTCATCAGTGTCTCCTCATCCTAGGCTCACTGGCAGGTCACATTCCCCTGTGATCTTCTGTGCCTTGTTAGAACACTGGGGTTGACAGAAATGTGAGCTGAAGCAATATTAGTTGGGGCCAGAGAGATGGCTCAGTGGTTAAGAGTGCTCCCTGCACTTGTAGATGACCACGGTTAGGTTTCTAACACCTCCACCCCAGCTCTTAAGCATCTGTAATGACAGATGCAAGGGACCCAGTATGCTCCTCTCTCCGTGCAGGCACTGCACAGATGTGGTGCACTCATGTACATGCAGACAAACATTTAAAAAGAAATCATTTTCTGGGCAGTGGTAGAGCATGTCTTTTAAGTCCAGCACTTGAGAGACACAGACAGGTGGATCTGAGTTCAAGGCCAGCCTGGTGTAGAGAGTGAGTTCTGGGACAGTCAAGGCTGTATAGAGAAATCCTGCTTAAAAACAAAACAACAAACCCAAATAAATAAATAAATAAACAAACAAACAAATAAGAAGGAAAAGAAAAACTCACTTAATAAGACATAAAATTATATTGAAGAAGACTTACCTAAGATTCTGTATGGATCTCCAGGTTTCTCCTTTTCTTTGACGTCTCTGGAAGCCATATCTTCTACATGTCCTGCTTTCAATGTGGGCTTGGACTTGGCAGTCAGAGATTAGGAAACTTTTCACACTGACATAGAAAAGAAGTCCTCATGGGGATTACCCTCTGAGATTGAGCACTTACATCACATATGTGATCTGACAAATTTAAATACTTTAAGTCCCGTGCTGATAACAATTCTCATTTGCAAATTCAACCCTCAAAAGGTATAGGTGCATCCTTATTGAGAAGAATAAGTTTGTCTCTGTCTGTGTTCCAGAGAGAAAATAGCATGTTGTTATATCCTGACTCCATTTTACGTCAACTTGAAACAAGTAGAGCCACGTCAAGTTTTACTTTACAAGTTTTGTTGCTGCTGCTGCTTGCAGCGTTGGGCATTAAACCCAGGGCTTCGCACATTCTAGATAACTTCTCTACCACGGAGGTATACCCAGGGCCGTTTTCGTAGATTGAACTCTACTTTTTCCCTACAATTCCTATTCTCATAAACTGTGTGAAATGCTGTATCTCCACGTTCCTGTTCTTGTTGCTCATGAGTGCTTACTCAGCAAAATGTCATGGGCCAAGCCTGTCAAGGGAGAAATTGATGAATTTTTTTTTTAAACAGATATTGCCTAAAGTTTATTTGTAAAAACAGCCTAGGACACTGGACATCTGTAAGTAATGTATAGGTAGGTATGTCACAGCCGTCTGCCTTCATATTGGCAGGAACCTTTTCTATATTTTTTTAAAATCACTTTTATTGGATATTTTATTTACATTTCAGATATTGTCCCCTTTCCCCTTTCCCCATCTACCCAGAAACCCCCTATCCCATCCCCCCTCCTCCTGCTTCTATGCAGATGTACCCCCACTTACCCACCCACTGGTATCTCCCTGCCCTCGAATTTCCCCACACTGTGGCATCCAGCCTTCACCGGACCTAGGACCTCCTCTCCCACCTATGCCCGACAAGACCATCCTCCCCTACATATACAGCTGGAGCCATTGGTCCTTCGCTATGTGCTCTCAGGCAGGAGCCTTTTCTATGGGGCCTCCACAAGGGCCTGGGTGCTTTGGGGAGCCTGAGCTGGATCCGCAGCCTCTGCCTTGGTTTAAACCTTGGGTTTTGGTTGGCAGAGGCTATGACCCTTAGCCATGTAGCTTCGAATGCACTTCCCAAGCTTGGAGTGATCTATGAAAGCAATATGGCTCAGTTTGCAACTGAGGTCCTTTGGCATCTTGGGCTTCTCAAGGGCTGTAATGGCCCCTGCGCATGTGCTCACTGCCATTGTGTTGCTGGTCTGCCTCTTCTCTGGACCTTTCTTGTGCGTCTTGGCAAAGTGCATGTTCTACAGACTCTTGGATCAACCTCCCTCCCTCTTAAGAGATTTATATCTTTGTGATTGGGGTTTCTTGATGTCATTTCTGTGCCATTTGCAGGACTGGTTGTATGAGTTGTTGTTCTTGGACTTTGCCAAGTCTGCATGGTAACCAGAGGCACCTGGGATTGGAAAAGACAGACGTGAAATTGAATTTTGCTTTTTGATTTCTTGTCCATTACAAAACCTTTTTCTACATTGATAACCATTTTGGGGGGTGTTGAAATGTTCATTTTCAAAAGTTTATTTTTCAATAAATTAGAACAGACTATTTCTGGAGTGTATGAACTACAGATTTTGTTCTAGAACAACTAAGTATTTTATACATTTCACATATTCCCCGAGTTGTGATTTTTGTGGATTTTTAGAAAATACTATCTGTTTCCAAATGACTAAAAACCTATGCTTCCAATTTCTTCAGTTTTGACTTTTTCGTATCTTTTCCTCTAAATAAACTACATTCTGCTAATGCTTGTCAAATGGTGAATTTTGTTATATGTCAGATACATTTATTTAATTGTCAGATGCAAATGCATGTTCCAGCATTCAGAAGTGGCTGTATCTCTTTGAGTCAGCTGCTAGATGAAGCGGCTTGGAAGACAGCCATGCTAGTTTCCTGTCTGCAAGCATAACAGAGTATCATTAATAGTGTCAGGCATTGGTGCTTGCCCATGGTATGGGTCTCTAGCCAGGCCAGTTATTGCTTGGATATTCCCTCAGTGTCTACTACATCCTCTGTCCCTGAATTTCTTGTAGACAAGATAAATTTTGGGTCAAACCTTTTGTGGGTAGTTTGGTGTCCCTATTGCTCCACTGGGGTTCCTGCCTGGTTACAGGAGGTGGTGGCCTCTTCATGTTCTATATGCCCAGTGGTGTGAGTCTCAGCTAAGGTCATCCTCCATTGATTCTTGGGGACCTCTTCATCTCAGGTCTCTCAGTAGAACATTAGGGGACTCGTGGAAAAATTAGGGGGAAGGACTGATAGCCATGAAGGGGATTGCAACCCCAAAGCAGATAGGAGCTCCACAGGAAGCCCAACATAGCCAATCAATAGGGACCCTTGTGGAATCTAGAGACTAAACCACCAACCAAAGAGCATACACAGGATGGACATAGCCTCCTCTTCTACATATGAAGCAGAAGTGCAACTTGGTCTTCATATGGGTCTCAAACAACTGGAACAGGGACTATCCCTAAAACTGTTGCCTGGACATGGGATATGTTCTTCTAGCTGGGATGTGTTGTCTTCCCTCAGTGGAAGAGGATGTGCCGAGCCTTGTAGAGACTTGATGTGCCAGATTTGGGGGATACTCAGGGGCCTTCCTCCCTCTCATTACTATTTTTATAAATAACAAAGTAAAATAAAAGAAGTGGCTGTAACATACTTCCTTAGAGTTCATACAGAATCCAGAGTAATTTTACTTTAATTAACATCTCTCTGTTCATGTCAATGGAAACAGAACCAGACAGGAGAATATGTTTGACTCCAAGTCAGAAGTAACCAGCTGCAAAAGAGCTTAACTTAAGACGTATTTGAAAGAAAGGGAAATTCAATCACTAGCTACATATTCCACCAATACAGTTGGACAGTTAGTACAGTTGGACATATCGGTGAGGTCATGGGCTTCAGAATCAGAACACCCTCAAGTCAAGCCTAGGCTATCAGCTCTTTTAGCTGTACCCTGCTATTTTATTATTTTTCATAGATAAAATTCTGATGCTATCCCTTATTTACTCTAAAACAATGATTAGTAATGCTGTACATTGTCACTGGAAAAGCCAGTGAACAAAAGAGTAATTCCCAATGGAGGAATGAGCATCCATTCATAGGATATTCGTCAGTGGCGAGAGTATTAGTTGCCACAGCTAGAAAGTAAAGGCAGACACTGTTGCCCTCACAAACAATGTCTTTCATTGGTTGCCAAACACCTGCAGTGCACAGGAGAGCCCTGACAACTGTCAGTGCTCTGCCAGTGTGTGTGAGCAGGGTTAGCTATGTCAGCTTTCCAAATCTGATTCAATCAAAAAAGTCCTGATAACAAAAATTCTCTCTTGTTACTCAGAAGAAAAATTAAAGTATATAATTACACCCAATTCAGGTTATTAATACATACATTTGCCTCATACAAACGATTTCCAGGCTTTTTGTCTGACCACTCTATATGGTAAGTAATCTTCACTAAATATCACAAGTGTGAGACATATATTTACATATACATATATATGCGTGTGTGTGTGTGTGTGTGTGTGTGTATATATATATATATATATACACACACACATGCATATATATGTGTGTGTGTGTTATGTTACATATATATGTATGTTATATATAGGTAAATTATACATATATCATACAAACAAACTGCTATAAATCTACTGTGTGTATGTGGTAGGAATCCATGAGTATACTTATCTTTAGATGTGTTTGTATAAATGTGTATATATTTGTGTGCACGCATGGGTGAAGGCTTAAATCTCTCAAGATTACATATTGACGAAGGGTCTCTTCCTTGAACTCAGAGTTCAGTGTCTGGCTCAGTACATTTTAAAACGTCAACAAAAGTATAAGCAATGCATGATAGTATTTTAACTTGCAATAATTGCTTTTCTACTGAAGATTATTCAACTGGATGTTTTGTATTAAGGGACTTATTCAATCATTAAATAAGAAGATTATTACAATAATCATAAACATTTATCACAAACGTATCTATAGAGACTATCCATACATCAATTCATCTGTTTTATTTTGTGACCTAACTACACGCATGTTCTCTGTACGTGATCTAACTACATACATATTCTTCATAAGTCATGATCCTCTTGACATTGTGAATGACCCACAAAGACATTCTTCCGTATTAAATTAAGTTCAAAACCAATAACACAATGGAACCAGTCTTTGGATAGTTGGATAGTGACAATAGTTGGTTGTGATACACAGTTAGTAATCAAGTTATTTAAAACTATTATCTAACATGGAATAAAGATTTAATATGCAAAATCCACATCACAGTTCACAGATTTGATGTTTATGAGTGGAGTGCCACCATATTCACCAACATCACCACCACCACAATTCTCTTTCTCAGAAGTCGTAAAAGTAGAATTCATATATCATTTTCATCTGCTTGAGTTCATTGAATCCTCTCAGGCTAAATTTCATGCTGTCATTTATTATTTTATCAATTTCTCTCTCCTTTTATTTGTTTCCTTGCTGATCCATTCAACAAATATTTCTGAGTGTGGTACTGGATGTTCGAATGCAGTAAGATAATCAGATTCAGTTTCTGCTCTACAGTAGCCTTGCTTCCCTCAGAGAGACTTGACATCACTAAAGGATGGTGATTATAAATAATTATAAATATGTTTAGGAGGTGGTGTCTAGTGATGTGGACTCAGGAGTAAATACTATCATGAGAAAGATGTCCATGTCAGATGCTACAGATGAAATGACAATTAAGAGGTAGACGGGAAGCAAATCTTTCATGGTGTGGGATGGCATACCCTCCACTGTAACGATGATGGAAACAAGGCAACTGCTCACAGGTTTACAAAGGCCAATAAGGCTGCCATCTATAGGGTACTGAATGCACAGTAGCCATATCCACAGAGCATATGTACCTGTCCCAAATCTTTAAATATGGGAATTCATTTCAACTTCAAAAGTTGTGTGAAGTCCGTTCCACCTAGCTTCTACAGATGAATATACAAACGGCTTAGAGGAGGCAAAGAATGAGTGCATGACACAATCAGTAGTCAGCAAGAATAGGGTATAAATGGGCAGAATTGTGCTTCTTCCTCACACTAAAATGACTAAGAGTTTAGCCTGGGTCAAAGCACACAAGGATTTGATGGTGGTATTTTATTTTTCTTTAGTTTAAGTTCAATGAAGAACACTGGAGAATTTAACTTCATTGCCAGAAATCGACAAGTTCCAATTGATGCATAACAAAACAAACACCACAATTTTCCAGTTTTCCTCCCTGTATTATGTAGTTACTAATGACCAAAAATATTTAAAAAAAAAAAAGATTGTCTGAGTGATTAGGGATGTTGTGACAGTAGCCATGGTATCATGTAACTACATAGTGGTTTGTTCATATCCTAATTCATCTGTAATCTACATACTTAGTCTTTATGAGTGTTAGTGGAAAGAAACTCTTTCTACACTTGTCATTGAAAATGCACTCGACTGATAATTAACTGGCCCATTTTGTTGGGCTTGAGACTAAGCAGCCTGTATGTGTCAATTACAGACGTTTTGCTACCAGCACACCTCCCTCCAACTTGCAAAAAAGCAAGAGTAAATCTTCTTTCCTAGATTTTAAAAGTTATATCTATAATGATCTCAATAGGTATTGACTCTTTTTGAGACACGTTTTACTCTGTAGCTTTGACTGGCTCGGAACTTGCTGTATACTTTACAATAAATCTGTATCCACCAGTACCTGCCTCCTGAATGCTGGGGTTAAATGCATGTACCACCATGTCTTCACTTATTTTTTTTTGCACCTTCTTATATAAAAGTTGAAGGTTTGTATGATGGTATGTAGATCAGGCACTAAAAATACAATGAATACTCTGTTGTTTTAAATGACAATCTGAAAATTGAATTGCAAACAGTCACTATGCTTAGCTGTCCTCATTATATAGAGGAGGAGGGGAGCTGAAATATCAAGCACAGAGACAAACTTGAGCAAGTTTCTCCTCTGGAAATGATGGAGCCAGCATTTAATCCCAGACACCTGCTACCGTGTGAATGATTCTCAAGGCAAAGTGTTACTCAAAAGTCAGTCACTCACCCAAAAGAGATGAAGAGTACCAAATTGATCCTTGTATTTCCTAGCAATTAAAACCCATGTTTCCAATTTATTTATTTTTATCTTAAGCATAATTTTTATATTAAGCATACCACATGCATCTCATGGTCATTGATGCCAAAATAGAGCACAGAACCCTCTAGATCTGGAGATATGATAGTTACGAGGCTGTCTTGTGATACTTGGAATCAAACTTGTTTATTAGTCTTCATGCTATTAACCACTGACCCATCTCTCCAGCTCCCCAAAGTTGTGACACTTGTGTGTTTATAATTAATCTGCTCTTTTGTTTCAGAGAACAGCTTTGGACCACTCATAAATCCTAGGACACAGTCAGATGACAGGAGACTAACAGTGTTTCTAAAACACAAAAGATGTGTATAGCAAACCTGCCATTACCTAAGTCAGACCTAAATGAGTGAGCACATATGTGTGCTCCTGGCTTTCAGAGTGTGCTGCTATAAACAGCAGTTGTGCTCCCAGAGTTCATCCTCATAACAATTTGGAACAGCTTCAAAACAAAAAATATCTAAAGAAAATGACATCTGAACCAGTCACTCAAAAAACTTTTGAATCTTTGAAACTCAACCTTTGAAATGCATGCCTAGAAAATCCATTTTTTCTATCCTCTTCTTGTTCAGGAAATCACTTAAAATTTCCTAGATTTATTCCATGAATCTGAAACAAAATACTATTTCTTATGTTGAATTTGTTTGAAGGATTTTTAAAAAACATTTGTCACCATTTGTAAGTAAAATAAAATATAGAGGGCTTTCATACCAAAAATATTTTTTCTGGTGTTCCTTAGAACAAGCCTCTGAATTAAGCAATTCAGACAAAATAAATTCCTTTCCACATTTATTAATTATTCATTCTGCTTAGACCTGTTTTAGAGTCATAAAGACTGACTTGAAATTTCCCCAACTTGCTATAAATTTAAAATACAAAGAATCCCTCTTTATAAAATAGAACAATATTGATTGCTTAAGATAATTCTTTGCATCAGAAAAAATAATCAAAATATATTTCCTGTTATGAAATGGGGAAAAGTATCAGATTCCAAAGTATAATATCCATATATTTGTGATATACCCTAATAATCAAAGTTAAGAACTAAATGATAAATAAATCCCTAACATTTACCCAAGACTTTAAATAATACTTGAGTTATTGGGAAAGTTTTCACAACCTGTACCAATACTGAAAATCTATAGGTGGAAACTGGAAGGAAAACGTAAATGATATGGTTCTGATGGAGGATGGAGACATAATTTTAGGGACAGAGGTCACTGGGCAGTTGCCCATGACAACATAGAAAGCCCTAATTAGACCCAGTAAGTTATTTAAAAACAAAAACAAAAATACATGAAATTGGGAGATGATTGCATTCTAGTTGAGGGAGAATCTGGGAAATGTTGGGAAAGTATATGTGTATATGTACATGTGTACATGTGTATATATGTGTATATATATATATATATATATATATATATATATATATACATATAGGCATATATGCATATATGGAGCAGTAATTAGAGAAAATGTCTTAAATTTAAGTGGAAGTGGTAGCAATATGAGAAGAGTTAGATATGGAAGACAGAGGGTTAAAATGATTAACATAGTATTTGTGTATGGAATTCTCAAATAAAAACAAACAAATATATATATATATATATATATATATATATATATATATATATATATTCTGCAAATACAAAATGCTACGTTATACATTTGAGAACTTAGATAGCTCAAAGGTTAAGGTAATTTGTTCTTTTTATAATTACTTTTATTTTTTACCATCCTGTCATTACCCCGTCTTATTCTGCTTCCCCCAGTCTCTCATCCAATTTCTTCTCCCCCTGTCTCCAAGAGGATGCCTACCCCACCACCACCAGAGCTACCCACTCCCTGGGGCCTCAAGTATCTCTGGGGTTAGGTGTGTCTTCTACTGAGGCCAGACCTGAGGTTATTTGTTCTTACAGTAGATCTGGGCTCCATTACCAGAACCAACATGGTGACTCACCAATTCCAGTGCCAGGAGATATGACATTCCCTTTTGGCCTCGACGGGCACCTGGCTTGCAAGTGCTGGATAGACGTACATGAAAGCAAAACACCCATACACATAAAAATAAATAAGCAAAGATCTAACTCTCCCATAAAAGAACAAAAGGGAGATGTAAATGTTAGGGGGAGGAGAAAAGGAAGAAGATGGAGATTCAACACAGTCAGGGAAGGAGAGTTTTATTTAACTTTTATTTACACTTATTTGTATTTTTGCTACTTTGTATTCTGTATCTCAACTGCCTGCCTCACCATATTCCTGAGGGAAAAGATGCTGGGATATGATTATGCTATATGCTGCTTAGCTTTGCTTTATTCTTAAACCCAGTTCTACAGACCCACCACTTGGCTTTTTAAAGAGTTCTCAAGCCTGTGCACACCTCTTTGTTGCTATCACTGTTGTCTCTTTCTGCCTCTGTCATCTTCAACCTTAAGCATTTAACAAAGCATCTCAGATGGGTTCCCTGCCAACACTAATACCTTCTCTTCCCTATCGTCGTCACCACAACAGCAATCCGGGTACTCTACTATGTAACTATGGTCTGGAGTCTCCACCATTTTGTTGTAATAGCCCTTAGAAGTAAAAATGCAAGCTCATTGGCAGAACCTAGAAATCCTCATTAATTTTATTGAGTGGTGGCTGTTTTATTTTTAATCTCTGGTTCTTCAATTGTTTTCTGCATATTTCTCAAACAGAGGAAGAGGAAGGGAGGTGGAAGCTCAAATTCATAAATCCGTTATATCTTAGGCTCATTTGTTACCTCTAGTGTTTCAGTTACTGCTTCTCTCTGCATACTTCTTCAACTCTTTTTCACATACCACACACCATGACACCTTGCTCATGTATATTTAAGGCATTAGTTTCTTATCAAATGCAGTCAGCACCAAGTTAAAATTTCCAGATAAGAGGAGATCAAGGAGAGAGCCTTGCAAAAATCATTGGATTAAAAATGTGAAGAACACCGCCTCACGTTTCATTATTAATCAAATCCATTCACATGCCACTAATATTCTCTAGTCTCTTATTATAACTGGTATTAATTTTGCCTCTGGGAGGTTAGGAATTCCACAGAATCCTGTTGACCACAGTTCCTAGGGAGAATCTGAAAACACGCATATTCCATGCAGCTTGTGATGTAAGGAAAGGCTTGTAGCCTTCAAATACTTTATGAAATTAAATATTATCTTAAGAAATCCTAATTAAACTAATCTTCTTTTCTATCTTTGCTTTCATTCTGTGACTTCATTCCAGGCTGGCTCACATGTGACTCAGAGCACATTGGCTTAATATTAAATGGAATTCCACTAAAGCCCCCCCAAACAACCTTTTATTTACCTTTTAAACACTATAAAGACAGAGTCTGCTCTCTAGTGTGATGTCATATTGGTCCAGGGTACTCATTTTGCTCCTTCATGGCACTAATTTCTCTCAGTGAACAAAGATTACCAACCAGATGTTCAAATAGGTCACCTTCATGCATTCTGACTCTAGGATGTTGGAACCAAGAAATACCTCAATGCTTCTGGAAGATTTTTAAATGTATTAATCATGTATTTGTTTAGTGCCTCTTAACAAGGCATACAACCTTAGATGGCAAGGCCACTCCCTGGGGACACATTGATTGGTGAACACATATTAATCAGGGCACCAGGAGAGTTTCACAGTGACATGCAGATAATGTCAAGAACACTGTTTTTTCTCAAGTAACAAAGTTGTCACTACATTTCACAAAATGATACTTACTTTTCCCTTCAAAAATAAATGTAACCTAAAATCCAAGTCTTAACAGACTGGATACAAAAATGACTGATTTAGAATGTTTAGCCTTGTTTTCTCCTCCCTCCTACACACATACACAGGTAACATTTTTTTCCTACGTGTGAAAACATTACTATTTCCAAGGAAATCCTGATTTTCCTGCCTCCATTCCTAAAGTCCTGGGAGTACAAACATGGGTCATCACCGTTTATGCGGTGCTGGGGATCAAACCCAGGACCCCAAATACATTAGGCAAAAATTCTTTCCGCTAAGCCCCATGCCCAACCACCACAGCTTCTAAATATCCTGTACAATTTGGTTCCACTTTGTCTCTAAGAAATGATGCTTAGATTTGTCAGTCAGTTCCTAGCAGCATACAGACTGTATTGTCGCAGATTTGCTTTAGTATTCATGATTACCTCTTACTTGTAATTTAATTGAGGATAACATTGTCCCTCCTTCAGTGCACCTACTAGCCAATCGTAGCTCCTCAGTTATCAAATTTTAAAGTCATTTGTTGCAGTCCATATTTATCCTGTGAGCTCATGGGACTCCTTAATGGAGAATAGCTTCCTGGGGTTGCAAGAGGCTTTCTTTCTTTTTCATTTAAGTTTTATTTTATTTGGAATACTATGTGGGATGTAGCACGTATGCGTGATTCTGTGCATGTGAGTGCAGTTGCCTCTAAAGCGAATAAGAGGGCGTCAGATCCCACGTAGTTGGCATTACAGGCATGTGAGCAATCTGATATGTGTGCTGGGAACCACATTCAGTACATGCTTTTAACCATTGAACCATCTCTCCATCCTCAGGAGTGCTTTTTTCTTGTGTCTAATTAATAACATCTCAAAGTACATAGTATATGAGGCTGAAACTGGAAAAATACACTTTCCTATCACTCTATTCTGTATTTCAGGTTTTCACTTAAATATACAATAAGAGTAGTTGTTTTTCAGGATACCAGGTTAATTTACATCAGTCTTTCAAGAGGCACGTGCCATCTGAAGAGACAGAAAGGTTTGTTAGAAATTATTTAAAGGTAAAGTGTTTTTATCTTTAAAGGATTTAAAAGCAAATACTTATGTACACAGGGCCAATTGATTAGTAAAGCACATAGTAGGTGTTTAATGTCTTGCTAGTTCAAGGGAACACAAAGTTGGATAGGACCATTCCAGTTTTCAGCTCAACATAGGAGTAGAGACAAATGTCCATCATTTTTGAAATCCATCAATAAGTTGAAGCTTTCTGAAGGGCCCTTTTCCAGATATTTCATCTTGGTAAGAACACTAGTAGAATAAATATTTAATAAAACTATATTCTCTTGTGTTAGTTTTTATATTTTCCATACTCTAAGTTATCTGAACATATATATATATATATATATATATATATATATATATATATATAT
>JANHMN010000002.1:10244178-10278512 GCA_030674055.1 Rhabdomys pumilio | reverse complement strand
ATATATATATATATATATATATATATATATATATATATATATATGTGTGTGTGTGTGTGTGTGTGTGTGTGTGTGTGTGTATACACACATATATACACACATATAATACATATATAAACACATATATACATTACATATATATACATATATATTACACATGTCTGTATACATACATACATATGCAACAAAATTTCTTATTTCTGTTTTAAAATAAATCCCTTGAGAATCAGAGATAACCTTGTTTAATCATGCAGAAAGCACAGGGCCTGAATGGCTCTGTACCAGGTTCTCTATGTATATGTTGTGGCTGTTTGGTGTTTTTGTGGTACTCCTAACATTGGGTGTAAGTACATCTTTAACTCTTTTGCCTGCTCTTGGGGATTTTTTTTTCTCTTATTGGATTGCCTTGATCAGCCTCAAAGTGAGGACTTTTTTTTGTCGCGTCTTACTGTATCTTGTTTTATCCTGGTTGGCTGTCATCACCTGGAGGCCTGCTCTATTCTGAAGAGGAAGTGGAAGGGAGTGAATCTAAAAGAGACGGGAGATGTGAGGGGAAGTGAAACTATGATCAGATTGTATCACATAAGAGAAGAATCTATTCTCAGTAAAAGTTAAAATGAAGGAAGCACAAAATTAAATCGTACTTACTGTGAAAATAATCATTCAACGTTATCAAATATGTGATCAACGTTATTAAATATGTGATCAACGTTATTAAATATGTGATCAACTAAAACACTTGCCCCACGATGAGAACGTGAAGATATTCCTGGATGTGTATCCTAAGAGTTGCCAGCCATCCCTGAGCCAGTTTAGAAGAGGCCTGAGAGATAAGCAAGGTTGCTTTGATCTACTCACCTTTGCTACTTGCTTGTGAGTGCATCTACCTGGTTGCTGCTGCTGCTGCTGCTGCTGCTGCTGCTGCTGCTATTGTCATTCTTCTCTGGCATGGGATCCCCGATTCTTAGTCATTCTAACTGAAGACCTGTGTCTGTCCAGGAATACTGCTATGACTTGGGTCCTAGGTTGGATTGCTGAGGTATTTGGCATGAACAGCAACCGGGTTGTCAACCTCTACAGCATTCAGAAAGCTATGCTTTGGTTACCCAACCTATCTGATGTGACACAGTCTAATATTTACCTTTGAAACCTCTGTTCATTCTCTTGGTTCTGCTCCTCTAGAGAGCCCAGACTAACACTTCATTACATCCACATCCTAGTTACCTTCTGTTCCTCTCATTTTCCTCACTTACTACAATGCTAATTAAACATTAATTGTTTAGTTAACTACTTATTCACCCCTGGCTTTCTTGCCAAATTGTAAATTCCATAATCTTTCAACTCATGACCTATTCATCCTTGAATGTCTAGAAACCACAGTACAGTATTTATTTGAAGGGTCTTAATTTATTGTTGACTGTAAGCATTTATGTCAGAACACAACTAAGCCAGCTGATAATTTGCAATTCGTCTGGCCCTAAGCTATTCAGCAAATGATTTTTTCATAAACGAATGGAGATCTTCTTAGCATCAGTTATGATTTCACAGCAAGATTTACTACTGCCTGAGCCGTGCAGTCAAGTGGGTGATGAATGGGATCTGAAGAGCGGTTCATGCAGATTTCCTCCTCGTGCCCTTTGGATAATGGTTCCACCATGGACTTTGGCTTATTTGTGGCACAAGCAAGCGATGCCTCTTCTCACACTTGCCATTTTGTGGTGACCTATTTTTCATCATTGCTCATTTTCATCTCGAGGAGATTATTCTATCTTACAACTCTGGCCATGAATAAGTATTTTGAGTTCAGAATCACAAGGCTTTTCTCTAATACTGATGTGTCTGGGATCAGATGATTAGGAAGCACCTCTGCCCACAACCTTGTGTATGGTCTTGAATAAATTCTGCATATTCCCCATCCCTTGTCTTCCGACTCATAGAGTAACATTACTTTCAGTCTCCCTGGATAGTTATGGGTTGTGCACAAATGAATCAGCTGACCTAATAACAGTGGTTAACATTTATTATCACTGGAGGCAAGTCTATGACATAACATGACTTTCATGCGTATATGGAAATAAAAATCCAACTCAAGAGAATGCATGCATATGGACTATTGATCTGTACTGCTACCTCTGTTTCCATGGTGCTAGGCATATGTCTATAAGGTAAGATATCAGTTGCTGGTCTAATGTGAAAGATTATTCACTCTGGGAACTCAGCCCCTACATTATTCATGCCGTTCCACATGCAGCTAGATTTATGTGTCAGGAAAAACACACAAATGGAATCCGATTTACTTGCAGGAGTTCCTGGACTATTTGATTTATGTTTGAGTAAATAAAGACATATGTCTTAATAGGCATTGGCTTCCTTCTCTTTAGAAACTGTAGGCGCTTTGGTTTCTTTCCTTGGCAGGCCTCTGCTTATAGAATTTGCAAAAGATACCTTCTCACCTTAGATGGTTTCTCTTTACAACTGTGTTTTGTATTTGGTATTTTCAACACTGGGATGATGTAAAATCTACAGCCCTGGATTATCTCCAAACGATTAAACCTTCTCACTTTAGATACACATTATATAAACACAATATGGAATATAGACACAAAATTGGAGCTAACCCTTCATCAAGCAAACTAGTATTTTGACACAAATACTTACTCAAATCTCCTCGGCCAGTAGATTTTTAACCCTGTCACTAAACCTTCTTCAAGAACTTCTTAAACTGGCTTGAGTACCACCATCTAGCATGGGCATTGGGCATTTATTAGTTTTATATGGATATTTCAACATAAATATGGATGATACATAGTTTTCCTCTCTTTTATTCTTCATCTCCTTATCTGTCTCTCTTTTTCTCTGTTTGGACAGAGGGGTTGATGTCTCATATAGCTCAAGCCAACCTAAATTATCACTATGTATCCAAGGATGACTTTATCTTTCCAGTCCTCCAATCTCGATTTCCCAAGAACTTGGAGAATAGATATGCACCAGGTCTGGTTTTGTGGAGTGCTACAAATGGACCATCTAGTATAAAGGAATATTTATTTGGTTATTTATGCTACCAATAATCCAACACAAGAGTCCTTTGTGTTGTTTTGTCCAATGATATTCACAATTAATTATGGATGCATAGCCATAGAAATATTGAGTTTAACAGCTTAAACCACATTTTGAACATCAAGAAAAATTTGAACTTTGATTAATGAGAAAGTACACATAAGCTAGAAAGTAAGATTTTGCTTAAATACTACACTGTGACAATAGAAGAAACAAAGAATTTTGAATTTCTGGCTTAATGGGGAAGGAGGGCAGTCAATTATTTCTAGCATTAAATAGCACATAAAATTCCCTCTACCTACCCCAATTGTCATTAAAAGCTTTAGAATATTTAAGATTAGGTAGTTAATAAAAACATCCAAAGATGTTTCTCTGTAAAAACAACCTGAAATTTATATTAAGTAAAGTGATTTTTTTATGATAAAATATTGTGTGGTATAGATATGTCAGAGTGCTTAAGTGAATATCTGAATTGAATGTAAATAATAAAATGCAAATACGTGTTCACAAAATATAACACTAAAATAACTATTATTTGAGACACGATGACTCCTAGTAGAAAAATGTAAATTGCACTGAATTGTATTCATAAAATTGACATCTATACTTTCTCTCTCTCTCTGCCTCTCTCTGTTCTCTCTCTCTCTCTCTCTCTCTCTCTCTCTCTCTTTCACCCCTCTTCTCTCTTTCCCTCCCCTCCCCTCCCCTCCCCTCCCCCCTTTCTCTCTCTGTATGTGTGTTTGGGGAATGAGCATTGACATGTTTGTGAGAGTGTGTTCAGGCCACAAGTCAAACTCAGACATTTTCTTCAGTTACTACCAATCTTGTCTTTTTGTTTGTCTGTCTATTTTTGAGGAAGTGTTTCTCACTGAACCCAGTATTTGCTACTTTAGCTAAGATGGCCAGCCAGTGAATTCCAGAGTTTTGCTTGTCTCCATTTCCCCAAGCATTGGGAATACACGTGCACACTGCTGCTCCTGAGGTTGCTTTCTTGTTGGTTGGTTGTTCATACGGCTCTGGGAATCAAACCCAGGTCCCCACATTCACTTTAAGGACCTTGTTGGATGTGTGTTCTTTCAGCAATGCACATACATATGCTTAATGTGCATTGAAAACTACTTCTTGAATATCAATTTAGGAGTGTATGCTGCTCTTGGAGACAATTTGATATTGGTCCCCAGCACCCACAATGGAGAGCTCACAACTACCTCGAACTCCTGCTCCAGAACATCTGATATCTTCTTCAGGTTTCTCTACAACCAGTATATTCATGTGTACTTCCCCACATACACATACTCACACATGCATATCAAATTAGAAATATAAATAAAAATCTAAATAATGCCAAGTTTTTTGTTTGTTGTGGAGATATGGTCTTCCAATACTATAATGCACGTTCTGGTTTTGAACTCATAGGCTGGAACTATAAATATCTGGTACTTGCATCCCAATGTACAGATATTTTAGTACTTCAGTCATCCACATGTTGAGTGTATATCATGTTTTATTAAACAATTTCAGCTATACTTATGTATGAAGAAAGTGGAGCATCTAAGTTCATGTGGTTTCATTGTGTGTAAAATCCATGAGATAACGAAACTGTATCTAATCACAGTTAGAGTATATAATTATGTCTTACAACTTAACAACAAAGGCCAAGAAACAAGCAGAATTTAAAATTCCCAGATTTCATATTTAAAAATAAGTTGAATTCTTACAGTTTAAGTTGGCAAATAGTATGGTTTGAGCCAATGTCTTAGTTCCATTTGTACAATATAATACCTGTGCACCAATCAGCTCTCATAATAAGTAGCTTAGAAACCAAATACCCACATCTGAGGAGAACGGCTGATTTTCGTGATGCAGTGTTTCTTCCTGTGTCTTACATCCCAGCTCATAAAATGTTTTATGTCAATTCTGAATCACATTTAAACCCAAGCTAGATCAGCTTAAAAAACACTCTGTCCCAGTTGTGGGAACAGGACAACAAGCCAACCACAAAGTCTATTACCCACAACCTGGCCTACTTGCAAGATGCCTTGGGCAATGGTGGCTCAGAGCACGTGGATGTGTTCAAACAATGACTGGCCTAACAACCTTAGGCCCACACCATAAGAAGGAGCCTTTGCCCAAACACTACTGACAAAAACCAAACAAACAAAACAACAAATATACATCAAAACAAACAAATAAACAAACAAACAAAAAGGAGCTGGAGAAATTATTTCTAATGATATTCTGCTGTGCTCACAGATTGATTAGTACCTCCCCCAGTGCCTCTAGCAGCCAACAGAAGCAGATACGAAGACCCACAATCAAGCTTTTGGTGGAGCTCTGGAAAGTCCCCAGAAGAGTTGGAGGAAGGATTGTAGGAGCCAGAAGGGTCAAGGATATCACAAGAGCACTGTCCACAGAATGAGCTAAGTGGGGCTCACAGGGGCTCACTGAGACTGAAGCATCAACAATAGAGCCTGGATGGGTCTGTACCAGGCCCTCTGCATATATGCTGTGATTGTTTAGCTTGGGGTTTTTGTTGGATTCCTAACAGAGTAGGAGTGTGTGACTCTTTGACCTGCTCATGTAATCCTTTCTCATTACTGGGTTGCCTTGTCTGACTATGTAGTCCTCATAAGAATGATAGACTAAGGGGAGAAGTTTGAGATTATTAACAATATTAAACAAATATAATGGGAAGGTAGAGATGATAAGAGATTTACCAAAAAGAGTTTGTTATGTTCTATATCTTTCTACATGCATCCTAAATGCCCTGGGAACACAGCTGAACAAAATATTAAAAGCATTAGGAAGGTTAAGCATTTGAATTCCCCCCTTTTTCTTTCTTTGTAAAATACATTCAAGCCACAGTTTCACATCCATCTGCTCCTCCCAGTTCCCTACCCACACCTCCTCTTTTCTGTGATCCACTCCGCTTCGATTTCTCTTCAGAAAAGAGAAGGCTCACAAGAGACAACCCAACAGGACAAAACAGGATACAATACAATTAAAAGCCCTTGTGTGGTTGAACAAGGCAGCCTAATAGAAAGATCGAGTCCCAAGAGCAGGTAAAAGAGTCAGAGACGCTCCTGCTTCCACTGTTAGGAGTCTCACAGAAACACCAAGCTAACAGCCAGAATACATGCAGAGGACCTGGAGCAGAGAGCCCTGCGGACCTTGTGCTTCCTATTTCAGTCGCTGAGTCAGGTGAGCCCCTCTGAGTTGACTCTATGGGCCATGTTCTTCTGGTTCTCCATTCCCTCTGACTTCTACAACCTTTCTATAACCAGTCTTCTGCAGGATTTCCCTCCAAGGAACCCAATGAAGACTTCTATTTAGACTCTTTCTCTGCATAACGTCTGACTTTGAATCTGCACCTACTCAGCATCCGCTGCTGTAGGAAGGCTTCTCTGATGACAACTGAACAAGGCACGGATCTGTGAGTACAGCAGAATATCCATTTTTAAAAAAATTATGAATGCCAACTTCTTTCTAGAGCATTCTCCCTAAACATATTCATATGAAGACCCTTAGGAATTTTTTTTTTCTAAAAGCTGCGATTCGTGAGGCGAGATGCATAATTTTGTAGAATTTGCATACCTTTGGTTCATGTGATAAGTGAGCTTTCTATGAAAACGTGAAGGATTAGCTTTCTTTTAATTTATTTTTGAAAACTCACTAGGTTCATTCTGTATGCCTAGTATGGAATATATAACAACAAAACAGTGGGAGTATACATGTCACCATTTCTTTTAGGCGCTTAGATATGGGAGAAGGCTGCTGACATACAACCCTTTCATTTCTCCCTAAATCCAGGGGGTGGACTTCCTTCAAGGAACTTGATTCAGCTCTCCTTCACTTCTCCATTTGCACTTTGTGAGAGGAGAAGACAGCATGCCCGAATGCTCCGTCTTTGTAGTAGCTCACACATCTTTCTCAGCTGTGTGAAATGAGACTCACGTTATGTACAGATGAGAACACACCCACTCCGATTCTTTGGTAGCTTCTCTTTGCAGCCACAATCGTTTCCCTTTATAAATGGTAATAGCTTGCCGGCAGACTCTTTCATCTTTCACTGGTTTCATGTGCGTTACGTGATTTAGTTCTTGCCTCAGATTTCTTCCTAATACCCACCACTTTGGGAATCTCTACCTTTTTCTCCATGCACCTACATAAGACTACAGTGCCTATTATAATTTATGAACGTAAGTAAATCAAGCTCACATGTGACCTGCTTTGTCTTGTTGAAATGCTCTGAAATATTTGGTAGTGAAATATTGGGTACTAAATATTTGTTCAAATGGAAGCTGCATCCTTACATCTCCTATGGTAGTTTGAAAATTGCCCCAGATGTACTTCTCATCTACTAAAAGCTGACACTATTATGACATGGAGTACTTATGTCAAGAACCTTGGAGTTGAGTTTACTGCAGGGTGGAAGACAGAACGCTAGTTTTATTCTTCTAAAGGTACCTGTCCAGTTTGACCAACATCATTTTTTGAAGATGCTGTACTTTCTCCAAATATGTACTTTTGGCTGCATCAGCTGCCTTTTTATACTTAGGTTCTAAATTCTATTCTGTAGATCAACCTGTCTATTTTAATGCCAGTACAATGCTGGATTTATTTCTTTTGCCCTGCAGTATAACTCAAAATATGACATGATGAATCTTCCATCCAGTCTTTGATTGTTTGGGATATTTCTGGCTATACCCTGGGTTGTCTGAGTTTACATCCGAACATTAAAATCGATTGTCCATTACCTTGAAAGTTTTGATAGGATTGCATAGAATCTGTAAATTACTTCTGTTAGGGTGACCATTTTCACAGCATTGATTCTGCCAAACTATGAGCATGTGGGCTCTTTCCATCTTCTGCCATTTTATCCAGCTTCTTTTTTTCAATGTTTTAAAGTTATCATTGTAAAATCTTTGACTTCCTCAATTATATTTATCCAGGATTATATATATATATATATATATATATATATATATATATATATTCATTGAAGATGTACACATCAAGGCAGATATAGCAGACTAAAGCTAGAAGTCCCTACATACCTGACTAGAGTGTTTCTTTTTCTCTGTCTCCACAGACTGGCCTGAATTTCGTGTTTTGTATTGTGTGCAGAGTTGTTGTCAATACTTGCTATTGAACACCATGTCCAGCAACAGTCTGTGACTGCCTCACCCGAATCGCAGTTTTGTTTAAACAAGTATATAAGCTCCCATAGTAGGGGCACAATTTCCATCAAGAAGTTTGCTTCATATAATATGGACGACATCATAGTTATAGGGATATTCAAAGGGATGGTATAGAATGTCCAACATTTTAATTATATCTAATATCTAAATAATAATTCAGTTTGTGTTATTTTAGTAACAAAAATGTATTTATTGTAAACATGATTAAAATAGTATAACTGTAAAATCTAGATACTGCTAGGGATATAGAAAGTATTGTGATAACTTACACTAACCCAGCAACTATTCTGGTATTAATTCTGATGCACAACTGGAAGAAATTAAAGTATAAATTTTCAAGGTGAAACAATAACCAGGGGGATATATTAGAAGAATAAACTTTTCCAAATTGTTTTTTTCCACTTATTAAAAATTAAATTAATTATATTCATTTGCATACGCAGAGAACAATGTCTTTCATTCTCCAGTAATTCATAAATGAACTAGTTCTAATCAAAAACTCTTTTATTTTTGTAAAAAATACCCATTTCACTGGTTATTTTTGGATGTTTTGCCTTTCCGTATTACAGTTATGGGATTCTGCTAACGTTACTGACTTTCACAATGACGCTGTTTGTAATTTCTTTCAACTTCCCCCTCTGCTCTTCTGTCTTCTGAATTCCTTTATAACCTATATTCACATTTGTGGCTTTCAGAGACAGCCAAAGTGTACAGCAAAGGAAAATATCATAAATTCACGGTGAAATTCTATCCCACTCTCTTACACATATATATATATTCCCCAGTCTGCAAAGGCTATATTAATGGACACTTCTAATTTTGTTCTTCAGAATAAACCACTGTCTGGTTGTTGAATTCCTGAACTACTAATACATTTTCAAGTCTGACACTGTTCATTTAGCATTTTGAAGGACATCTTTTAATTCTGTAAGTCAACTAATATTGTGGAAAGCAGTTGCCCATTTCTTTTGCTGTCTCTGGAGGGTACACCAATAATTTCTTGAGCCAGAATGAAACAAAATACACATACTATTCATTTCCAGAGAGTCTCCATTGAATTGTTACCTTTATTTATTGGGCCAATTAATTATTGAAATGACAAAAGTAATCATTTTCCTTATATGCATATATATTTTATTTAATTTTTCCTAATGTATATGGGTGTTTTACCCTCATGTTTGTATATATACCATGTGTATGACTGGTGCCCACAGAGGCCAGAAGAGGGGATCACATACCCTGGCACATAAGGTTGTGAGTCACCATGTGGATAAAGTTGGATCCTCTGGAAGAGTAGAGAGTGTTCTGAGTAATCAACAGTCTCTCCAGCTTTGTTTCAGTATTTTTTTAAAACACCTTGTCTAAGTATAGTTTTACTGCTGTGAACACACACCCTGACCAAGGCAAGTCTTACAAAGGACGACATTTAATTGGTGCTGGCTTACATGTTCAAAGGTTCAGTCCATTATCATCAAGGTGGGACCATGGCAGCATCCAGGCAGGCATTGTGTAGGAGGGCTGAGACCTCTACATCTTCATCTGAAGGCTGCTAGCACAATACTGGCTTCCAGGCAGCAGGATGAAGCCCACACCCACAGTGACACACCTACTTCAACAGGGCCACACCTTATGATAGTGCCACTCCCTAGGCTGAGCATGTACATACCATCACACTCTTATAATCAATCAGCTTATAAAGAGAATAGATTTATCTGGAATCCCATTGATTGGCTCACTGCTATGGGAATATGGCTTCAAGTCATGGTAGGTCATAGTGGAGCTTCTCCATTCAAGTCACCGTTCAGAGAAGAAAAGAAGGGGGCGGGGAAATTGTCCTACTATATGATTCAGGGGAGTACTCTCCAGTACTCATGGGTTTCTCATTAGCCATCATATTCTAAAGATTCTACTACCTCTTCTAGATAAGTGTCATGTCTAAAACCAACCTGTTTTGGCACACAGGCCTATTTTGTATGGTCAAAATAGCAGAAGTGGTTAGCTTTACAGATTAAGAAATATTTAGCTTAAATCTTGAATGAGTATTGGATGCTATAAAACAAGCACAGGGAAGAAGTTAAGAAGGTCAGAGAGAATATTATGAATGCTAAGCACTGCACAGGAAATGACTTATGTATGGTGAATCATTTTCTAACTGAACAAAGTCAAGGGAGATTTGCCTCCAAGTGGAGCCCAAGAAACAATTATCTTTCTAGATTAAAAATCGTTCTTTACACCATATTGAGATACATGGACTCTAATGCTATGGAAAATTGTAGCTTTACATGGAGATATTAACAAAAACTATTACCAAAGTACTGTAACTTTTAAAGAGGGGGTTGACACATGAAGCACATGAAGAAAGAAGACCAAGAGGGGATGCCTCAGTTCTACTTAGGACGAGTAACACAAATACTCAAGGGAGCAAATATGGAAACAAAACATGGGACAGAAACTGAAGGAGGAGCCATCAGGAGACCATTCCACCTGGCTATCCATCCCATGTACTGTCACCTAAGCTAGACACTGATGTGGATGGCTGGAAGTGCATGCTGTCAAGAACATGATATAGCTGTCTCCTTAGAGGTCTGCCAAAGACTAACACATTCAGAGGATAATGCTCACAGCTAACCACTGATATGATCAAGGCTTTCCCAATGGAGAACTTAGAGAGAAGACTGAAGGTGCAGAAAGGGTTTATGACCCCAGGAGGAAAGCAACAATACCAAACAACCAGAGCCCCCAGGGTCTAAACCTCCAGCCTAGAAGTACATAGGGAGGGACACAGGACTCCAGCAGTGTATGTAGGGGAGGATATATGTCGGGCATACGTGGGAGAGGAATTTCTTGGTCCCATAAAAAAATGAACACAGAGTGTGGTGGGGAAAGTGAGGGTGGGGAGGGAGTAGAGTGGGGAGGTAGGTGCGGGCACTGCCTCATAGAATCATGAGGAGGGGGGATGGGATAGGAGGTTTCTGGGTGGTGGGAGGAAGTGGGGTAAGAGGATAAAATCTGAAAGGTAAATATAATACCCAATTTAAAAAAAAAAGAAATAAAAAAGGGAAAAGGAGAAAAAAGGAATAAAAGATAAAAAAGAAAGAAAAAAAGAAAAATAGGAGATTTAATAACACAAATGGAAGGATTTAGAAATCTAGGAGGCAGTTTATGTTCATGGAAACAGCATCATAGAAACTGGAAAATCACACCCTCATAGAAGCACAAGGAGGGGGGATAGGATAAGGGGTTCCTGGGGGGGGTGGGATAAGGGGATAGAATTTGAAATGTAAATATTATAACCAATTTTTAAAAAAGGGGAAAAAAAAGAAAAGTTGTTAGAACCAACATCTTTAAAAAATGTCAGCCCTCTAGGGAAAAAAAATTTTTTTTCTTCTTGATACTAAAACTTGTTCTGAGAATTGTATATTGCAGAATACACAGCCTCGGTGTGTCTACTCATCAAGCAAACTGAGCAGACCTGCTCAAACCTCTGACGTCCTGGAATTCCACCTGGTTGCAGTGAAAACACAGCGTCAGAGGCTTATCAATTTACTCTTCCCCCCACCCCTCTTCTAATATCTCAATGCCCGTAATCAGCTTGAAGAAGTCAATGAAGAGTCAGCGACCCTATTCCCTGGGCTTGGGGACTAAGGTGGTTAATATTGGGCTGTCTTTCTAGGGAAAAGTAGAGGTTTTGTTGGAACAGGGAGGATTAGCTAGGATTTATTGCATAGCCATAACCTATTGATAGAAATCTGTATAATTAGTATCAAGATGAAGTTATAATTTCTTAAATTGTACAAAATTTACTCCGATTTCAAATTTAAGGTTGGTACGAGCTCCTTATTGATATAAAAGTGAGATGAATATTGTTACTGTCATAGGCATTGTGCCTGTATAACACATTTAGGAATACAGGGCTTAGTCAGACCCAGTCCTTCTTTAATTTTTTTCAACTAATTTGAGATGATTAGCCTGTGAGTTAAGGAACTATAGCAAATTCAGGGCTTTGAGTTTATTGTTAGGGTGTGTTCTATATTTTATTTAGAAATAGCTGAGAGGAGTTAATAGACAACAGTCCAGATTGCCTCACAGGGATAGGTGGTTTTCAAAACGTCAGAAGTCCACAGAATTGAAGTTACAAACATTTCTATATTAATGTTCATTTTGACTAGAGACTTGTCTGCTCCTGACAGCTTCCTGTCTTGGATTCTAAGAAGAAATCGAGCATCCTTGGAGTTACTCCAGTTGTGCAGAGACAGCCACAAGGCAAGAATTGCCTCTTTCCATCTACAGACAAATTACTGTCCAGAAAAGGACACACTTGCAGAATAGTCGACTGATTATATCTGCCTAGACAGAGTAATCTGCCCTTAATAACTCTGCAGCACTAAGGTCTGTCAAATGATTCTGGGCCAGAAGGCTGAAGATTGGATGCTCCAACGTTCTGTAGTATAGGGGCTGTCCAGGTGTTCAGCGGTCTCTAGAAATTGGCTAAGTTTTAGAAGCTATGCTTTGTGCTTCCCATAATTCAGTTAACTCCGTCATTCTGGATTTCTGATGGGGTTGAAGACCTATAATCTCATAGCCAATCCTGGCTATTTACTTTGAGAGAAAAGATCTGAGTGGATGGTTTTCAGCTGACATTCATTCTAAAGCCAAGAAAAACAGCCAGGTTCAAAACTAAGTGTTTTAGTTAGGAGAGACAACAGAGGTTCTGGTTAGTCGACAAAATGATGGACTGAGTATTAGGACTATCTTGTACCTCACTGGTACAAATAGGAATAATTATGCTCTAATTGTATTTTGAGAGAAAAGTGTTATTTTAACAGGAAGGGTGATATGTAGGAGGAGCCAAGGGGGAAGGAGCACTGAGAGGAAGAGATGGGGTAAGGAGAGGAGAAGATGAAGGAGAGGAGAAGCAAAGTGATGAGAGAGAGAAAGAGAGAGAAAGAGAGGGGGGCATGGAGGCAGATGTTCACATGTCTCTACCAGTCAAAGACAGTTTATATATTTAGGTTGGGCATTGGGTTACTCTTCTGATTGAGCATTACCAAATTTATAAAGCCTTTGACTGACATTTAAAAAAATTGTATAAAAGCAAAAAGGAAAAGGGGGCATGGGATAGGGGTTTTCTCTAGGGAGGGGAAATGGTAAAATGGGGAAAGGGGATGGCATCTGAAATGTAAATAAAATATAAAAAAAATAAAAACAAAAAAAGGAAAATAAATAAATAAATAAATAAATAAATAAATAAAATAAATGGGGGTTGAATACATGCAGTGGCTGACATTTAATCTCAATACAACAAAAAATAGAAAATGATGTCCTATATTCAGAAATGTCTATTTTATCATTTTATTTATTTAAATTTCAAAGGTTATCCCTGTTCCTGCTCCCCCTCCATGAATTCTTCACCCCTTCCCCTGTCTCCTTTGCTTCTGAGAGGGTGCTCCCCTACCCACTTACTCCATCCCACTTCACCCAGGTAGTATCCCTCTTCACTGGGGAATCATGTTTCTATAGGACTCACCTGGTGTATGTCTTTTTTTTGTTTGTTTGGTTTTTTTTTTGTTTTTTTGAGACAGAGTTTCTCTGTATAGCCTTGGCTGTCCTGGCACTCACTCTGTAGACCAGGCTGGCCTCGAACTCAGAAATCCGTCTGCCTCTGCCTCCCAAGTGCTGGGATTAAAGGCGTGTGCCACCACCGCCCAGCTTGAATTAAGCAAATGTGCACTGACTTTCTGTCTGCGAGGGCACTGCTCGTCTGCTTTCACTATCTATGCCACCCATAATGTATCCCTATATACATGCATATTTAATATGCTATAATGTAAATGCCCACCAATGGACTTGGCACATAGCAAATGGATGGCTCAGGAACTTTAAACACACTGATAAATAAGTATACAAAGCTGGATCATGCCAGATGAGCTCATGCCAGATGTGTCATGGTAAAGATCATGGACTGAAAATTATAAGACTACATTGAACAGTCTCTACCTGCAGTTTCTGGGCATCTGGAGTAAATAATGTAGCATCTCTGAGTCTAAATGTTCCTATCTATTAATTAGAATTCTAAAATCCTATGGAGGAAACATATTGGTGATTAAATGAAATGAAACACAAAAAGAATGCAAACTGATGCAAATGAATGAGGAAGAGCATCCTGTTTTGGGATACCCAAATCTGGTCTTTTCTTTTAAATCATAGCATCTTAAAATCTACTCGCGTGGATGAGAGAAAATACAATAGAAAAAAAACCTAAATATATAAAAATACTTCACATGCATGTTCAAAACTGGCATTATTAAAAACTACCAGGCAATTTCTTGTGTAATGTCCGTGTCTTTTCTACTTTTAGGTAACTGGGTTCACGCTTCAACTTCATTCCAAGACTCCTAATTGCATCGTATTATACTAAGTAAAAAATTATCAAGAAAAAAAATTGGATGCCATAATCAAACGTATGATATATAGATGAGTAAGCAGAGAAACTAGAGAATTATTTATATATATATTTTTAATTACAGGCTTCTGTGCAGCCAACTTAGCTGCCTTCCTTAGATGGAAAAAAAAAAAAGGAGTTTAATGGAAAACTCACTTCTCTACATTAAAAATCAAATTTGTGAAGATTTCATTAAGACAAACCAAAGCAACTTTCCATTTCTGGTTTTTAACATACAGCCAAGTGTCCCATTCTGACAAGTTAGGGGCAGGCAAGAGAAGGAGAGCCAACGAAGCTTGGAGAAAGAACATTCATGACACAAAGACAGACTTCAGTTGGCTACTTGGGCTTAACTGCCATGGGTCTCCAGTATGATCTCATGGGATACAGCTCATTAAGCGACTGTATGGAAACATAACAAAATTCATTACATTGGAGCATTATCCATTTCACATTTCCACCCTCCTAAGTTAACCACAGTTCTTACTGTTCCATTAGGATAGGGGTATGCTCAAATTCAGAAATCATATAAATGAGCTCTCCAAATAAAACCTACATCCTATTTGGTTTCTAGTTCTGGGAGGAATTTTATACCAATGTGTGTTTTTATCAAAAGTGACTCTAAATACCTTTCAATGTGCCTCCAATTACCATGTAGAGCCCCTGAAAAGAGAGTATGATCTATATTGATGGGCACCACCAATGCTTGGTAGTGTTTCATGGAGTTGTCTTCTATGTTTTAGTTCTGGGAATTTTGCATGGCTCCATGCTCTAAGTTAGAAAGAATATTCAGTAAAAAGCTCACAATTGCAGTCCACACCAACTATATACAGATGCTATCAAAAATTCATTACTAGAAAATATGCTTGGGTCGTCTTCATGATACCGAAAGTTCTATGCACTCTCAAGATAAAATAATAATCTGTGAAATAATAATCAGATTTGGGAATAATAAATGTGTTGAAAGATCTAATTTTTCACCCTCAAGAACTTAGTAATGTGCAGAGCCTTAAGATAAAGGAAATGTCCTTATACAGGCACCAGTGACAGAGAAACCTCCAGAAGGAATATATGGTAACCAACATAGAGCTTGGGTTTGCACTAACAGGCAAGCCACAGAAGGAGGAGAGACAGAGAGAAAACATCCACAATTGGATTTACGTGGACCCTAAAGAATTGAGGTAAACGTTCTTGAAAGATGTGGCCATGATAAATGGCGGTTCAAAAGATTTTACTTTCAAAGCTGACAACCAAAGATGCTCTAAAAGGTGTATCCTGAAGAAACATCTGATCTCACTCTTCCTTTATGTAAATGTTGACACCAACTCTGTGTGTTTACCTTTTAATAATGTGACTCAAATGATATTGACTTTTCCATTATGCCATGGAAGGTGTAGAAGAATATTTAATGTATTAAGGAGGTAGTCACATTCTTGGATGCTTTGTTGTATAAAGTCACATTGAGGGACATTTGAGTCCCAAAACATTTGATTTATGTGAACAGAAGACTGATAAAATTCTAAGTAAATCATCTATCGCCATCCATAGATGTTGCTGTTGGTGGTGTGTTATTCTTGGCTGCATTTTGAATCGACATTGTTTGCAATGTCACCACTGACCACTTTGTTTCAACTGGTGCCTCTGCCTTAGGTGGCACCTCTGATGTCATATCTATCCGTATTATATTTACCATAGTCAGAAAAGAAAATATCGACTGTCTTATTGAAACTCACATATACATCTCTCAGGGAGAATATAGTCTAATCTCCTTGTCTAACGCTATCAGCATTTCCAGTTTTAACTGTTTTATCTTTCCTGTGTACAGAGAATATATTCTTGAAAAAAATACATTTTTTTAAGTTGTCTTCCATTTTGACACCAAGTGATTTAGAGGAAGACACTAGAAAATATATTTTATTAAATAATCACAACCATATAAACAGTCCATGATGAGTTACCTTTTCTATATATGTTTATATTTCCCTTTCCATGTGTGTGAGTACATGTGTAATTATGTGTACATAATTGTGTCGGTCAGATGTCAAACTCTCCATCCTAATTTTTAGGACAGGTTCCTTACTGAACCTTGAGCTTGCGGATTCTGAAGACTAGCTCATCAAGAGTTCCCAGGATGCGCTTGTCTCTATCTGTCTAGGGCTAGAATTACAGACACAAACCACTAAGCCCTGATGTTACATGTTCAAACAGAACTGTTCTCTACTTGCACAGCAAGCACTTAGCCAAGTTACCTCCCCAGTCCCATAAGCTATTTTCAAAAGTAGTTTTCCAGGAAGAAAATTTTCTTATTAATTCATCAAATGTAAGCTCACAAACGTATGGCTTTTGAAATATCCTAATCTCTTATGACATGTCATTTTCTAGACTTATGTTTTGTTTCCAAATTTTATTAATATATATATAATATTATAATATTTATATTAAATTTTATTTACAATATTATATGCATAATTTATATATAGAGAGAGACTAGACTATTTCAATTGTAATTGTTTACTGATGGAAGTTTTCAAAAATTATAGATTTTTATTAATTATTATGAGTAAAGAGAAATTTCTAATCTGTAGCTGTTGTCTAACTACCTATAGAGAAGGCTTGATAGATACACCAGCATAAGGGAATGCTAGGGTGGTGAGGCAGGAGTGGGTGGGTAGGTGGGGAAGCACCCTCATAGAAGCAGGGGGAGGGGGTGGGATAGAAGATTTGCAGAGGGGAAACCAGGAAGGAGGATAATATTTAAAATGTAAATAAATAAAATAACCAATGAAAAATTTAAAGTAAATAAATAAAAATTAAATTAAATTAAAAAAAAAAAGAATTCTACTTAGCTATGTGCCCTTAAGATTAAAGTCGGTCAATTACAAAAGATTACATCAGATACAAATAACTGATGCTGGATTCAAAGTGGACTAGTAGAAAAAGGAAGGGCAGAGGAATTCTTTGAAGGATTTGAAGGAGACTGTTATTACTGTATCGTGGCATTGAAAATCTCAGTCTGTCTAAGGTGACAATCTAGTTTCTGAAACTTTGTTTTCCTTGTGCCTATGAGACACTGTAAGGATTGTATAAAACGTTACTGCAGAAGCCACTTTTGAAATATAAAGTCTCCATGATTTTAATTTATACAATACAATTTAAAATCTAGTTTGGTTTTTTGTATCTCCTCCTAATACAGCCTCAGATCTCCCCCTCCACCCTTCGACATTGTTTTGAATCTATTTAAATCTGACTACAGCCAAAGTTTGGGATCTATTTCTTCAGGGTATTATAACTTGTGCTCAATTTGCTGATGTTGAAATGTCTCATATTCTACCGCTTACAAATATTCCAAACACTATTCGCCGAAATTAAAGAAAAGTGGAACCTATTGGAATGGACTTATTCATTCAATTCAATACAGTCTAACTTGACTAATTCCATGCCGGAGTCTTAAGTTTAAACAAACTTTCCATGGCAATCTATTTTCTGAAGACTTTTGCTTTGTTTGAATTCTTCTATAGAAGAACATTTTCCTCCATGTGTTTATTCTCACAGACAAATACAGGAAAAAGCCCACTTGCTCTCCATGACCCTTGTGCTTAGCAACTATTACTTTTCTTAGCTCAAAGGTAATTCTTTATTCGAGAGGGCCTTATTTAGAACATATGATAGGCATTCAGCATTTTTCAGTAGCCTCTGAACATTACAGAGTATTTATTTACGTTATATAAAATTAGAGGAAATGAAGGGGTATGTATTTGAACTCGAAGCTAATTCTCTTTATGGAGAGGTTTCAGGCAATGTCGCTTTAAGAAGTCAGGCCAAAGAACTCAAATTACAGACATTTTAAACAATGTAGATTTTTGTTGCCTAACAATGAAATATATTATTCTGGCTTCTAAATAAGACCCAGGCTGTGGATTAGGGGCTGTTTCTAAGAGACCATTTTGATCACTGTCTTAGAAAACTAAGTTGTATGAAGCCACTTCTGTCAATTCAGCCCAAATGAAAACTACTTTTGTGAAAAAAAAATTGTGCTCAAAGGAATTGAGTGCATCTAACACGATATCTCGCTTGATGTGATTCTGTGTATTTTCACATTGATTATTCATAAAATAAAATCAGACACAGAATAGGTGGAATCTTGTATAATGTAAATGAGTCTTAGACAGAGACAGCATTGATTGACATGCACAAGGTTTCTCATTCTCTTTGTTGCTTAAAACATGATCATGTTATTTATTGAGCTCAAGTTTAAATCCCATTGAAATAAATGATGTTGAAAAAATACAAGCGTGAAGTCAGAAGGAAATGTCAGAAGGAAACAGCCATCTCAATGTTTTAAGTGAAACACTGAAAAATTAATGATTTATAGTCCAAAACCAAAATACTTCAGAGTGACCAAGTGTAACGGCCATTACATAAAGTATATGACTGTGAAATCAGGTGTTAAAAGACATTTTACTATAAAGTCCACCAAAATCCCATTCTTATTTATAAGAATAAATACATACCAAATTAGTTTATAATATCTCCACCCTCTGAAACAGTTAAGAAGAAAATCAGAAACCCTGCACATTTATGTAGAAAACGGGATTGGGTTACCTGTAGTTTAAAGTCTCAACTGAGCAGGACCAGTTTTCCAATAGCTTAACATAGACAAAGTTCTTGACATGGAAAAGCTTCTTATATAAAATTCTATATGTAATTTTCACCAATATTTACTCAATACATGTACTGATTTTCTGAGCTCAGAGATCCTTTCTGAAGGAGTACATAGCTTGAATCACAACCAATTACTTGGATGCATCCCCAAACATTAAAATCCACAATAATGATATTTTTCAACATAGCCAAGTAATAAATCCTAATAATGTATTTCTTTAAACTAATGAATAAGACCACATATTATATTAAAATATAATTTTAAATACTCCATTGAATCCTCTCCTCTTTAAAAACTCCTCAAAATATTAGCAGTCACCTCAGTAGATAGAAGCTTAACTTATTTTTCTGGAAGATATGGAAAGTAATTTCTATGGGTTCAAATACATATTCATTTTCTATTATAAATTACTCAGTCAAATACTTACTGGTTAGATATGTTTGCAGAGATCCATATGTTTTTATGGACTTGTTATATAGATAGAATTAACAAAGTACCATTCATTGTGCTTTCTGTTGTGTGTTTATAGAAATTTCTTTTCTTCTCTCAATTTTTTTTTGTTCTAAATATTCTTAGACGAACACATATATGATGCAAAGGGTGTAGAGATGGATGCCTTTTGTACACTAACAGGTGTATCAAGATGTACTCTAACTACAAGAACCCCACTGTAAGACACATTTCCAGGTATAATTATTTTTTGACAACATAAACCTACCAGTTCAAAACTATGTGAAACAACTCCATTATGTGAGATGTATGAAGGTTTTTATTTTATATTATATAAGATTAACAACGCTTCTTTATTAATATCCTTTATTTTATACTCTTTTTGCCATGAGAAATTACCTGCTTTTGTCCGTACTTGTTTATACTGAATATTGTTGCCAGCCCTATACCTGAAAAGGTGAAGTAGGGGAGAGAGAGAGAGAGATAGAGGGATGGACAGATGGATGGATGGATGGAAAGACAGACAGACAGACAGACAGACAGACAGACAGACAGACAGTAATAGAGTTGACTAAGGGATTGGAAGCACTAGCAAGCATAGGCAGCATGCACACACCTGATGAATGGGTTCAGCCCAAATGAACAATCTTTTCTTCCCCCAGTAGTCAATCGCTGTTTTTTGTTTGTTTGTTTGGTTGGTTGGTTGGTTGGTTGGTTGGTTTTGTTTGCTTGTTTTGTGGAAACATCTAAAAACAAAAAAGGACCCAAAAGGGAAAGAGGTGCTGAATACTGCAGTTTAGGTATCTCTGTTTTCCAAGACAATTAGAGGACACTCGACATGCTTTCTTCTGAAATCTGACTTTTGTTTTGTTAGGCTGCCCAAAACATAGGGCTGGAACTTTTGTGAGCCTCAAATCATTTTGAGAAACTTAATAAAAACCATAACAATCTTCTAATCAAGTAAAGCATGCCAAACACTCACAGCTCCCTGGCACTACATACATAGAAGGTGTATTCATGTCAAATGTCGGAGTGGTTGGGCCTATCCTCATACCTGAAGTGACCGTTAACACAATTGGTGACTCTTACATTTTCTTCCTGTAAAATTCCATTCTGTATTCTTTATGGAAGTTACTAAGAAATGTCCACTTAGCAACTGTGCCAGTGAGACAATTCTTTAACAAAATTACAGACCTACAAATCTGATGCCAGTGTTTTCTTCTCATAGCTTGAATGTAGATACTATGCATTAGTTTAACAGTCAAATATAAGTTGGATCGATTTTACACATACTATTCTCACTCTGTATAAACATGGGCCGGAGATACATTCCATTGTTCAATATAATTTGCTAATATATTTGTAATTTATTTTTATAGAAACAAGTTTTCTATTTTTAAATGGTTACGGAATATAACTTGAGGAAGGCTTGATCCTGTACAAATTGTTTCCCAAAATAAAGTCTGACAAAACTTAGGACCGTGTTCGAGTGTTTACTGCAATACAAAAAGTATACGGATGTCTCTGGTAGAAATCTTATGTGTCATACCTCATTAGTGGTATATCCATACAGATCACAGTCAGGCCCCAGGGAAAGGCTGAAATCTATGTAGCAATATAACTGTCAAATTGACACAGGAATGAGTCTGTTGATATTAGCCTGGCTAATCATTTTGCTAATTGGACAGCCAGTCAGGCCACAGCGCCGTGGGATCGCCTTTCACTTTAACTACTCATGCAGATGATGTTTGACTCAAATGCATTACTTTATATCAACACGCTGAATGGCTGTAAAAATACCACCACATGTGCGGCTGACTCCTTTTAATACATGCCTTCCTCAATTTTCCCTGTTACAATAGAGATTTTTAACTAAAAAAAAAAAAAAAAACTAAAGGTTATATAAAGGCTATCGTTTCTTTTGAAAAAAAAAAAAAATGCAGCCAGAAGATTCCGGATGCCAATCCAGCCATCAGGGAAACTCCTAGCATAACTAGCTTTTTATTTGTCTTCCCCAGTGTAGACCCCTTCAGGGTAACCTGGCTTTGGTTTGCTATGGATGATGCACTGGGTCCTTTCTGTTTCCTTCACAGGGCTCATCTTTCCTTCCAAGTCATATTTAAAGTATTCTGTTCTGTTTCTTCCATTTATGTTAGATGCATTTAGGTATGTTCACATAACTGATGAAATATAAATGTAGCACAAGGCGTGCACGGTTTCAACTAAACTAAGTAATCTACCCTTAATCATCAGAGACTTTGATTGGCTAAGGATGGTCGCCTATCTCTTCCTTTGATTCGTGGTTTGCATCTCCAAGATGAAAGTTTCAACACACTGGTACATTCACAATTACTGTGAGTAAATCATCTGCTAGCTATTATTACCAAACAAAAACCTCACAAAAGGAAGCAATTTTGTTATGTGATTTAGAGAAAAGGATCATGATTAACATGCGTGTTCCTCGTTCTTTGATTTTTCTGTGACAGCAAAAATAGTGGATGTTGGCGATACAAGAATTTAAAACTGTGAGTAGGACTTTATGCTAAGGTTTGCACGAGCCTTAATGGGAATTGTTGGCAGGAGGTGGTGGCGCACACCTTTAACCCCAGCACTCAGGAGGCAGAGGCAGGGAAATTTCTGAATTTGAGGCCAGCCTGGACTACAGAGTTCCAGGACAACCAGGGATAAGAAGGATAAGAATTAAGTCTTCAAACGTAAGATTTTTTTTGTAATGACTATATTATTATATGCTCTATCAATAAGTAAGTTATTCCATCTTGAGAATAAAACTACTGCAGAAATGTTGCTTTTACAATTACCTGGTTTTTGAAGTGTTGCTTAGAACTTCCAGTCCATTAGATGATTAAAATTTCCTCCATGTTATTTTATAGTAATATGTTATTATTTATTCTCATTTAGTGTGTGTGTGTGTGTGTGTGTGTGTGTGTGTGTGTGTGTGTGTGTTGGTGCATGTGAGTATACATGTCCATGTATTTCTGGACATGTGTGTATGTCACAGTGTATGTGTGAGAATCAAAGGACAACCTGTGGAAGTCATTTGTCTCTTTTCACCATATGAGTCCCAGGGTTTGAATTCATGTCATCAAGGTTGGTGGCAAGTACCCACTGAGCCATCTTATCTGCCTTATAATGAGATTTTTTTAAACTCAAATAAAAATTGCCAATATGATGCACTACCCATTGGATTTTATGAAATTGAATATACTTATACCTCATGTTTTTCTTTTTCCTACTTATGGTTTATAGAAATATAGATGAACATTGATAAAATTAGTGGAAATAAAATTTCTCTGTATGTTTTGTATATTCTGTATACTTTTGACATCATGGAAAAATCTATTGATGGGAATAATGAGTTATTCCAAATGTTAAGTCATTTTGAATATATGCATTATGCTAAAGAAGATACATTGGTAAGGTTTTCTTTTAGGTTCTTTGATAAGTAAGCAAATGGATATTACACATTACAAATTACACATGAGATAATATTTGCATAATTCGTCTACATGCATTCTTATCCATCTCGTGTGTAACGCTCATTGCATATTTTTTCCCAAAATGCCTGCTGCCCAACCCCTGCAAAGCTTCAGTTTCTTGCTTTGCCTGGCACTTCTTTCACTTGCAATGCTTTCCCAGGCTCCCTGTGTGACTCTGGGTTCTTATCGAACCTCAGTTTGTTTCTCTCCAAGTAAAACCCTTGCTGCACCCCACCCATCTCTCCCACGGAGGAGGCTGCTGGCCATTCCTTCCTCCTGTGTCTTAAAACTTAAACAGCCTCTCAGAATTTCTTTCCATGACATGATGACTCATCTTGGTTGTCAACTGACACAGTTGGGAAGAAGGAACCTCAGTTGAAGAATTGCCTCTATGAGAATACTCCATGGACACTTCTACGGGGGCGTTTTCTGGTTTGTGAGGATGGAGTCCACTGTGGGCAGAGCCATCCCTAGACTGATGAGACTGGGATGTATAAGAAAAATAATTATCTAGCCAGAAAGCACTGTTCCTCCATGGTCTGTGCTTTAGTTCCTGGCATCAGTTGTCTGCTCGAGTCTCTGCTCTGGCTTCTGTTTACGATTCACTGTAAACTGCAAAGAGAAATACACACCTTTGCTCCCAAAGTTGCTCCTGATTAGAATATTTTACTATAGCAAAAGAAGGCAAACAAGAACACACAGCCCTGCAAGATGAGCTTATTCATATCCATGGTGTAGTAACTATGAACCTACTTAAATATGATGCTTATCTTTTCTTACCAGAGCTTTGAGTGTCTGCTGTTCATTTGTTCAGTCACAGGGACAATTTTAAGGATGAGGACAAACAGGATCACACCAAGTTTTATCCCTTTACTGACCTCAGTGGCTTCACATGGCAACGTATAGCACATATTTATTAAAAGTTGCTTTAAGTTGTAACTTATTTTTCATTTATTTACCTGTAAAGTTAAGAACCACTCATGTTATTTAAATCTAATGAAAGTAATGAGTAAGTCATGTGACTTTTAAAATTACTGTTCGTGCTAGGTAATGGTTCGTGAGATGTCATCACATTTATTTAGGTAAATAATATAAGCGAAATAATAGCAGCCAACGGGGAGAATGTTGTAGATTGTGATCTTTTAAATAAAATATGGCTACAGGAACCATGAGATCACAGTAGCTGTGTATAATGGCACTGGGTTCAGTTAAGCACTCCGAGGGTCAGGGACGCAAAGGGCCCTACGACATTATTTAGATTTGCTAGTGAATTACAAATTCTAGGAGTGGGAACAACATGGCACCGAGTTACTCAAGGACGGGTGACGTGTCAGACTGTTACCATCAGTTTCCAATGTGGGATCAGACAAGACTGTCTTGACTATTCATTCTTGAACAAAATTCTAGACAAAACCAAAGCTAAACAAACAAACAAACAAACAAACAAAAAAGCTAGAGAGAGATATTTGTAGGGAAAGAAGGCTGATGCGGCCAGGAAGGAAATGGGGAAGAGTGGGAGGGAGGTTGTACAAAATACACAGTGTACATCTTTGAAAGTCTAGAAAAAACTAAAGTTAGTAAAAAAAAGGAATAGATTTGTCTGTGAGCACCTCAGGTTGCCTGTAGATGATATAAAGTATTACAATCAGATGTGTTAATCAATGGAACCCTGTTCAATTGCCTTGGGAGGTCTATAAGGAGAATATGTCACTATAAGGTCTGAGAACTACCAGTATAGCAGCCATGGGGCCCTCAGTTCAACTCTCATCAGTGGAAGGAAAAATTAAAAAAAAAAATAGGAAGGAAAGTAAAACAATTATTCAACAAACAAGCAAATGAAAAGAACCCTATAGCTTCCGATACCCTAAGCAAACTAGATTTCACCTGCCTGTTCTGTGTTCAGTTTGGCCCAGCCACACGGAGCTTTTGAGTCTCTTTTGCTGGCATGCTTGTTTGGCCTCTCAGGCTTTACTCTTGTTTATTGTCATCTACATCTCAAAGCAAATGTCACATGTCCATCCTATAGACACATGTGTCTCTATAGATGTTCATTATATAGACATATATGATCACTGCCTGTCCACCACCCTATTTCTCTCATTTATTTCATTCACCAACATCTGCCATCGTCTATTTTATTTATACTAACTGGTCCAACGTAAAACAAACAGTGATTAGAGATCTCATGCTATCAGAGTCCTTATAGTTTGAAGTTACTAACCCCTCGGTGCCTATAACCATGGTGTTTACTGAATAAAATATATTTCTAAGTGAGTATCAATTCCTTTTTGTCTCTATGCTTCTAGGGAAAAAATACACGCTAACATTTAGTACAGGATACTTAGATGGTGTCTATAGCATGTGATTTTGTTCCAAGTTACATTCAAGAAGTCAGCATCACGTCATCAATGATTTCGGCTAAATGTAAGTTGAAAAAGTCGAAAAATTTGTTTTTAGCACCTAATTTGAATTTGAAGGGAAGAAAGCACCACACTGTGAATGGTCCCTCATAATTTGGTTGAAACTGATCTGATGTGGATTTAAGGTACATTAAAGGGGTTTTGGAATTGAAGACAAGGGTCTGTAAAGATAATATATTATTCTAGCCTTCAGTGCTTCCTTAAAATTGAAACTGTGTTCCCTGCCATCCTCCTCTGGGAAGGAAGGTTTACTGGAGCTGGGGGTTTGCCTGCATTTGATTGTTCAGCTGTATATCAACCATTGCGGGTTCAGCGGAGGTCTCCGCCATAACCCTCCAGCAACTCACCACCCAAACATTGTACGACAGGGATCAGGCTTCGGTTTAAGTGCTGCTCCCGACACATACGTGTGTTCTAGTCATTTAGGAAGGTGTGATTAAAAACCATTATGTGCCCCAACAGATGTGACCTTAAAGAATCTACTATGGTTTGAAAAAAAAATCAAAAAAGAGGCACAAAGTATTGCATAGCAATAGTGGTGAGACCAACACCAGGAAAGTATTATGGGAGCTGAACCGCACTGAACAACTTTCATTGATCACTACCTTCTGTCTCAAGAAAAATACCACGATGTTTAAGAATGAGATACAATGTTCTCCCAGCCCCCTCTTCCCATCGCCCTAACTCTCCTGGTTCTAATGAGGAAGAAATTGAACCCCACAGATGGTGGATTTTAAATGCTTTTCACTGAAGAGGAATTATTGGATTGCTACCATCTTCGTCTCTCTACTCAAAGATAATTCAACCCATGTGCTATGAACATACAAAACAAACAAAATAAAACCATGGAGACCATTTAGAAAATGAAATCTCCTTATTTTCCAGTTTTCCACACATGCTAAAAGTCTGTTTAGTGATTTTAAGAAATGAGTTAGCTATTTTGTTTTTCAGCATACTAGTTTTGCTCTCGGGGATCCCTGCTAATTCTCAGATATTCAAGTAAGCATGTCATATTTTGTAAATTTAATATCCTAACTGTATTATACTTATAGATCCCAGCTACTGGGCTAACAATGGTATTACAGGCATTGCAGGTGGACAATGCACACAGCAATATACACAGTCAATGTAACCGCTCTGTAAGTTTGAATCAATAATTTGTGCTGTTTATGAAGCTTGGCCAGATTTTCTGCTCCTCTAACAATCACGTTTCTTTGCATTCTTGAGTTCAATAACATAGATTTATAAGACATTTATTTTTATTATTTGTTTGTTTGTTTTGTCATAGAAAAGTATACCACAATGTGTGTGGAAGTCAAAGAATATCCTGTAGAAATACTGTTTTTCCTTTTCATCAGATGGGACCTGGGGATTGGACTCAGGTCCTCAAGCTTGTACACTGAACACTTTACCCACTGAGCCATCTAGTCAGCCCTCTAAACCATTCCTTGAGCCTAGCACAAAAGATAGTCTGTCTGCTTAAAGCTGGGACTACTCATTGTACAGTCAGTAATACCAGGTACAAAATATTGAATCAAGGCATGGGGAAATGACTCAGAAGTAAGAACCCTTGCTGTGTGAACATGAAGAACTGAGTTCAAATCCAGGCTCACCACCCTAAGTATTAGACATAGCCCTGAACATCTGTAAACCCAGAACTGAGGTGAGGAGCCCTCTGCAGATTTATCACCACTACCCTAGCTCCAGATTCAATGAGCTTCTTTGTCTCAAGAGAATAGAGGTGTGATAGAGAAAGAACATTAGATAACTTCTTCTAGTCTCAGTATGCAACATATAAAGCACCTACAGACATAATCCCATATCACACACATACACATGAACACACATACACAAAGTACACAACATACATATACATACTATGTGTGTGTATGTGTGTATAACAATTGCTTTAAAAAAGTCTATTAGTGCTGGGCAGTGGTGGCGCACACTTTTAATCCCAGCACTTGGGAGGCAGAGGCAGGTGGATTTCTGAGTTCGAGGCCAGCCTGGTCTACAAAGTGAGTTCCAGGACAGCCAGGGCTACACAGAGAAACCCTGTCTCGAAAAAACCAAAAAACAAACAAAAAAAGTCTATTAGTTATATTCACTTTAATATTTACTTTAATAATGTTTCTTCTAGTGAGACCAGAATGAACATCCCTCCATTGTCAGATTGAAAAACAAACTGTGTTTTTAAACTTTAATATTATTTATATTTGATGTGGTTTCATGATATTTATACATTTTTTTCAGTGATAGCATTATATAAAATTGTGTTACATTGGAAGAGCTAACTATCATTCTCTTGTGCTATAAAGATTGAAGCTCTAAGAAAACAAAACACATTACAGGTAAGGTTTTACAATTATTGCAATGTTTTGTTAAACTATTAACAGTTTGTAAATAATCAAGTAAAAATATTTTATAGTGAAATATGTTTAATGTTAAAAAATTATATCGTTTGGTTTCAATTGTATCTTGAATAACAAGGTACATATAAAAATATTCAATTCTGAAATTTAAATTGATTTGTTGCTTACAATAAGCACAGTGAACATAGTTGTCTGCATCTCCTAATTCCAACCAATTTAAAAATTACTTTAATGTTTGTAAAACAAGGGTCTGCTGCTATGGGTAATTGGAATGACATATTATGTAGGTTTAATAGCCTACATGGTGGGTTCCATGAAGTTGTATTGTAATCGAGAAACTGTGGAACAGCGTATCCCTTTATCCCAGTCTCAAGATAACCTCTCAAAACCCCATCAAAGAATGGAGCAGAGTACTTGAATTTAGACTCTCAATAACTTAAAGTTTCTCTAAAACTTAGTGTGTGTGGGGGGGGGTGAGTATGATTGTGTTTGTGTGTGTTTGTGCATGTGGATATGTATGGATTATGTGGTATATGTGTATATGAGTGTGTGCATGTGTGCATATCTGTGTGTGTGCATGTGTGTGTGTTGTGTGGTATGTCTATATGCGGTGTGTGTGTGTATGAGTGTGTGTAAGTGTGTGTTTGTGCATATGGATATGTATGTGTTGTGTGGTATATGTGTATGTGTGTATGAGTGTGTGCATGTGTGTATCTGTGTGTGTGTGCATGTGTTTGTGTTGTGTGGTATATGTGTGTGGTACGTGTGTGTATGTATGAATGTGTGGAAGTGTTTGTGTACATGTGTGCATGTGGATATGTATGTGTTGTGTGGTATGTGTGTATGTGCATATGAGTGTGTGCATGTGTGTTTGTGTGTGTGTGTGTATGTGTGTGTATGTGTGTGTATGTGTGTGTATGAGTTTATGTGGTTGTGTAGCTATCAGCAGAAATCATAAGAAGGTGTTGTAGACCCTGGAGCTGAAATTGCAAGCAGTTTTATAGTTGTGACACTTGCATTGTGAGTGCTGAGATCTGCATTCAGATCTTCTGCAAGAGTTGCAAGTACGTCTAGCCCACTGAGCCGTGTCACCAATCCCAATTCAGTAATTCAGTAACTTCAATTCATTTTTGCTGTTCAGTTGAATTAAAACTTCAATAACAGATAAGAAGAACTTTTAGAAAACACAAAAGTATGTCATAGAGACAGTAAACTAATGACTTGCTGCTGAATCAATGGGTTCAAGAAGGCAATTTCCCTAAGACATTAGGATGCTAAACCCAGAACCCCAGTAAAACTCCAGGGGATGCTGCCCAAGGGTCAGGAAATCAACTAACAATGCTGACGAATACTTTCTAAGTATGAAACATTCACGCACAGCGGCTAAACGTGATGTGAATGTTCCTTTGTGGTTGCTGTTGTTGTTGCTTTGCTGTGCTCTGTTTTTGAGACAGGGTCTCACTTCATAGCTCTGGCTGTCCTAGAACTCACTACGTACACAATTCTGGCCTCAAACTTAACAAAGGACTGCCTGAACCTGCCCCACTGAGTGCTAGGATTCAAGTTATGCTTCACACACCGGCATGATGCTAAGATTCCGTGATGTCAGGAGTTAGTTTGTGGGGTTAGATACATCGCTCAGTAGTTAAGAGAACTCACTGTTCTTGCTCCTAGTTTTTTTTTTCATTTCTTGTGCTGTCCCTCCTAAATGTTATGTTCTCTTCTTATCAAAAGAACCAAAAAGAATACTTTATTAAATCCAATGGCTTCGGGAAAGCTAACAGATCACTGAGACACCTTCTAGGTAAGATCCAGTGCCAACCATCAGAGAACGAATTCCTATGTAGCCAGGTTAAACATATACATTCCACGTTTCTATCTTCAATGTTCTCTGTTAACAGTTACTGGATAAAGGTGTCATTGTGAGTCATGCTGTATTTCCTGCCCCGGGAAAATGTACTTGTCTAATTCAAAGCACTTACTTTGAAGAAAAAAAATAGTAATTCATTCTCAATGTGTGCACATGAGGGTTTGCTTACATGTTGCAGGTGTGTATATCAGAGATGATGATTTTTGTGCGGCAACTTTAAAGGTCATAAAAAATAATTCAGGTTTGAAGCCTGTTACAACTTCATTTGGTAGGTACTGTTTGGTCACACTTTACAGGGCTTAAGCCTACAGTAGTTTATTATAAATAAAATATTTAGCAGTCATGAAAGGATCAGATATAGGACCTTAAATGATTTTTCCCTTCAAGTAAACAAATTGAACTTATTATAATATTTCATGCATTGGGGTGTAACAAATGACTTCATGGGATACAACGGGAAACCGAGCCTATTTCCCATCAGTTGCTCTGTTGAAGATTGTCCTACTGTAAGATCTTGTAATATTTTGATTTGAGGGCATTTGGGTTTATTTTAGCAGAAATTTGGAGTAGAAGTATTCCACTCTGACATGATCATTCATTTCTGTCTCAGGACCTAGGTTCATTTTAATAGATGGGATGGAGAAAGGACTGTTTTGTCTCTCAAGGAATTGCTAAACCAGATGTTGTAAACGGAGGGGGAGGTTTTTAGATTTTAGCTGAAAAGTACTATCTGGATGAATTAAAAAATGACAATATGACATCAGATCAGTAACAAAGTCAGATACCAGTAGGCACTTCTAAATCCACCTCTGGTCAGTTAGTTACAACTCTCTAAGGTGACTTTTCCAGGTCACTTCTTATTGTATATTTGTGGAGGATTTTTGGTCAAAGCCTTCTGATGACCATCTGTTTCTACATCAAAGGCATCCATCTCCAACGTTGCTCATTGAAAACAGGGTCAAGGTTGTGTTTAGTTCTGCAAAACTCACGCAAGATGAACTGCTGCTTTTAATCCATTTCAAGTTTTAAAATAGTTTAGTGTCTGTGGTATTTGTGTCTATAACAAAACTACAACAAGAACCATGATATTATAACTAGTTTCCCTGGATCATTGTATTTCATATTTGGCTCCTGACAAAGGGGAAAAGAGATACATTGTCACCCTTCAAAAAACAATCCCTCTAAAGACTTCCTTTTCTGTTTTAGTAGATTTTAAAATAATAGTAATGTTGGCCTAAAATGACCTTGGTATTAACATCTAAACTTATTTTTTACAATAAGATGTTTTTAAATCAATATTGTTTGTCTGGATAACAGGAGACCCTTCTTTAACTCTGAGGTTTTTCAGGTTATCCTTTTCTCAAGGTTTATAGTAAAAGAAGAAAAAAACCACCAAAACTAAGACAGTTGTCTACCATCTATAGTCTTCAAAGATGCATAAACACCAGAACTTCCACTGGATTCCAAAAGAGGGCAGTGGAAGTCCACAGATGTGTTTAATGCCATTGCTAGGGGAAAAAATATCCCCTGGAAGAAAATTGTTCTGAAGAGTAACTTGTTTTAATCCAGCTACCTAAGGAAAATGAGAATTATGGCACTTAATTAAAGAGTATTGACGCCATCTGTAACCCCACCCTCAACCTCCACATTTTGTATTCATTAATGATAAAGAGATATATATCAGGGACTAGTCAAGGCAATCTTCTTATAGCGGTCAATGACGTACCTTTCTCTCACAATAATCCTACAAAATTATCCTTAAATAAAAAGCTAGTGAGCAAAAAAGGAGACCTTTATGTGGCTATACTTAACTTTATTATCTCTTTCACAAAAAGAAATGTCACTAAATATTTCATAAAAGCTCATTCTCCTAGTGATAAGTTTTTCCTCTTTTAATTAAATGATTTTAAACATATAATTTTAAAAGAGAGCAGATCTCTAGTTGCTGTTATGTTTTCACCAGTGATGTTTAGCTAGGGCTTGAATTTTATAGATCACAGAACAGAAATAGATAAAATAGTAAGTGACCAGTTGTCCACTTTCGATAAAGTTCTTGCTTTTTTGAATATATGCATACATTACATTTGAAACTGAAAGTTCCTTCAAGACAGATGTAACTTATTTTTTAAAAAGAAAGCTTAACTTGATTTGGAGGAAAATATAGCTAAAAGTCTATTTATGACACATTTTATTACTGGGTCTTACTTGGTCCCTTTATTTGTCAGATCTCTTATTCTTCTTTTTATTTGATGTTTTCATTTGTTCCCTGTGTTTTTTCTCTGCAGACGTCGAAACACACTTAGTAATGGAAACATAGGCACATCGTCTCATTAGCATCTCTTCTAGAACTGATGCTACAAAATATGGCTTTTTTCTTACGTTTGAATGAAATTACTGCCTCCGTGCTCTTAAAAAATAATAGCTATAGCAGTTTATTTCAATTCTCTGTTTACTTTGCACTTGTAAAGTATTAGAGATAGGTGTGTAAAGAATTTAGGAACCGGGCAGTGGTGGCGCACGCCTTTAATCCCAGCACTTGGGAGGCAGAGGCAGGCGGATTTCTGAGTTCGAGGCCAGCCAGGTCTACAGAGTGAGTTCCAGGACAGCCAGGGCTACACAGAGAAACCTTGTCTTGAAAAACCAAAAAAAAAAAAATAATAATAATTTAGGAAATATAGATACCCATTAGAAATACATCCCAATGAATCAGACTTTCCTTCCTCAAGACATGCTATTACCCTGTCTACACATATTCCTCCATTTTTTCAATACAAGTACATAAAATAGGTGTCTATCTCATATATGTGAGTGTGTGCATGTGTGTGTGTGTATTTTTTCATGTTAACAAATATACATTTTACATGTGCTATATGTACATATATACACAACATAGAACTTTCTTAGTAACACACATTGTAGACTCCTTCAAGCCTCCATCCCCTCACTATGTGATTTTTAACTGGCTATCCATCCATCTAGCATCTGGGCTCGACATTATTCATTTATTTCCTGTAAATGAATGATGTAACTGAAACCACTGTAGGCTAGAGACTGAAAGTCCAACCAAGGTGAAAACGTGTTCTTTGATAGCCACTCAACATCTTTTGACTCATTACCTTGACTTTTTAAATGAGGTTTATGACCAGCCTACATAACCAGCTATTGACTACTAAAGAGAGGTGTTCCATTAGAAGGCAGATATTGACTCCATGGTTTTAAGGATGCGATTCGCACTTCATTGATTAGATTTTAGGAGCAGGAACAAAGTAGAGGTTGGTACTTCTGATTCTGAAAGTCCCCGCTGCTAATGATGCTTTGCTTTTGACTAGACTTTGCCTTTGAAAGTCAGAGAGGGTGTCAGAATAATGCCATGTCACCCAATGGTCAAATTCCCCGGGCTGTTTTCGGATTCAGATTTTTGTACCTATATAAAAGACATAAGTTAGATTAACTCTGTCATTATACATATTATAAGCATACATTTAGTAACTAAATTTAAATATCAGCTACAGGATATTGAAGAACTTGACAGAGTTTGCAAATGATGATATTAAAGGAAAGCAAATATAGGAAGTTATGTATTAAAGCTTAGGTAGAAAGGGTTCAGTTTTTCTCCTTATCCTGTCGAAGTCACTTTTAATCTACTCTTAGTGCCAACCCAGATAATGTGTTTTGCAGACCTTGTAAAAACAACTATGTATTTGATAACATGCTCAGATGAGCATAAGATCAATTAATTATACCAGTTACACCTATGTATATATTAACATACTCCCTTTACTGAGATTATATATATGTATATAGATATGTATATAAATACACACATATATATAAAATGTTATATATAATACATTATATTTCATTGTATTATGTTATGTAATATTTTTAATGTTACATATAATACATTATATCTTATTGTATTATATTATGTAATATTTTATATATTATAAATTATATAATATAATATAATATAATACCTTTCATTGGCAGATTAAAATTGTCTGGAACCAGAAACAGAAGTCAGAGGCACATTATTCTATGAACATATATGAAGAAACAGGAATGACTGAGATATTGATAAGATATTGCTCAACTTCAGTCCCAGTGGCAGAGTGAGATGTGAATTAAACCTAGGTCCTCAGTACAAATGTTAGTGTCTACACATCACCTGCTGTGGTTTAATACCTTATATATATCTACAAGTAATAACGTATTTTATAATTAATATGTAAATATATAATATTATCTTTACAAACAGTCATACAAAACACATCCATATATTCAACTGTAAGTGACTATTTTAAGAATTCAACATTTCTTTAACATTGGCTTTGGGTTTTTGTGGGTTTCTTTTTTTTTTTT
>JANHMN010000002.1:10217367-10229562 GCA_030674055.1 Rhabdomys pumilio | reverse complement strand
ATATATATATATATATATATATATATATATATATATATATATATATCTCCAATGTAAATGTACTTACTTCCATAACATGTGTGCCACTGCTGCACTGCTATTCCTTCCAGGCAGGTTGGTATTGACGGGAAATAGAATAAAGTGTTATAAAGATATAGGGGGCAATCTAGAATAAGAGGGTTCAATGCAGTGGGTGAGAGGGCAGGGTGAAGTGTACAATATTGGGAGTGATAACTAAGACTTTTAAAAGCTTTTTGATAAACCATGTGGAAAACCACTACTATAGAATATTCCTAAAATATATGCATACATCATATACGTATACATCATATACATACATATACACATACACATACACATACACATACACATACACATACACATATACATATACAGAAATTAAAGTTTCCAAATAATGAGATATAAAAAGCCTAACTAAACATCATATGCTAACTAGTTAAGTCCCCAGTACTAGGAATAAGCTACTCCTTGAGTCACTGGCCAAAGGATTCTCACAGACACCTCCGAACATTGCAGGCTATTGTCAATACCATGAGTTGCCCTCTACTACCTGGCTCTAAGATTTTATTGCTGCAGAGAGCACTTGCTTATGTTATTGACAATGGAGACATCAAGCTGCTGCCCAGATAAAAAGTTTATCCCTACTGGCAAAATCCATGCTGCTTGAAGTTAGTATGGATGCTGCCGGAGGACAAAAGAGAACCTTAGTATCATCCAGCTATGAAACCTCTCATCTAGAATAGAGCCGGCTAGAGTCTTAACATCCATTTTAGCTTACCAAAAATAGCAAAGAGAAAGAAGGATGAAAAGTAAGGGGCAGGATTATAATAGTGAATCAAATTTATTTACAAATACTTTCAGGTGAAATTTAGATGAAAATGTTATCCATTGTTATTGGATACCATTTCTCTCTCTCTCTTTTTTTCTTCAAAAATTACATCTCCTACTTATAGTAAGTATATAGTAAATCACCTTTTCCCTTGCTCAGGTATGCTTAATTGCTCTTTATATTCTCACATCATTTGAAATTATTTTTTCCTGTTTTAGTCAACATGCTACTTGTCTTTAAGATTCAAAATGCCAGGCATTTTGTTTTGTGATGTTTTCTTTTCTGGTTTTACCACCCATGTCTTGAGCATAGCTAAGGTTTGGCCATATTTACCTAAGGTCCAGTTTTTCATCAGCCAAGTGGTCAGGGTTATTTTCATATTGGGAAAAATGTTGGAATATACAATATATGATACAAAATATCCTGTGCCACTGATTTATTTATGTAATTTTTTTCTTCCCTAAAGTATGGTACATGCCTAATGCTTTCACACATGTATTAATTTAATGAAATGTCTCTTTGCAAGAATTTCTTGCTAATGATAGGATTTGAGTTGTGGCAGGCAGTATTTAGGTTATTTATTTTTAAATATAAATGATGTGTGTATTTATAGTCAAATGGTTTCATTTCCCCTAGAGAGAAATGAACAATTTAAGTTATTTTTTATGAGTACAAACTTCTTCCTGGGTGTAGAATCATTAAAAGTGAACTTAATTTTAACTCATTTTAAACATATCAAATATTTGTATTTTTAGTTTTTTAAACCAAAGACTAATAATAGTATGGCTGTATTTTTGTAAAATGAATATAAGGTGGAGGAAAAAATTAATTTCATATGTATCCATTTATCCTTTTAAGTGTTTTAGTTAAACTAAAACTTCTTTTAATGTCATTTGTATATCGTACACTAATTATAAATCAGTGACAGCTACAAAATATTTCTGCTTTGCTTCTAAGAAAGTTAATTAATTTTTTAGAAGGAATTTACTCTCCAACTGATAAACAATGTGGATCCCACCTGATGCCTCTTTCAATTAGCATGTATCTAATTTTGACCATAGAGACACTACCTCATAAAGAGCAGACTTCAGCAGGAAAATGACAAAAGAGTCTCTAAGTATACTGAAGAAGAAGAGCATTATGGGCAGGGTGAGCTATCATGGTAGGGTCAGTGATGAGACACGGACTTGGCTAACCTTCAGAAACTTAACCAAGCATGAAAGCAAGTCTGCATCCAAGTCTGTTGTGGGTGAAAAAAGTCTAGAGAGGGCTTCACCCCACAGTTGGCTTTGAATGAGCGACAGTTGGTTAGCACATTGTATACATGAGAATAAGACCACAGACATGATCCCAGCTCGGTCCAGCTAGCGTTGTTTATTTCCATGACCACCAACTGCACCATTAACATTTCCAATAATATTGTGAATATCTACGTGTGGTTTCCAGAAAGACTGGACAAGAAATAGCTCACTATAACTGACTTCAGTGCTTTAGATTTAAAAAAAAGAAAGATGTTCATATGGCCCGGGATAACTATATCAAATTTGTCTATAGTTACTCTGTATTGTCATTTTTATTCTTAAAACATATAAATACTGTATTCAATAATTTCAGTTAGGGCTTTATCAACAATATCACTCAAATTAGGAAATTAAGATTGAGATTATACATACTGATTTCTACTTTAGTAAATTCTTAATCTTAATTTTTGATAGCCTCTTTCTCTCTCTCTCTCTCTCTCTCTCTCTCTCTTTCTCTCTCTCTCTCTCTTCCTCAGCCCAAGATTTTAAAATTTACATAAAATTGAGCTTTGGTAAGTGGTACTATCTCATTTGCTCTATTTTAAATTGATCTAATTTATCTATTATTTATTTATTTGATTTATTTAAATTTATTTAAAATTATGAACTTTAAGGAGCTTTTGTTACTCCTTTTTTGGCCACCCCTATTTATGTGTATAAGCTTCTTTTTTTCCTTATCAGTTATATTTGTTATTTTGAGAATTTTACATGTGTATAGAATGTACCCTCACTACTCTTATTCCTGCTCCTGTGAACCTCCTGTCTGTCTTACAAATATTTCCCCCACATTCTTGTCTCTTGCTCTGGGGAACCACTGAGTCTAACCATATCCTTTTGTGTTGCTTTTAAAAAGGAATCAGTCTGTATATTTTTTAAATTCAAAGAGGTACCTCTGCAGATTTTTTGATCTTGTATTCAACAGTTTTAATTGAACAGTTTCAAAATAACCTTATGGGCTACCTTTGCATTTAGTCTCACAGATTTCATCTTGGAGTTTGATTTCACATACTTACTTGAACATTTTAAATTCTATAAAAGAGGTACTTTTAAATTTAATGTCTTTATAAGTCACGTTCAATCAGTATATTCAGAGTTTACTAAGTAATGATTTTGGAAGATATTTTGTTCTATATTTTAGAAATTGTACATTACTGCATCTAGAACCCTAAATTCTCCACTGTCTCTTTTCATATTGAATGTGACAAAGACCTCCTTGTCACACTGAGAAAGCTCAGGCTATGAGCAGAAAAAAAAAAGGTAAGCAGGAATGTTCTGGAAAGATTTTAGGAGGTAAGTACAAACCAGTGCAAAGTTTATCTGTGTTGTTTTTTCCAGTGGGCAGTCAGAATGAGTCTTGCTCTATGCCTGCTTGAGACCCTACAAGGAATTTCTATATATTTACCCACAAGTCCTCATTGCACCCTCCGAGGTAAATACATGAGGGTTTGGCAGAAGCGAAAGCCAGTCCATGCATTTTTCATGAGAGTAACTTCAAGAGAGTAAAATAACTTGGTGTCCCAAACACTATGCCAACAAATGACAAGGAAGGCTGTTTATATTCAGATTGTGCAACCAGAAACGCTTGGCTTTCCCACATTCCAAGGCTTCTAGCCAGCATATTCGGTTAATCCACTTCATTTTTTTAAAAATCAATTAACAAAACAAGAACAGTTTCAAAGGCTACCTGGAAAATATGTACTAGGTCTCTACATGTTTAACTGACATATAATTTTTTTAAAAAATAACAACTGTCACAGTTGAAAAAAAATCATATTATAACATGGACAGGTCCTCTGGACTTGAACCAAATAATCTCAATTGTTCACCAGCCTTGGTAGCCTGAAATATCCATTCACTGATGTGAAATGTTAGATTCTTTTACTCTTCACAACACAGACAATTCTAAATCATGAAAACCATGTCATTTTGGAAACGTCTAAACATACTCAGCAGTCAAATAATGAAGACACAAATAAATATTGGCTGCACATAGAGAGGAATAAATTATGAAGTGTTTTCCTGTGTTGGCTGATAATTTTGTATTCGAAGTAGAGATTCCCAGAGTGCAGTGTGTATGGACAAACAGCACTCACACCCCTTAGGTGGAGGCCACAATGCAAACGCTTGGGACTCTGCTCCATACCTACTTCACCCAAAATTTGGACCCTATAAGATGTCTGCACTGAACATGTTAAATTTGTGATCAGAATTATAAAATCTGTGCTCCATGATTCATTTAGAACTGGTGCTCAGGTCCACTGCAGCGTTTTGCAAAGCAGCAGTCAGATGTGTGTGGAGAGATGCACTCAAAGCCTCACCAATACCTTTAGAAAATGTGAGAAACCCATCGCAAACCTTGCTGGCATATTTATACCTGCTCTTCTCTCATTTCTTAAAAGTCTTGGCATGGCTTGCAGCTTTCTCATTCTCCTTCCTTTATGGAGGGGAAAACTTCTTTTGCTCTGGTTTATAAAGATAGGGATTCGTGACATCTTTGTTACTGCTGGAAATATGAAGTTTTGCAAGAGCACCCCAATTTGGCTGCATAATGCCAAATCGTCAGCTTGAAAGCATGTGCACACAAGCAACATAATAGGGACTCATAGGCTGTATATATAAAAACAATTTTAAAAACTAGATCAAGAGAGAGACAGAGAGAGAGAGACAGAGAAAGAGAGAGACAGAGAGAGAAAGAGGAGAGAGAGAGACAGAGAGAGACAAAGAGATATGGTGGGTACATGGTAGGAAATGTGGGAAGAAAAGAAAAAAAGTAAAAATGATTAATTATCTTTTAATTTTTTATTGAATATTTTATTTATTTATATTTCAGATGCCCTTTCCCCATTTCCCCTCCCTAGAACTTTGTTATCCCATCCTTCCTCCTCCTTTTTGCTTTTATACCATTTTAATTACATGCAAGTATTAAATTCAGTTCTAGGTTGAGGAACTAGCAATAGAATAGATGCAAATAGTTAAGGAACAAGCAAGACAATAAACAGTCAAAGAACAAGCCAGGCAATAAACAAAATTCCACGAATACCCCCATGATCACTGTTTCTAAGGGCTTATCTGGATGACCAAAATATCTGGGCCAATTTTACTGTACTAGCCCAAAGTCATTTTCATGTCTGAAACCTACTTCTTTGTTCTAGCCTAAAATTTAGATTCTTGCCTGAAATTATTTTTGTTCTAGTCTAATATTTAGATTCCTGCTTGAAATTATTTTTTTGTTCTAGCCTAATGTCAGATTCCTGCCTGAAGGCCACTTCCATGTCCTTGGCCTATGTCATATTCCTGCCAATCAGCCCATTTCTTTGTCCTTAGTCCATGTCAGATTCTTGCCAAGCAGACCCAATGCTCTTTGCCTCTTCTCCTTTTTTATTTTATAAACAAGACTGAGCCTGTCTCAGATCATTCTGACAAGAATGCCTTCCTTACCCATCATGGAATATGCATTATCCAAAGCAATATACTTCTATCTTAGATTGGTAAGGCTCTATGCAGAATTTTACCCATCCTTGGCTTGCCAGCCTGTTAATTTAATAACTCTGTCTGGGGGTCCATTTTCAGTTTCAAGACATGTACTTCGACTGCCAACATGTTGATGTTGTTAAAGACAAGCTTTAACATAATGGGCAGGAATAAAAATATTCCCAGGACAAAAAGGGTTAGTGTGATCAAGCTATATATGCCATTCTTGAAGCTTGACCAAAATAGAAATACTGACCTCAGGCCATGGGTAGTTTTATCAGCAGTATATGCTGCATCAAAACTCAGCAGAGCAGTATTCTTTAAATTCATAAGCTCATTATGCAAAGTTAAACCATCCAGAGAGATGTTAGAATTATGCCAAATATACTACAAGTGTCTTTAAACTTTTTCCTAGTTATAATGACTTCCACTGTAAATTTTAGAACTAACAGGAATCCAATGGTATTTGACATGACACTCGAGATGACTCTTTACTTTCAAACTCTGAACCTCCTTCCAATAATTTGAATAGGATAAAGAGCATCAGTCAGTTATTCCAAATGCCTATCTAAATCCTTAAGTATAGTCAACACATTAGTAACAAATTTTGCTAAATGATTAACAAAAGTAGCTGTCTTAACTTCTGTGTCAAAGCAACTGCAGAAGCAGTGGTGCTAGCAATTAATGTAATTAAAGCTGTTATACCAGCAATAATCAAGCCCACTGCCCTCTTGCTTCTGCTTAAAGCCTGACTCATTTCTTCCAGTACTTTTTCAGATGACCAAGGTTCTGTGATACTCAGGGCAGTAAAATAAAAGCTGGTTGTTAGACCTCAGTAACTGACATGCCAGATTAAATTTCAACACTCTAATACAATTAGAAAGTGTACAGTCAATGCAACTTACATTAAATACTATAGAAGAAACAAAAGTAATTTTAACTTGCCAATTAAAAGAGCCTTAACACATGTACTGACACTTGTTTGAAATCCAGATCCTGTCCCAACTTTATCTCTTGCTAACATAACATCATAGAGAACTGTCTATGGCACTCTACAACTTTGCATACTTATGCATAGGTGAAAGGGAAGGATCCACTTACTGGCATATGGCATGATCTCGATTAGGTATTTAGTATGGGAAGAGGGCAGGGTTGTGTTTTTTCTGCAGGATGCTGAAGAAGCATGGTAGCTACCAGAACAACAGGTAAAACATGCTAATTCTGGGACAAAAAATGACCTGTGAGTTTGCTAAGTGCCTTGACAATGGTGTCTCGGAAGCTATATTGGACATATGTTCCTGACCCACCTTTGCTTAACTATACTCCTGATGGGACAAGCTGCCTTGCCTCAAGTTTTTAGACCTTGTGGAACAGAGAAGTTATAATGACTCTTGTATTTGCCTTAAATGTGACCAATTATTCAGACTCAATCATGGACTGGTCTAGAAATCAATCCAATATTGGAAATAAGAGTCTTCATTTGGAAGGCTGGTTCTGAACATTTTCAGAGACATCTTTTAATTTTTAAAAAATGTTTAAAAAATTTATTAGGAATGGCCAAGAAGATAAGTGCTTATTTGGGAAAGTATCCAACGACATTCTGATGGTTATGCAATAAGAAATCAAGCATTTTTTTTTTAAATACATGGTGTGGTTTTGTGTTAAACTTGCCAAGGAATCCAGAAACAAATTTTTCTTCCAGAATGTGTTAGTTTTATAATGCCGCAGAAAGAATGTACTGCCTACCACCTGAGTGAGGGAAAACAAACAGGTCTGTTGTTTCGAACCTGTGGAATTCAAAAGTCCTACAGTTAAGGAATTGGCCAAAATGTCTAGTGTCCAGAGTGGCAAGGGGAAATCCAGGACTCCACATTCTTCCGTTCTTCCTTTCATCGTGTGGCACTTGCCTGAACGTTCTTGTGGTTGACTCTCAACCAGCTCTCTCCTTACTCCACTTCTTCCTCTGTGTTTCTGTCATCCATATTTGCTTCTGACTCTGCTTTTCTTGATCTGTGCCCCCCCCCCACACACAATGTGCTCCTGGTGACTCTGTGATTCTATAGGCCCACCAGATACCCTCAAATAATCTCTACATCTCAAAGCTCTCACTTAAGCACAACTGCAAAATACTGTCTGTTCATGTGAGCAATGAGTTTCTACTCCCAGGAAGAAGCATGGACCTTTTATTTTGAGAGCAGGCTATACTCACTGCCTATCATACAAAGGAGGAAAATTCTCAACATGCAACTATATACCTCTTTATCCATCCATCAAAATAAAAGCATTTGCACCAATTACTATAGCTTCATGAAAGAAAGTAGCATAGTTTAAAAGGATTTGTAAATATTATCCCAGTGACAATATATATAGTATTGTGATGAAGAAAACCAAGCCCGTTGACAATAAAGTCTGTGTGAGCTGGTTCAGTGGGTAAAGGTGCTTGCCTCTGACAACCCAAGTTTTAATTCCTAGGTACACACTGGTGGGAGAGAGTGAAGCAAGTCTTGCAAGCTATCCTCTGATCTCTACTCATGTGCTGTGGCATGTGCATAGGCTCACCACCTACACAAATAAATAAATCAACATCATTACACTTTTTAATAAAGAAAAGTTAAAACGCAGCACATGTATTATGGCAAACAACAATGATCTCAGACTCTTGGGTCGTTTTTGTTGTTTCTTTTTCTTATTTGTGTCCTTAATAAATAATGGTGGGTGTTTTATGTTACTTTTATAATAATTAATGAAATACATAAATGTTCTTTAAAAGAGAATTCAAGGTGGCTTGCTGAGAACTTGACTTGTGATCTCACAACTTTATTATGCAAAGGAAACTGATTGTTTTTTCTTATTAATATTACAATTGTGGCAGTAAACATAAATACGTTCTGTGTTTAATTTGTAAGACCAATAAAATTTACAATGTCTAAGGAGAATTATGAAGTCAGTCCGTAATACAATTTATTTCTTTTTTTTGAATAACACAGTAAATATTCACGTAGAGGACTGAAACATTTTAATGTCAATTACAGAACTCAAACAAGTCTTTTGTAACTGCTACCAGAGATGGAAATAAGCAAATATTTTACAACAATCGGCTTACATGAAGAACTGGTTCTTTTGGCTGCAAACATATGTTGATTACAGATGACTGAGAGCACCTTTGTTTTAATCAAATTGTAATAGACCAGGGATCTAGCAAATGTCTAATGAAACCAGAAATGACAACATAAATTGAGTCCTAAGCTTTACTCTCAGACTACCTTTGAACATTTCGTTGATCTCAGCTCTGGCAAAGAAAGTCGCACCAAATGAATTCCATTTAATTTCTGTAATCTGTGAATTCATGAAGTGAATGCAGGTGAGGTGATTTGTTTTCAATGAGCCATTTAATATCATGGAGGGGTTTTGTAATCTCTAATTAATTTTTGCCCTCAGCTGGCCAATTGATTAATAACCCATGGGAAGGAGCAGTCAGCCACTTTCCCCTCCCGAGTAATTACTGCCCAAGTAAGAACGTCACATTCAAAATCACCATTATTAAAACCATATCAAATGTGAGCAAATGACAATGGCAAGGACAGGCCCAACAAATTCCAAATCTTATTGATTAATTAATAAAATTTATATCACAAGCATTAAAAAAATCTATCTTATAAAAAAAATAGAGAATCGAGAAAAAGAGCTGTGATTTTTATTGAAGCTACTTCAACTATCCAAACAGATGTTTAAAGAAACATTTTTCTTTTTTCTTTTTTCTTTTTTTTTGGTTAGCAGAATATAATATAAGCCTGTGCAAGAGGATTGCTATATTTAACTCGGACAAACACATAACAAATCACTATTTCATAGTGCAAAGACACACCTCATAGGCTCCTTTTTCTTCCTTTCGTCCTTTCTCTCTCTCTCTCCCTCTTTTTTATTCCTGGGGCCTGGATATAAGACCACAGCCATCTAAATAATCCTCCAGAAATAAACCAATGAAATCGTGAGTCCTACAACAGACAGGGTATTATATCTGACGCTGGTAAGTGTTTCCATAGCCCCAGCCACCTTTCCAGTAAAAACTTTGTCCCCAGGGGAAAGTCAGCAACTAAGATTTTGTTAACTACTTTTCTGCAACAGAAAAGTTTGGGGCCATTGAGTCTGTATGAATTTTATTTTATTTATGGCTATTATTTTACTTAGAGAATTACCCACCCATCAAGTTTATTGTGAAAATATTACTACTGTATTACTATAGATCCATAAATAAAATTCTTCTGAAAATTTAAATGATTAACTCTGAGACTGCTTCTTAATAAAGTGAATAAATTAAAAAATGATTTTGTTTCCATAAATTTATTTTTTACGTTTATAATTATTTCATGAGTATTTCAATTACATGAATACGGGAGGGTAAAAGTCCTTTGTGAAAACATCTCGGTTAATTGCTTACAGAATGAACCTCTCTGGATGGTCAAGGTCCATTTAGATTTGACTCTTAAAGGCTGGAATGTTCGGACCTTGCTAGACATGGTGACATGGGCCTCTAATCCCAGCACTCAGATTTACACAGAAGGACTGACTTTCCTTCAAAGTCAGTTTGAACAAAACGAACCCCCAAACTCTGAGCATCAAAGCCTAAGCTTGTCTGTTTTACCCTAAAGACAAGCTTCTCCCCCTGTATTGTGCTGATGGTGGAACCCAGGAACTTGCGCATGCGCAGTAAGTACTAGACCACTCCTCTCTGGAGTCCGGTGATTATTTGCTTTTTGTTTTGAGACAGTTTCTCAGTTGCCTGGAACGTCGTGTAGGTCACTCAACCAGGCAGACATTGAATTATGACATCCTTCCTCAGTCTCCCAAAGGTACTTATTTCTTAACAAACTTAGAACTCGTGAAAAACTTTTCAGTAAAGGTGGAACACTGCGCATTGAATTTGGCCTTTACTACTAGAGGCTCCGTTGTGACACATGAAAGATAGGACATAGTAAGATAGTACAATGTCCCTGAACTTTGGTAAAAATATAAATGTTACAACAGTTAAAAGGAAAAGTTCAGTTAGTTGTCAAAATCTAAAATGCATATGAACCCTTTATCTAACATAAAAGAGTGTGGAATCTTCCTAACAGCTATATATGTTTTCATATAACAAAGACATGCATATGTATCCATGCACATATATGCATGTATGTATGTGCATCGTTGTTTATTCTTAAACCAACTTTGAATAGTTTGTTTTCAAAACTGCCTAGAGCCAGCTTAGGCACAATTACAGATGAACAAAATACAGTAGGCTCCTGCAGATGCCTGCTAATTTAACTATTAAATTATCCAAACTATCCAAACTCTGCTAAGCTAGCTAACCCACAAACAAACTAAGGCTTAAAGAACAAAATTACTCGCGACAGAGCTTGCCTGTGTCTGATAAGCAGGGCATGAACTGTGCACTGTACGACTGAGCCCAGGCACCAAAGTTTTATGTTACAAAAAGACAAGTGTAAGCTACAGAGGGAAAGATTAGATCTAAACGACAAACAAGACTGTACCTTCTTAATTATTCAAAATCAAGAAGAAAACATCACATGTTTGGGGCTTATGAACTGTTCTTTGCAGTCAATGAGCAAGCCTGCCATTCTAGACTGTTGCATGACTTTGGGAAGTCATAAAGACTAACACTACCACCCCCCTTGCTTTTTCCACTGACTCTCAGATGGTATTATTATGAAATGAGTTTTCTCTTACAAGGAAATGATCGTTTCTCAAAATCACCCTCCGTAATAGTAACAAACAATATAATCTGGCCATCAAAAGGAAAAATATTATGTTTTTAATCCCTAGTTATACCAAGAAGGACAGCTTGAGGAAATGTCTTAACTCCAGTTTTTAAATGGCATATATTATCACTGCTTATGATTGTGTGTGTGTCTGTGTGTGTGTGTGTGTGTGTGTGTGTGTGTGTGTGTGTGTGAACATGCACATATGTTGTGTACCAGTACACATGTAGAAGTCACAAGACAACCTTGTGGGGTCGATTTGCTATTTCTGCCTTCATGTGGTTCTGGAATTTAAGCTCAGCTTGCCAGACTTGCATGTGAGACATCTTGTTGGCCCATTTATGTGTTTTTCTTGGAGATTTGTAGCAGTTTGTGGGTTTGGGCATTATGGGAATAATATGGCAGAGAAAAAGAGAAGAACCTGTCACAGCCTGCTCTAGTGTCTGGTCATTTCAGTGATGCATACACATTCCTCAGTGCAGTATCATGAGGTTTGAAATCTGATATTTTATATCAACAACGATTGCTCCATAGTATATCAGCTCCACTGGGAGTCATGGTCTTTCTCATCTGTAGGAACTGTGAAGAGTTATCACAGCTTCCCTGATGGTAGCACAGATGTTATAGGGCAAACAGAGAGAGACTAGAGGCTTACAGGACAGTCCCAAGCTAAGAACTACCAGGTTCAACCTGCACAGAAATGTACAGATGCTTGGAATTCTCCCACTATATTTTGTATAGATTTTGTAAAGATAGTTGTAAAGACTTCTCTCTCTCTCTCTCTCTCTCTCTCTCTCTCTCTCTCTCTCTCTCT
>JANHMN010000002.1:10201019-10212367 GCA_030674055.1 Rhabdomys pumilio | reverse complement strand
CCTCTCCCTCTCCCTCTCCCTCTCCCTCTCCCTCTCCCTCTCCCTCTTCCCCATCTTTGGTCTGTGTATTTTGAAGACATGATATTTATTTCATTTTGTTGTGCTGTCTTTATTTATATAAGTTCACACATGTTTGTGAGTGTGTGTGAGTGAGTGCAGGCGTCCCTGCAGGCCAGAGCTCACCAGAACTGGAGTTATAGGAAAATGTGAGACACTCGAAGTCAGTATCGGGCACCTGACTCAGATTATCTGCCGGGGCCGCCATCTATCAACTGCTGAGGTACTTCTTCAGGCTTCAAGACATAATTTTTTTATATAATACAATATTTTTCATTAATTCATTAAGAATTTTATACAATATATTAATGTATTTTACTGTAACTATAATATATATGAAACCTACCAAATTATTTTTTTAAATTTTGAATTTCAACTCTTAAGATAGCTCAATATGCATACACCACTATCTTAAAATCTAAAATAACTTGGAATCTGAACCATTTCTCCCTAAGCCTTTAACATAAGAGCTACTCACCCAATGTTTCATGTTGTTACTGAAGTGTCAAGCGGCCAATGCTCTGTCAGTACTCTGACACAAGGTGTTGGTTCAATTGTCTTCCTTCCTTGTTGGGACTTCTCCTTCCTGCGATTTCATAATTACTCATTTCACCTGTCTTCTTATTTTCATTACCTTTAAAAAATGCATGGCTGTCATTTTTATTCTTGAATTAATTCATTAGTTTTATCACCAGCATGGGTGTGAAACCTTTTCCACCTTTTCTATATCCTTGGCTGAAGCAGAAATCAAATATTAGTTTTAGTGTATTTCTTAGTGAAGAAAAATAGTTATAATTCTAGAAACTTCCATAAATACTTTGACACAGGCTAAATACCAAGATGTACGTTAGGACAATTTCCCATCATACCTGTGGCTACTACATTATAAAGAAGCCAAACATTATTATTGGTGCCAAAGATATCTCTGATTTCATAATTTGTATGAAAGCTTGATTAATGACCAGTGGCTCTTTCATTGTTGTTCACTAGGCCATCCTGAGCAGAAAAAGAGCTATTGCTACTGGATTATTTTTTTTTCTAAGCATTATTTACTATAGCTTCTCAATGGCTTGATATATTCCAGTAATGACATCATCCTGTTTTGATTCTCCATCAGAGATTCTCATGGTCCTTTGGACGTTGTGTTGGCAGCATTGTGGGCTGGCAGAATCCAAACAACTGTGGTGGTATCACTTAAAGGAGGAGAGGTGTGTTGGGACTCCTGATTTTTTTAGGTTGAAGAAGGAATGACAGGGTACTCAGATCATGTTGGTGACAGCATGGAGTGAAGGACATTCAGTTATTAATGTTATTAATTAGTTATTAATAATGAATTCCCTACATTCATGGTAGGGAAAGAAGAAAAGCCCAATGGGAAACAAGATACAGGATAATCTTGAGGGGCCACCCCAGGGATTCCTTTTGTCTCATAGAATCTGTCTTCTCAAGATTTAACAGTCTCCCCTAGTTTTATTACAAGCAGGGGAAACACACTCTGTACAAGACTTTGGGGACATTTTATATTCAAACTATAATAAGGGATGTATATAAGGTGCTTCTTTCGAAAGTCATTGATCCAACAGTTCTTTGTTAGAAACATATAGAGTGCTAAATTTACCTTCAATCTAGCATAGGAGAATAATGTGCTTTAATTGTCATCAATTGCCTTGTAAGAATAACATTGCTTTGTGTTTTCTGATAATTTTGATTTTCTTCCATGAGTTTTCTTTCTCCTCGAGTGTAGAATATATATTTTGTTAGTTCTTCAGATAATACCATCAAATTCAAATAAAAATGTCTTTAGGCCATAAAATATCTGACTTTAATGTAAATACAAAGAATAGTGGTGATTATAGAAACAGATTAAAAAGATGTTAAGCAAGTTAAAATTTACATCGATAGTATTTATCAACGTATGTATCTGTGTGGGACTCATAGAAAATATAATAATTTGAAGAACTTTTAAGAAATCATCTTTCTATTATCTCAAAATATCACACTTATATATAACATAGACTTTCTGCTATAGAATATTAACATGCCTTACGGCTTTTTTAGTTTTACTAAATAAAGGATACATATAGATGGATAAATTTGTCCCAAAAAGCTGACACCTAACTTCAGTCCCTAGAACATACCCATAGTTTGAAGAACAGAACTCTAACTCCATACAATTGTCCCCTGATCTCCACATGTGCACCCTGGCACACATGATTACATACACATACAATGCTATTAAATATGTAAAATATAAAACCAAGGAATAAGGGAAAACATCTCACATATATCTTTGTAACATTTCAACTTCCAATTTCTTATTCGGTAATACCTTTAAAGTGTTTAGATGATGATACTTAAGATGGGTAATTTTTTTCCTGATTTGGATATCATTGGGATAATGTGCTCCCCAAGCACACTGATGGCAAAAACTGTGTGCCTCTGATAAGTAGTAATATATTTCCTCAGTGCTTGGAAACAAAGCTAAGCTCAATCACCCTTTCTCCTTCCCTCACCCACACTGTTTATGTTAACACCACAGTGAGCTAATAAAGTTAGTTGAGGTGTTTAAAGTGTCAATTTTAATGAATGTCCGTTTATCCTTGGAGGTAGCTGGTTGAAACCGTGGGGATATTTTCCAGTAAATACTTTCATGTGTGTGATGCTTTTTTATCATTGTTCTCATGAACATATTCTTTATCTTTGCCATGTAGCATCAGCCTTAGTTTGTGGCCACGAGAGCTGTTGATGAAGATTTTCCAGACTCTTTGTGAGACTGAAGCCATTAGTGTAGACATCTGAAAGGCAATGTTTTAAAAATGTTGCCCTAGGGGCTTATTTTTTTTTTAAAACATACTTTCATTAAAACCCTTCAATTTTGCCTTCACCTCCACACACCGAGTAGCTATATAGTTATTGATATTATTTATTTTTCTGACATTCTTCCCTGTAATGAATTAAATATCACCAGACCGATGGCTATTATTTGGGGGGCAGGTAAACTAAAAACACACCTATTATGAACACACAGGATTTATTGTAGCCAGCCAAATAATCAGGATAAAAGATGGCTTTCATTATCTTAATCCTCACCTTGAACAGCATTAAATATGTGATGGAAAAAAAGTAAAGTATGAATAAATAAATAAAAAATAAAGTAATTTTCCTTTGGGTTTTGGAAAGAAAAAAAAAGATGGACTTTCATTAAATCCACATTTCACACTTTCTCCTGTTACCCCTCCTACCTGTTTACGTATTTGTGTGATGGCTGACGAGGGCTTAGGGGTAAATCATTTAGCTGTGGAAACTCTTTCTTGGTGCAACTCCATATGGCCTAGTTAGTGCCATTATTGAGTTAAATTTGCATACTTACATGGGGGAAATCCAAGGCTTTTTCTAGGAATTCCATTTTCAGAGAAGTTTGTTTCCTATGGGTATAGGGGGAAAAAAATCTGGAACCGTTGCCAAGCCTACTGAATAACTTCATTTGAACATTGCCATTACTTGGAACCCCGGCACTCTGAGGCAAATATGTGTGTCCCTGGCCTCAGCACTAACTCGAAGGTAACATAAGAGAATTAAGAATTTGGTCCACTTCAAACGACATCAGTTACATAACCCCATGTGGGAGTGACAGACTAGCTTTTCAGCAGGTGGAATCTAAAAGGAATATTGTTAGTACAAGTGCCATAAGACATACAAAGTAGCGTCGTTATGGTTCCTTGTCTTACTGCAACTCGTAGTTTGTGTCCTGGAAAGCTTAATAGAATTTATAATGTTTGGTCAGCATCTCTGAATTTCCTATGATTTAGACTCTTTATGCAGGAGCTCAGTCATTAGCACTGTGAGAGGGTGGGAACAAGATTATCTTTTATATTTTATTTGTTTTATTTTATTTTTTGGTTGGTGGCTTCCCCAGAGAAAGCAGCTTGGACACCAGTCTGTACCAGGTGAGGTACTGCATTCTGGTGTACCCCTTTCGGTGGCCAAATGCAGTTTATAATCTGTATTAGTTACCTCTCTGTTGCTCTGTTGAAAACCAGAACCTAGGCAATTTATAAAAAGAAAAATTTCTTTTGTCTTATGGTTCCACCAAATAAAGTCAACCCTTCCCTTATAATTTTGAAAGATAAGAACGGAGATGTAGATTAGAGAGAAGGGGAAGGAACATGTAAGAGAATGAAGCAATCAAAAGGCAAGCGAAAGCAGTATAACTATATCTTAATTAAAAAAATAAAAGACAAGAATGATGCATTCATGATTATAGATTCATAAATTCCAGGATTTAAGCAATGGTACTACTGACAGGTAAGTTCCACTGTGAGTAATGCATTAATTCATAAGTGAGAGCAAGGCATTAATTCATAAATATCACCTTCTGTATGGTGACATTTTAGGGACACTTATGTATGTATGTAAGGAGAGTGGGTTAGAAGATTTGGGAAAGTGGCTTTGTAACATAAAAATGCAATCTCTGTACATTGATTTGGACACAGAACAACACAGAAACTGTGTCGTTGGGCAGCATAGGACTGTCTACAATTTGCATAGACATTCACTGTAAAAGAAGGAAAACACAAAAAAATCATGATTGGCTCTGAAGACAGTGCCATAACTAATGTCTGTCTTCTCTATGCACATTCCCTATACACATTCCCACTTGTCTTTTACGTGCTTGACCTTAAAGATTGCATAATGATTTGAATGGGAGCTGACCCTCATTGACTCAGATATTTGAACCCTCGATATATAATCAGAGTGGATGTGTAATCGTTTGAAGGTCCAGCCTTTCCAGAGGAAGGATGTTACTGAGGCAGAGCTTTGAAAGTTCAAGTCCTCCAGCTACTTCTGGTTCCCTCACTCTGGTTTGCATTTATAGCTTGAAAAAGTGAATTCTCAGCTTCCTGCTCTTTGGCTGTGCCTGATCTTTCTGCTACACTTTTACCAAGATGGACTTAAAGCATGGATTTTACAGGATGTCAATAAAACTTTATCAGTAGAATTGGCATGTTGCATATTTCCTTCTGGGATCCTTATAGTAATAGTTTTGAAAGAATATGCCTTCCCAATGCTTCATATACAGAAGCTTTTAAATGCCTGGCATAAAATATAGTCTTTCTTTCTAGAAGAGTTGATTAACCTGGCTGTAATTTTACAATCTTAGACAGCATTTCTAATATGACATATGGCTGAAGTCTTACAGCAGTAAGTGTGCAGGTCACACGGCCATTATTTCAGTCATCAGCAATTAGGTTGGTAGTTGGATATGTGATTCTGCAATGACCAGGCTGTAATTTATCCTGTATCAATATGTTTAAAGAGTTCTATGATTTTGTTTCTCAAAAATATATTCAGCAGTGGCACATGAAGATATGTTTATAAATCAAAAGAATTCATTGCACTTGATATTTTTACCCCACAAGACATGGTCTCTTTGTTGTGTTTTATAAAAAGATAGGGAGAGAAGGAATATGTTTGGTGGAGGTACAGTAAGGTATAGGGGAAGGAGGTGACTCTGCAGGCCCATGCTAAGGCTACCCTTCCCCCTGAGAGACCAGTCACAGGATGGTATAGTACAGAATAGAGTTTATTCAGGGCATGGGGAGGAGAGTTGAGAGGATGAAAGAGACAGAGAATGGCAAAGAAAGAGAGAGAGAGAGAGAGATAGAAAGAGAGAGAGAGAAGAAAGAGGAGAAGGAGAAGGAGAAGGAGGAGAAAAAGGAAGAGGAGGAGGAGAAGGGAGAGAGGGAGGGGGAGGGGGAGGAGGAGGAGGCCATGAGCACATGGCAAGAGAGGGAAGAGGGGAATGGGGGGAGAGGGGGAAGGGGCAAGAGGATAGAGCAAGAGCAAGAAGGCAAGGGAGCAAGAAGGAGGGGGAGTGAGCAGCCCCTTTTATAGTGAGTCAGTCACACCTGGCTGCCAGATAACTGTGGGGCAGGGCCTAGACAAAATGCTAACACACTTTAGTCATTTTCTAGAATAATATGGAGGGTAAGAAGTTCAACTGTGATTCTTATATTGTCTATATTTATGAAGGTCATAAGTTAACAATTCTGAAGTAGACTTTTAAATATTTTTAGATGAAGCACTATCCTGTACCTATAAATTATACCTATAATTACACTATACCTGTAAATTATGTTTCAAGGTTAATAATAATAAAATCTTTTTGATTAGATGTCTCACTCTACAAGATGAAACCAACATCTGGTACCATTATCATTCCAAAACTCTATGAGTAGAGAAATCCTAGACACTAGAAAGGACCTACTCTTATTTTCCTAATAGATATAGTGTTAACAGACTCATATGACTTATCATTATTTCCCTAGATTGAGACATCTATCATCAGAGAGGCTACTATGCACAGAAGAAGATGATGACCAATACAGAGACTCACAATTGACCAAGGCCAGGGAATAAGAGACCACATAATGTTCAGCACTATGGAACATATATACCATACCTCCTTCCCCTCCCAAGACTCAGGGATCATTGTGTAAGAGGAGACAGAAAGAACACAAGAGGCAGAGGTGGTGGATGACCACAAGAAAACATTTTCTTCTGGACATAATAGGGAAGCTGCAGATATGGCGTCACTGTGGTTTGTGACCACATGATTTGTGTAATATAAACCAGACTTAATCTCATCATGGATAGGAGAGTTGAGCACACGTATCCACTCATCTGCCAGAGTTATTGGCAACTGTTAGCTTCTGGAAGAGGAAATGTCTTAATAAGTTGACCATGCTACAGTGATCACATATGCAAGAATATTTAAGCAGCACAAATCAGCCTTGATAACAAAAAAGATAAATAAATAAAAATAGCTTCAAAGTTGAGTAGGAAGACAAGAGATGGATCTGGCATGAATTGTGAGAGAAAAGATAAATGTGATTAAAATGTATTTTATAAAGTTCTCGAAGAGCCAATAAAACGTTTTTTAAAGAAAAAATAAGAACCTATAATCAAACTAAAAATAAATCTCTCACAGGGTCTCATTTAAATATAAAATTTCATCCAAAAATCACTTTTAACTATATAAAGAAGTATCATTATAATAATAAATATTTTATAGATAATAGATGAATGGATGGCAATTGTGAAAAATAGACTAAAACGTTAGGTAAAATTAAAGTAGGAGGGATGTAATTTTTCTAATCAGTTTACATAGTTCATATAAACTCCTGGGATATAAAAGTGCACATAAACAGAAAACTACAGAAAGGCCCAGTGGGATTCCATGGCTGCAGCTCTCAGGATGTTGCTACCCATGGTTTTGAGAGACACAGATGTTTGGGGACAGTAGCACTTCTATTTGTGACTTCTACACATCCTCCTGTAATGTCAATCAACGCAGCGGCTCATCTGGGATCCAGTAGAAATTTTGTTGTTTGTTTGTTTGTTTTGATTTCTTGCCAATAACCTGTCTTGGATGACTAGATAATTTTTTCCACATCCCCTCCACCATGAAAAACCATACAAGATAACAGCAAGTGGAACCCTAGTCTGAAGTGTGTAACTACTTGTCTGAGCTCAGAGCAATCCCCTCTAAGAAATTCTAATACTTTATCTACTAAAGGTGCTGTAGCCAGAGAACCCCACTCTAAGTAGCAAAAGTCTTTAGTACTGTCATGATTTGAATGAATATGGCTCATGGCTTATTTATTTGAATGCTGGGTGCTTATTTGGTGGGTCTGTTTTAGGAAGAATTAGATGCTATGGCCATGTTGGAGAAGGAGATGTATCACCAGGGGTGGGCTTTGAGGCTTCAAAAGCACCATTCCTCCATGACTCTTCTCCTGTCTGTCTCCTGCTTTTGAACCAGATGTAAACTCTTAGCTTTCTGTTCTAGAACCCTGCCTTCCTACCTTCTGCCATGATTTCCTTCATGATGAACATGGACTAACCCTTTAAAACTGAAAGCAATTCCCCAACCAAATATTTTCTTGTATATGTTTTCTTGGTCACAGTGTCTCTTCAGAGCAACAACACAGTGACTAAGATTATAAGTAAGTACCATGTTGAAACATTTGTTAAGTTAAATAAAACAAAACAACAACAACATTAAGTTTAGAGCAGTTAAGAGATTGGTTGATCTCCCAGAGGACTTAGTTTCAATCAGTAATACCTGCATGGCTGCTCAAAACCATCTTTGACTCAAGTTTCAGAGAACTATGCAACCTCTTTTGGTTCTGTGGGAACTTCATGTACAGGATTCATAGCAATACAAGCAAGAAAAGTATCCTTATACAGAAAACAAATGTAAACTATATTTTTAAAATAGAAATATAAAATCATCTTAGTTCAGGGACTATCTCTAATTACCCATTTTTATTCATCTTTTTTATTGGATATTTTATTTATTTACATTTCAGATGTTATCTCCTTTCCCCATTCCTCTTCCAAACACCCACTATCCCATCTCCCCTCCTACTGTTTCTTTGAGGGTATGCCCCCACCTACCCACTCCCACTTCCCTGCCCTCGAATTTCTTCACAGGACCAAGGACCTCCTCTCCCACCTATGCCCAACAAGGCCATCCTCACTTACATATACAGCTAGAGCCATGGGTCCCTTCCTGTGTGTTCCCAGGCTGGGGATTTAGACCCTGGGAGCTCTTGTTGGTTGGTTGGTATTGTTGCTCTCCCCAAGGGAGCTCCAAACCCCCTCAGCTCCTTTTCTCTCATTGGGAAGACTCCTCCATTAGGAACTTCTTGATCTGTTCAATGCTTAGCTGTGAGCATCCACCTCTATATATGTCAGGCTCTGAAAGAGCCTCTAAGGAGACAACTATATCTGGCTCCTATCAGGATACACTTCCTGGTATCCACAACAGCGCCTTTGGTGAGTGCACATGGGATGAATACTCAGATAAGGCTGTCTCCTGGCAGCCCCTCCTTAAGTTTATGTTCCACACTTTGTCTCCATATTTGCTCCTGTGAGTATTATGTTACTCATTCTAAGAGGGACCAAAGCACGCACGCTTTGGTCTTTCTTCTTCATGAGCTTCATGTGGTCTGTGAGTTGTATCTTGGTCACTGCAAGCTTCCGAGCTAATATCCACTTATCAGTGGGTGCATACCATGTGTGTTCTTTTGTGATTGAGTTACCTCACTTAAGATGATATTTTCTAGTTCCATCCATTTGCCTAAGAATTTCATGAATTCATTGTTTTTAATAGCTGAATAATACTCCATTGTATAAATGTACCACATTTTCTGTATCCATTCCTTTACTCATCTTTAATCACATTCTTATCAATGTTCTTCTCTGTATTCAGTATTTTTATTTTATTTATTTGAGACCAAGTCTTACTAGAGGTTCAAAGACAGGTACTTATTATAGAGCTAAATTGGCTGTGAACGGCATACTTTCAATTTCCCCCGAATACTGCCATCAATTCCAGTTTGTGCCAGTCACCACGAGAACCACACACTTCAAAACACTCAGCTAGTTTTTCGTCTTCACCTACACACCTCATTCCCCTTCCGTTGGCACAAGCCTTGCTCCAGGCACCGAGATCCCATCCAATTTACATTAGTGAGCGAAGCAGACATGACCATGTTGTTCATACAAAGGTACAGTGAATCTTTGTCAACACACATTTCTAATTTCATTGACTTTCAGACACTCGAATACAATATTCAGGTGAATTAAAAATAATAGAAAGCTCCAGATTTTACCCCCCATTTGTGGGTTTTTTTAAAGTAGCAGGTTGGTATATCACTTCAAGTATTAAAATTATTCAAACATAAACAGATATCGTGGTACCACATAGAGACAGAAATATAAATTACATATATCCACATGCTATTTAAAATATACTTTCACTTTAGAATCACATTTGGGACTTCCATTGTGAAAATAAAATAATTCTTGATTTATGACTCTTAATAAGAGGCCGATCCTTTCTTACAATAGTAGTGTTATTTATGCTGTTCCCTTGAAGACAGGAAAGTCTCTCCATGGGGAAGGAAGCCATTGATTTCCCTTTGGGGGTCTTAAAAGTGATTTTCTACTTCATAAGCTGGTAAGAGACCCCCATGTTATTTGTCCTATGGTTATCTTCCCTTCAAAAGCTATTGAATCCTTCCATGATTTGTGACACTGAATCCCTCTTTGACCCCTTCAACTTTGACTTTTCACATCTCTAACAGAACGATTTTTCATCCAACCAATGTGCAGGGGAGGGGGTGGAGGATGAAACATCATGGAGAGTACCAAGAATCCCTGACTTAGGAAACAGATACACACTTAAAAAATGTCTGATGTCTGAGCATCGCCAAAAGATCGGAAATAAAATGCATCTCCTTCTGGAGTAGAAGAAGGTGGAGATCCAAAGAATAGATAATTGCAATCTGAGTAATTTGTGAATGCATCCTGTCACTCCTGCTGAGTCACCTGTGCTGTTCCTGGGAAGGCAAACAGACTTGAACGTTGTCAGGATGGAATCAACAGATAGGCAGCCAGTTTCTGAGAGTGGTGTAAATTCCAGATACAGAATCCTAGTGTTCCCACCAAGTCCTCTTATTTTATTTCTATGCTTGTTATATAGCAGCTGGTTCCATAGGGTACTCTCTGCAACTCTGCAGAGCCGAACTGTCCCTGCTTGGACAGCAGATGAGCTTCCAGCTTCCAGTCTCTGCTGCTGAGATGGCTATAAAAATTCACCTTTCTGATATCCCTTTAAATTAGGTTTGATGCCTTAACCTAAAACTCAAGTAAGAGTGGTTAGTATAAGATGTAAGAAGGTATGGTTGCTGTAAGGAGAGAGAACAATGTAGATGCTAGGATTCTATAAGAAGAAATTGAAAATATGTAGTGAAAAATATATATACATAAAAATATATATACATATATGTATATATACACATACATATGCATATATACATACACACATATACATGTATATTTATATGTATATGTGTGTATGTATGTATGTATGTATTATGTCCTTCACTGGCACCAGGCATACACATAGTGCACAGAGCTAAGTGCAGGAAGAAACAAACAAAAGCATTAATACACATTCCAAAAATAATTAAAAGCTAGAAAGTCTTTGAAGTAGAATTTTTGATCCGACTTGTAAAACCCTCAAATATGTACTTTTAGAAATTAATCTTGTTACTCTCGTAGGTTAAAGCACCTGCCCCAGAAGACTGATGGCCTGAGTTTGATCCCTAAAACCTACACTGGGAGGAGAGAAACAACTGTTAGCCTCTAATCACACATATGCCATAGATGGCACACACACACACACACACACACACACACACACACACACACACACA
>JANHMN010000002.1:10184016-10201009 GCA_030674055.1 Rhabdomys pumilio | reverse complement strand
CACACACACACACACACACACACACACACACACACACACACACACAAATACCTCATACATTCATTCCTACACACAAGACACTAATAAATAGAAAAATAAAGAGAGAAAACATAATAGAATATAACTCTTGAGTCAAAGATCCAATCTGAAAAAAAATGTATATGTGAACAGTACTTGAAAGTAATTATTTTTTATTTGTTTTGTGGTGCTATGAAGAACCACAGGTTATTTCTATTGCTACTGGTTGATGGACAGAACCTGAGACCCTGTTGCTGACAGTAGCACATATTTTGGTCAGAGGACATGCACATAGACACACACATGCACACACACACACACACACACACACACACACACACACACACCTTAAGCTATTGCTAAACTAGAAGCTTTCTCATAGACGGCTAGCCTTCTGGGTGCTTCAGGACCTAGACAGGCTACCAGTAAATGAAATGTATCAACTGTCTTACTTAGCTATGTACATTAACGGTTCACCTGATGATATAGACTCATTGGTGCATTATGTCACTGGTGTCCTGGGGATAACCAACAGTTGTCTGATTGAATTCAAGCCTTTTTAACAGAAGGAAACTCACATCTAGGACTGTAAACCTAACCAGGAATCCAGAACTGGAGAGAACAAAGATCCTAGGGAAGAAACTACCACTGTCATATTAATAACAAGATATAGTTCCAACGACCTTCTAAACATTTATTCTTACACTCATAAGATAGGGAAGGCCTCGCCCCCTCATCAGAGAAGATTTTTATTCCAGCAGGTGGAGGTTGATAAAGACATACTAATAGTCAAAATACAGAGAGTACATGACTGTAAAGTATTAATCTCCAAATAGAGCATCTGTATCAAGTCTTCTGCTCCAAAGATAGGCCTCCCTCTAAATGGGCTGAAAGTCATAAAAGGTCAGAAAAAAACCTGACCGACATGAAACAGTGTCTTCAGAACATGACAGAGAGTTTTACCCATAAACTATCAGCAGCTGTGGTTGTTTTCAAAGTCCTGCCCAAGATCCATCTACTCAAGATTCAAGCATGGAGGTTGGAGTATTCACAAGGCCCTACTCCTAGCTGAGAAGCTATGACAGTCTGTGGTTTTCAGAAATTGGGTGTATGCAATTGCCCACACTCAAGCATGCAGCACTCAGTAGACCAGGTCCATTCATTAATCACATACATACATATTTCCATACATATATGCATATGCTCATGCACATGTATATGCACACTCTCACACACACAGACACATACTCATACTCATACATGTGTGGATGAAGACATGATGTTAGCAGGTGTGTGTGAGAGAAGAAAGAGAGGAATTGGAAGGAAAGAATCAACAATGGATTTGCTCAAAAGAAAATGCATTTATATATGAGGGGAAAATAGACATGCTTAGTATCTTCCTGATCTACATATTAAATTAGGGACAGTGAACTTAAAGAGAGCAATAGGATTAATTTCTAAAAGTACATATTTGTGAGTTTATTATGCTGTATCAGGATCTTACTTCAAAGACTTTCTGGGTTTTGATGTTGTTTGTTTGTTTGTATGTTTGTTCTTCACTTATGTCTGTGCACCATGTGAATGTCTGGGACCAATAGGGGTCAGAACAGGTTACCAGATCCCCTGTGACTAGACTTCCAGGTGGTTGTTAGCTCTGTGTGTGCCAGGTTTGCTGGAAGAGCAGCCAGCATTCTTAACTCCTGAGCCATCTGTCCAGCATGTATTAGTTTTGTACCATGGTATGTCACTTGGCTACTTCAAAGTTTAATTGAAACGTGAAAATTAAATCCAGAGCTCCTTGGCAGTATGTATAAGCTGCTACTTTCCTTCCTTCCTTTTACTCATAAAGCTTAAGAACCCCAGTTTTCTAATGAATGTATTATCAAAGTAATCTCTCACAGAAAGACTGTGAAACTATTTTATGAATAAAAAATTGGCTAGGATAAGTTTTTAAAGAAAGCATTATTGGGACATAAACACACATCATTGTTTGTTTGTTTGTTTGTTTGTTTTTACAATGACATTCTCTCACCATAGCATAAGAGCTGTATCATTGCTGACCAACTTGTTAGTTAACTTAAAGTATCATATGTCCTTTCCAGGAAATGTTATTAAAGCATTCATTAACCTAGAATGTTATTTATTGTCAAAAGAAAGCAGATGAGCTACTGATAAAACATACGTGCCATGGGAAGGCAACATTCTAATCTAAACTTGAAGAATCCTGTGATTTTTTTTTTGCATAATTTTGTGTTCTGAGTCAAGTGGTGTATTAATTTTTAAAATATGTTTTTCTATTTTTACTATATGCATAGCTTTATTGCCTGTGTGTATGTGCACTATGTGTTTGCATGGTGCCCAAGGAAGCAGGAAGAAAATGTTAAAATTCCTTGGAATTGGAGTTCCAAACATAATGAGCATGTTGGTTTGGGGACTCTAACCTAAACAATCTTTGAAAGCAGCAAGGGCTTTTAACTGCTAAGCTACCTCTCCAACCCTTCTAATGGTGATTTGAATATATCTCCCACTTTTATCTTTCACTTTTTCTTATTTTGTTCTTTGTCTTGTCTCCCATTTATTGACAGATCCAGTAAGACTGCTGAACTGGAAAATGAAAGGCTGTGATTGCTGGTGCCAGAAATAAGGCAGGGAGCTTGGCCTGGGTAACTCTGGTCAGAGTCATCATGTCTTCTTTTAATCCTGCCCTAACTAAATCAGAATTTATTGCCATGTCTTTGGCCTGGAGATCAAATTGAGAATTTATTGATAGGAATATCTCTTCTGAAAATCTGAACATCACATTTCCTCTTTCCTTACTTAGAAACAAAGTAAAGCTAAGCGCAATATTAGAAATTCTTCTGGATTGCTGGCTTACTATTTTAGAAAAAAAAAAAGAAGGTTTCTTAGCTCCGATGCTTATGTGCTTATGTGGCTAGCTTAGAAATGATGTCTCAATGCTTGTTCAAAACTCTTAAATATTATGAAAATGTGGTTGATCTAAATTTTACTCACATAATAGAGAAATCAGCATCACAGAGTGCCTGAGCTTTTTTTTTTTTTTCAGAACACATTTGCTCCCTACTTTTAGCAGAGGAATCTATTTTTATGCTTCTCAGTTTTATGTCATATTTGTGCCATTTATATAATTTATTTTTGGAATCATTCCTTGAACGAGAAAAGTAATTAGATGAGTTTCTTTGTTCTGCCTTTGCTTTCAGGTTTCAAGTGCACAAGAACACCATTTTGTTTCCATGAGTATACTCTTAATCCAATGGCCTCAGGGGTGCTGAATGAGAGTACTGCCTATTTCTGAATGTGTCTATGAGGCTTACCATTTCAGTGGCTGAGAGATACAGAGGAAGTAGAGAGCAGGCTCTGGGACTTTCATTCACTAAGATTTGAGTTTAAATTAATCAAGTGTTTGCAGACTACCTGTCCAAGCACATGTATGTATTCAGTGATTGCCTAGTTCATTGGTAATAATTGTTTGATACTAAGGAGATTATATTCCTAATGAAAATCCCTTATCACCTCCAGAGTATGCTGAGTTTTGAGCTTGGCATGGGGGATACTTAATCTCAAATAGATATGAACCATACACATGTATTTATATAATGCATTTAAAACTAAGAATAAAGGACTATGGTGGGAAGAAATAACATGGCTGAAGAAGATACAAGAGGAAATTTAATTTATAATGTAGAATTGTTTAAGCCCTGAGGTCTGCTAAGGCATACACTGGGATGAGACAGAGAGATGGTAGACCAGAAAGCCAAGAGAAGTTACTAAGGTATAAAAGAATAAGTTTTGAAACCATTGAGGGACATGGTCAATACAATTCACCCTGGCTATTTCAGCTGTTATCATTTATAAATGTCAGACTTGTTTTCTCTGAATCAAAAGTTTTTTTAAAAAAGTGACTAAGTGCAAGCAATTAAGAGTGAACCCATGCAAATTTTAATATGGCAGACATTTTATACACCTTTCGCCCATAAGCTGTGATTCTAAGGGGTGTTTGTTCTAGGACTTTCATTCCTAAAACATCCCAATGAGAGATACTCCATACTCATTTTACCTGCTGTGATGACCATTTAAATGGTCAATTGTCCTCTAAATGGTAAGTTTGGTCCTGTATTGATAATTTCACATCCGTAAGCACTAGCTGCAAAAATAGAGGACTTCCAAGCATAGACAGCACTTGGTGATAGTTCCTTGACAGACTCCTCTCTGTCATTTGTTTTTCATCCAGGTCGTAAAGAACTATAAATGTACATTCGATAATCAGGATGCTAGTAGCTCAAAGGAGAATAGAAAGTTTTCTTTGTAACTTGGCAAGCCTGTAGTAGTTGCTTCTGACATCATGGGTATTTTAATGAAATATTAATGACCCTTATTTTAATAGGAATTTCAGTACAACCTAAATTAAGCCATTGGAAAGGGGATATGGTCCCGTTAAGAACAGTAAAACTATAAGCCCCCTTCTTGAAGAGTAGCTGCGGGCAGTTAAAGTGACAATCAATTTCACCAGGCCATATTGCTTTGTAAGTCTCTGAAGTGTGAAGTCCCAGCATGCCTGATGTATTTCATTTTAATTTCCTTTTGGACAGAGCTAGGGTTAGTACGGAACCTCACACACCAAAAGAAAAGTGCCTAAGAGGAGGAAATGATTTAACCCTTTCGAAGAGCTAGGCAATATATTTAAAGCAAAGTAAACAATATTAGATTTCTTCTTTTGTTTTCAGGGAAAAAATAAACATGGACTCTGTGTAGTTAAATAAATAAATAAATAAATAAATAAATAAATAAATAAATAAATGTATGTGGGAGACTGTGAGAGACAGAAAAGGAGAGAAACAGAGACAATGAGACAGAGAGACAGAAAGAGATTTGTGTGGCGTTTGTTGGAGGATAAATGACTTTACAGTTAGTTTTCTTTTTCCAAAGTGAGTGTCCTCATGCTTGCAGCACGGTGAGTACTTCCACTCATTGAGCCGTATTGTTTGCCCTGAGAGCTTTTGTTTGCCTGTCTGCTTATTAGTTTATTTGTTTGTTTTGCAGAGCTGGTGAGGGGCCCAGGGATGCTTGGGAAACATGCTCCTTAGGGAGCATCACATGGCCCTGTCCATGTTGGTTTTCTGCACATGGTTTGAGATTTTGTTTCGCTTGTTGATTTTTATTATTTTTATTCTCATTTATTTGTTTGCCCCTTTGTTTATTTTGAGGGCAGGTTCATCCTAGGTGGTACTGAGTTGAATGAAACTAATTACAAAAACCGGCCTTGAAGTTGGGGTAATTTTCCTGTCTCTGCCTCTCATCCACCATGATTGTAGGCATATAGCATCGTGCACGGTTCTGAACTGTTTTGTGCTCTTTATAAGAAATTGTTTTGAAAATATCTCTTCTTGACTATTTCTGTGTAGAATTGTTTTGTTTAACCTTTACAATTTAATAGGATTTTCTGACTCAGGGTTCAGTTATCTAAATGACCACTCTGCTGATGGGTGGTTGACGTCGTATCTTCAGGCTCATGTTTCAAAGTGCTGCTCTGGGAACAGCACTAGCTCAGAGGTTTTCAACAGCAGTCTTGCGCATGTTTCCAGACATTAGACAACTAAAATGACAGGCAAAATTAAATGACAACAAAACCCTCCTCAAAACAAATGCCAAGGGGATACTCTGAGTGGATTAATAGAAATTATCACCTTTATTTACAACACAGACGCCATTTTTACATTGCAAAATACTTCTGTCCACAGTATGCTCAGCTATCTACAGAGCTTTATGTGAGATTATTTTATTCTAACGAAGCTGGAAAGAGTGACCATGATGGTGTAACGAAACTGAGAAGGTAAACATAGATGTGAGAACCAAGATATCCGTGTGTGCTTTTTATCGGCTTCCTAATTTGTAACTTGATATCATTAAGTTCGTTGTCTTTGTTTTCATGTCTTATTCTCGAAATAAAACTGTAGATTTGCATCAAAGGAGAGGCATCCTTAGAGGTTTTTATGTGTGCATAGCAATTTAATTTAAGTAAAACTTTAGGTGTTGCTTTATATGTGTTTTTTTCAAAGTCTATTAAAATTTGAAAGGCACCTATATGTATTAAAAGCATCCACATTAATAATTTTACCTGAGTACTATTTTAATAAAAGCTAATGAGGAACCTGAGTTGGTATCTTTATCTATATAAAAACATCTACATTCTTATAGTAAGAACGGCACCAATAAACTTACAATTAATGTTCCTAGGACATATTTGTGGTAGGATCCAGTATGCCTAGGCTGGGGACCAAGTGTCTTTTCTGCTTCCCAGCACTCCTTCCTCAGAGGTTTTGCAATTGGATGTCACTATTTAATTCTTAGATGATAAGCAAGTGTGAAGGCAAGCCATTTGCTAGAGTGAATTACTTTGATTTGCTTTTCTATTTTCTATTTAAACACTAATCTTAGCGATTTTTTTTGTGTGTGATCAGACACTTACTTCCCTTGAATTTCAAATGCATGAAGTGAGTGGTTCCCATGAAGGCTCTAAGAATGTTGGGAAACCATGAGGGGGCATATTCAAAATCTTATGCATAGTTGGTGTATAATTCTTTATAGTGGTCCTGTGGTTCTCTTTTACATTAGTTACTACTTTTTCTATTCATATTTCTTCTTCTTGCATACCTGTAAATAGAATCATCTGGCCTATTTTGCAAGCTTGAATCTTTAACTTTTCATCAATAGTTTTATCCCTTTATCCTTTGTCTAATTCCTTTGGACCTGAAAATAATCAACATTGGTTCTGTAACTTGTAAATTAAAGAATGTTGTCTTTGCAGAGCAGAAAGGCAGAAAGTTCTTTAAGGTATTGGGAGTAACTTATTCAATCTTCTCTTGTCTTTTTTTTTTTTTTTTTTTTTGCTAGCTGAATTTATTTGCTATTGAGTCATATACTATTTAGGCACCATGATTACAGTAGATATATAAATATCATCATAATTATTGGATACTAGTTTTGCTCATCAGTTTTCAAAAACTGCCTTGGGATCTATGAAAGAGTTCAGGGGTCAAGGCTTCTAAGCCTGATGAGCGGACATCATACCTGAGAACTCTCATGATGAGAGGAGGGAATAAGAGGATGGAGTTTTCCTCTGTCCTTAACACACTCACCAAATCACAAGTGCAGACTACTAAAGTACATAAGCAAACTAATGAAAAAACCCAAAAAGTCATTATTCTTCTTAATAATGACTTATGTGGTATCACATCATAGATTTAACATATTGGTATTATTGTTATTAAAATATTTATCGTTTTACCCAAACTCATAGTGTTCCAACAGCTGGTAGTGGGAATCCTTCAGTTTTGCTTCTGAGTTCTTTTCACAAACCATTCATCCTCGATCGCTTTCTCAGTTTCCAGAATGTCAATAATTTGGGGGCTCTTTAAATATATTTCCTACTTAAAACGAGAATCAAACATTTCTATGAGGAAACAGATTTTGTTGTTAGAAGGCGTTGAATCTTAAACAGATAATACATTCAAATATACTGTAGTTGATATACTCTAGAAATCATAGGAATATTGGTGATTTTTGGTGCCTAATTGAAACTCTTAGTTTGATTTTAACCACTAAAAGTGACAGCATACAGGTAAAGTCTCCCTGTCAGCAGCTTTATTAGTGCAGCAGATGACAGAAAACACAATATGAAATCCCCTCACGTGAGGGAGCTCTGGAAGCATCCTCAAACCGTAAAACTAAAGTAGACATTTTACCAACAGGAAAATTGGAAAGTTATGCTATGCTTCTATATAAAATAAGTTCATGTATGAATTGTGTTTTCTCAACTCAACTTGTATCTAAAGAACAGAAAATGCACCCTGTAAGAAATGTGTGAAAGAAGATGACAGTCATCCAGGTAAGTCAGCAACTGGGGCCCAGTGATGGCATTCAAGACCAAGTCTTCCTAACTACACAATACCACAATACTTCACTTTCCAGCTTTGTCTAAAAAGCCAGCTTCTTTACTGGGAGGGTTACCTGATTAAACTACTTTAAGTATCACAAATAAGCAAGGCAATCTTACTGACATGACAGACTGCAGACACTTACTCTCATAACTTGATGGTCATTTTCTTCCTATTTCATAGCCATAGACAGATACAGATTTCTATCCGTCACCCTTCTTCCCCAGCAGTCTTTGCAACTATGGGTCACTGTCGCATAGGTTGTGGGAAAGAAAAGGCATTATGTTTTTTGCATGTCTTTGGTGATTATTTCACAATGCCCCTCCTCTGATCACGTGGCTATGTAATTGCTGTCTTTGAGTGCTACATTCAAATTACAAAATAATGAAATTAAAAAATGCAGTAGCTGGCAATTAGGGTTTCCCTGGAAACCCTAATGTTTCTAACATGGACTAAAGCATATTAGTTTGATCAGATTAATGGAGTAGAAGAATTGGAATTTCAACAGATTCTTAAGAGTTAGTGCAAAAAAAATACTGTGAATGGATAACCAAATATAAAATAAAATATATAATCTATAAATATATATAAATAAATCATATATAATATAAATCACATATAAAATAAAAATATACATAAACATATATGTATACCACATGTATAGTAGAAATTAAATCATCAATCCAGAAAATAATGAGTATATTTTGAAACTATGCAGACTTTTACTCCTTATGAGTATGGGAATATACCTGGAACAATGTTGCTTCACTGCGTATACACTAGTGTTTGTGTTCATGTGTGTGTGTGTGTGTGTGTGTGAGAGAGAGAGAGAGATCTAGAAAATACACATATAGACACATCACGAATCTGTATGTCAATGTACATATGCAACTTATCCTGTCTTTTGACTTAAATTACTTGTGCATTTCTATGTCACCGAGCTTTTAATCATTATTGTCACCATACACATAAAGTTCCATTAAGTACAAGCATTGCACTGTAATTGCTATCTTCACTTTTATATCTCCATAGATTTGCAAATGAGGTCATTCTCACTTCTTTACAAGACATGTTTTAGGCGGTGCCTTCAACTACATTTTGTTTTTTATTTTAGGGTTACATCCTTATGACACATCTCTACAATGGTTGCTAAATCAGAAAGCTTTTATCCTTACCCCATAATGCCAAATTGTTTTCCAAAGGCTGTATACAAACTTACACCTCTCCAATAATATAAGATTTGGCCACATAAACGTGCAAGTAAAGTTTGCCTGATTGAAATTTATATTTAAAAGATGGTACTTCAGTGAACATAAAATGTCACATGTCACTGAAGTCATATACACATCTAGATAACAAAGCAAAATTTGTATATATGTGGATTTGTGTTTATGTGCACTTGGTATGTTTATATGTGCGTATACATATACATAAAGCCTAAGTCAGTGTCACAAGCCAGGGTTTTCTAATGGTCTTTTGTGTCCCAGGTATCTGAGAAGTATGTTAAAGGTACATATCTAGAAAACTTCTTGCCCGAGGCTTAAAAGACTCTAATTAGAGCCATATATTCATTTTTTCTAAAGCAGACATTCCCTTCTGTCTGTCACCTGTACAGTAGGGATGCCCTTCAGACAGCAGTGGAGAAGAAGGAAAGTTTTAGATCTTCATAATTCTGGGGCAATGTGTGAACTTACTAATCTTTAATGTGTAAAACCACTGTCTTAAAGAGACATTGCACATCAAATAAGATATGGGTGTCACATGTTCTAAGATTTGGGACATTGTGAAATTAACCTTTTTGTTCCAGGGGTCGGGGAACACCTGCACAATGGAGACTGGGCCAGATGATGCCAAACACTAACAAATGTTTGTCTCTTCTATTTAATCCCTGATGAGTTTGCCATAAATGAAGACCCATATATACTGATTGATTAATGGGTACTTGTTGAATGTTACGAAAATATTAAAATATATATATATTGCAATTGCTTTATTTACGCTTCAGTATACTTGTTGTAAAAATACTTAGTTTCATGCTATTGTCTACCTTTGAGAAAACCCAACATAATCAATTCAGTATAAAGGACACAACTTAAATTTGGTTTTCTTTCTACGTTTTTACTTTATGACTTAAAATAATTGTGAATGATTTCTAATAATACTGACCACACAGCCTGAGGTTTTGTTGGTTATTTTTTTTTTAACTTTTCTTTTCTTCTTTGTTAAACCCAAACCCTGTTATTGAAATGGAAAGTTAAACTGACGTTTTTGCAAGGTTTTTTCTTTCCCCCTTTTTATAGTCTAAAGGTTAATGAGCTGTGGGGTGGTTTAGTGCTGTATGTGCTAAGGTAGCACCCAATATGTTAAGTTGGGCGTGATTCAAACCTTCCAAAAAAAACCCGTCTCAGACATTACAGATGGGGGAGGGAGGACAGAAGGGAGAGCTCCATGCTATTGTGTTTGTGTTATTGCTCAGAAAAGGTGGTCTTACTCAGGAGGCACTGCTGTCTGGTATATTATATACAAGCCATTCTCTGAAAGAACATAAATTTCTCACATTCCATTTTGAAAGGTGCTGGGTTATAGGTTATTGACCAGTTTAGGGATTTATAGCTGGTGTCAGTAATTATTAAAGAAAAATGGCTTGACAATTTTATTATTGTGGAGGCCTGCTGGAAAGGCTAAACAGATTTGCTTAAGAATGAACTCGATATTAGCTATAACAGATATGCAGACATGCACACACGTGTCATAGGAAGTTCTGCATATGCCCCTTAGAAGGAAGTTTGTTTTCATTTTCATAGGGGAATCTCACACTATTAGTTCATACGCTTATTTCTTGAGTGAATATCCTACACCCTCTTTGGAAAGAATGTATCGATCATTACAAATAATTTGAATATTGACAAGACAATTTGTTCTAAACAATTAGAAAAATTTGGGAGAATTACAGAGAGCTGGATGAAGAGAGGGGAGGGAAATGACACGGGCTCAGGGTACCAATTACTAGCAGATGAACAAAATGAGATGATGTATTAAAAATAATTATGTGTGGCCAGCTGAAGACAATCAGAAAGTTCTCCTTCAGGGGTGATGACTCCTAAGCTTCTGAATGCCCAAAGAGCATGAGGAATACACAGTCATTGGAAAGCATAGGAAGACAGAAGTTGAACTGAGAAGTAGTTTTCGTAGATGCTCTAAAGCCAGAATAGAATAGTAAAAGGGTAGCAACAAATGAGAGGTGAGCAGAGAGAGGACAAGGTGTTGATAATACGCTTTGCAGACATCATCTGGGATGTGTATGAGATTCTAACTTAAGGGAAACCAACATAATGATTTTAAGCATGTGTGTGGTTATTGAACGCTAAATGAAAAATGAAGGGGTCAAGGTCTAACTGTATCCCCAAACTACTGAGTAAGGGACTGTGGCTACTTACTCTTACATGTGCTTACTAGAGCACAGAGAACCCAACTGTGTAAATAGAACATGCATAGCTACCGGCAGCATAATGAAACCAAGGCAGGTAAAATGTGCTTGCCTAGAAGCATGAAGACTTGAGTTCCATCTCCACAAGCCACATGTTAGAAAGAGATAAGTAAAATCACAAACTGGTCCTCAGACTTCCATGAAATGCTTTGGTCTGTGCATGCCCCCCTACCACACTAAATAAATAATTTGTAGCAAATGTGCATCTTGGTCCTCATACGGGTCCTGTAACAAGTGGAATCTCTGCTCCTTGCCATTAGATTCCCCTCCTCCTTACCTGAACTGCCTAGTTGTGCCTCAGTGGGAGAGGATGTGCCTAGTTCTGGTGGGATTAGATATTCTAAGGTGGGGCGGTACCCAAGTGAGTACCTTTTCCTCAGAGAAAGAGAGTGGGCAATCAGGGGACAGATTTGTAAGGGTGGGACTAGGAGGAAAGGAGAGAGGGGTCTGTGGTCAGAAAGTAAAGTGAATTAAAATTAATAAATTATTAGGAAATAAATAAATAAAAATAAAATCAATCAAAGTAACACAGCTTACTTGTGACACACAGATAATAACAGAGTATATGCCCATATACTGCCCAACCTAGAGAAAACATGAAAGCAGTGTCCTTACCTGCTGTAATTTCAATGAAAGTTTCACACATCTTTTACTCTCTTTTTATTAGTTTTAAGACATTTTAACAAAAGGATATGTGAATCTTAAGCACAGTGAAAATATTAACCAACTCCCATAGTTAGGACACTCTGCTAAGTCCTTGACACCCCACTGGCATGTATACACACTGTTAAAATTGTGTCTGAGTGGGTAAGAAGAGAGGGAGGTAAGGGCAGCTGCTCACACCTGCTGACTACTCACACCTACTAAAGTTATGGCCAATTTCATCTAAAATGGTGGATGAATGAAATGTCCTTCCCTTGTTCTATAAAAGCTCTATTGGTCTGAATGATGCAATGGGAATGTCTCAAGTCTACCGTAAGCCAGAAAACCAGCCACTAGGAGTAGAAGAGCATTCACATATGGACTTTGAACATGCAGTAGGGAGCAAGAAGCTCAGGAGTTAACCTCTGACACCCTCTACTAGACTTTTACTAGGTGATGTCCATGTCTCACTCAGATATATATGCAACTACCCTGAGGATTTCTAGGCATAGCATGAGGCTGGAGGCTTTGTAAAATACGAAATGAAAAGTGAAAAGGAAGATTCACTAGATAGATAATCATAATTAGAACTCATATACTAGTAGTGTCATAGGATGGGGAAGCCCATGAAGTTCTGTCAAGTATAAGTTTGTGCATAGGCAAACCTTCATGTAAAGATGTATTTACTTTACCTTAGGTCCTTGGTTTATATTCTTATGACATGTATTATTGCCAGTAAACACATGACACCACAGGACCAACACAGTGATTCCTATACAGATGCCTCAAACAAAATCAGCTTTCTACACCCATGTCAAAGCCACAAGTCTGGGAGTATACACTTAAAACAATTCAAGTATCCATTACAACCACACTCAAACTAAACTTAGTTTCCAAACATGGTCCACTAGATTTAAACATTCCTTATTGGTAAACAAGAAACGTGAAGTACAGCCATTTTTTTTCTAATGTTTGTGACTGTATTTATCTTCCCAAGATGCATTATGTTTAATATTGTCATACGGATTCATAAAGTATATCTCAGTTGAACACACACCCATAAGCTATAAACAGTTACAGAGTCAATACAGTGCACTCTTTAGGAACCTAGTGTCTTTCACCAATCAAATCTGCATCTATTCTTTACGTAATTTGTGATGTTGGACTGGGGTGAAGCCATCTGCTTCAGTACTTTGCTCTATCTTGAACTTGAACAATACAGGTGAGCTGGATACAAGGAATGAAAAGAGTTGTGCTTCTTCATAGGAACTTCCTGATAGCTTTCTGAGCTTCCCTAATGTTACCCGCTCCCTGGAAGCAGTACTTCATTTCCACAGCAGGTAAACAAATCTCTAGACTTCGCATCATTTTGGAGCTGTCCTCAACATGATAGTGATGCATGTTTTTAAAGACATAGGCTATGATAGTGCTACATGTTTGTAAAAATATAGGCTGGAGAATCTCAGTGAACCTAAAAAATTTAGAAGTTCGATACACTCTTATGATCCTGGATTTTAGAGGGATTGGAAATAGGACAGTCTTTAGTTTAAGGTCATCTTGGGCTACACAAAATTTTATCAAACTTATGATTCAAATTTGCTTCCAAATGTGCTTCATCTTCTGACTAGTAATGCTGCTGATGGTGTGGTTGTATTTTTTTTTAATATGTTTACCTGCCTGATGTTTGCCATGAGTGTATAGTGACTGTGGAAATCAGAAGAGTGTGTTAGATCAGCAACAGGGGTCCAGAGAGTTGTGAGTTGTCATGTGTGAGCTGGGAACCAAACCTGGTTCCTCTACAGGAGTAGTTAAGACTCCTATTCAGCTGATCCACCTGTCCATCCTTTAGTGTTCTTTCTTTGAACATTTTGATACAGTTTATATTTCTTTAGTTCTAATTAGGAATAGATAGATAGATAGATAGATAGATAGATAGATAGATAGATAGATGATGGATAGATAGATAGATAGATAGATAGATAGATAGATAGATAGACAGTATTTTAAACCCTACAAATTTTAAAAGATAAAAGGAGGCAAGAGATAAGAAAGTTTTTTGTCATTACATAGTGAAAGCCAGGGACCTCAAAATGTAGCTAAATGTAACAGGTGAAGGAAGAAACAACTAAGTATGTTCAGTAAAATAGGACAAAGTGTATCTAATACAAATCTCAGAAAATGAGATCTATATTCTGATACTTTGTTATCGACTTGCTAGAAAAAGAAGGAAACATAGATGCTAGTCCTTGGGCAGGAGGGTGAGAGGACATGGTGCACAGAGTCACAGATGGGCAGAGTATAGAGAGAATTACAGAGTTTCCATGATAAGACAAAGACAAATTCATGAAAAAAAAAACCACACACACAGATAAAAGTAGTTTTCTAAATTGTTTCCTCCTTGTGTTAATGCTCCATTGCTTTCTTAGGATATTCTTCGGTTTTGTTTGATAATTTTCTTCATGTATTTAATGATTTTTGATCAATTCCATCCCTTCAATTCTCTCCAACCACCCACTACTTTTCCTTCCCTTCATGTGCTCTACGAGGTTTTTTCTGTGTGTTTAACATTTTTTACATTGTATTTTAATCACAAAATGTCTTCTCTTTCCTCTCTCCAAACCCCTCCTGATACCCCTCCCCACCCTTCTTCAAATTCAGAGCCTAGTTTTATCAATTGTCATTGACTGCATGTATCTAGGTATATTGTACAAGAAAATTATAAGGATAATCTTTTAAATAATGAGAATGACAAATCATCATTGATGCTTTTTATTAGTATGAAGTATTATCACAAATAAGTGTTGTATTATGTTACAGGTTTCTAGCTAAGTTATCACTGTTTCTGTATGGCTAATCTAGTAAATTGCATGAAGTGTTTTTTTTTATTTTTAAACAAGTTTTGCATTCCTAGTCTAAAATGTACTTGTTCATATCACATTATAATTTTGTATTATACCAGGTTTACTTTTATGTTATGTTATCAAAGGCTTTATATTCCAATATAAAAATAATTGAATATATAAGTTATTATATTAATATAATATATTACATTATATAATTGAATATACAAGCCCAATTCAGCAAAGTCATTTCTGTTTTTTTTTTCCTGCTTAGTACACTTAGTTATGTCTGTATGTGCATGAGTGTAAGCCAATCTATGGGCACATGGGCATTCCTCATGTTCTGCATCCTTAAAAACATGCATATATTTCCTTGAAACCATATATATAGTAGATGTATTCAATCATAATCATCATCTATATTATGTCATATATAAGCATATATAAAATGTACTACATATACATATGTCCAGATAATGAAGATTTAAATTTTTATTTTAAACGTTATTATAAAAATATTGACAAATATATATATATATGTATATATATGTATATATACATATACATATACATATATTATATGTAATATATGTGATGGTGATTAATCATAAAATTTATTTTAAAAAACATACAAAAGCTCCCTCTGTAATAGAATCCTTACATTTTGATATTTTTTGAAACCAGAAATCAGATAAAAATATATATAGAAAATATGAAACCTTCATGTTATTCAACCTAACGTCAAAATGTATCTCTTAAAGAAATCTGTATGGTTGTATTTTTCTTACAGACACCATCATGAATTTTTATTACTTATGATAATTTGGTGATATCAATGCCTACTCAAACCTTTTCATTGTGGCAATGTAAACAGGAACAGCCCCTATATCCTTAATAGTTTCAGATGAAGACAAAGATATGGTTATAGAAATTTGAAAAGTCACAAATGGCACAAGAACACTTAGAGTATTGCCAACCATATTACGTTGTTCTTTGATAGTTTCGGGTAGATAGTTTCAAAGTAAAATGATCCCAGAAAATGTTTCTTTAATGTGTAAAAGCCAGAAATAGCCTTGGAAACACCAGGAGCTCCGTTCTTGTTGGAGATCTAGTTACCAGAAGTATCTAAACCAATATATCTTTGGTTATGCTGTGGCCAGAGGATAGAGATGCCAGAATTTTTTCCTTATCTCTTTTCTCTTAAAGGAGTGTCATTTCCCTAGAGGCCACACTGAAGCCATCACTGAATCTTCCAGGGACCTGGATACCTGGGATATGAACTGACCAACTCTTCCTTACTTGACTCCTCTATCCAGTAAAGTTTTATTAACCCCGTAACAGTGACCTTCAATGGTGTCCCATGCTCAGGGATCCCTCCTTCTGTACAGGATCCCTGTCTTCCTTCTTGATCATAAGCTGTCTATAATAAATTGCTTCTTTCAAGCACCCTGCAGTCCATGAACTTTATTGTTTGGGATTTGCTAGACAAGACCTTGATTGGCACTGGCTTAAGAGAATTTTGCTAGCCTCCAAGATTCTAGATTCCCCAGCTCCCTGAACCAAGCCCACCAATGTGTCAAAGTGACCCCATCATTCTCCAAGACTCCAGAAACATTCCCAAATCAATTCAGTTGTCACAGATAGCTGTTAAAGAAGAAACCATCACAGATAAAACTTTGAAGATAGAGGATTAATGTTTTCTTAAATACTCTATAGTTCAATGTTGTCATGGGATAGAATATGCACTTCAAACTAACCTTTCCTCTCTAGATGTAGACTTCCCTCCTTCTCCCTCCCCCCTCCTCTCTCTCTTTCTCTCTCTCTCTCTCTCTCACACACACACACACACACACATACACACATTTTCTTTTTCATAAATGGAAGATGAATGATTTGGGTTATCTCATTAGAAAAATTCTTTAAATGATTTTGAAATGGTAAGTCAAATATTTTTCTTTTACATCTTCACTGTTAATTGTTACTTTACACACACACACACACACACACAGAGAGAGAGAGAGAGAGAGAGAGAGAGAGAGAGAGAGAGAGAGAGA
>JANHMN010000002.1:10159529-10182029 GCA_030674055.1 Rhabdomys pumilio | reverse complement strand
ACATCACTTCCCCTCCCCCATTTTCTCCCTCCAGACCCTCCCAGACTCCTTGAAGCCAACTCAATTCCTCCTCAATTCCTTCTCAAGCTGATAAACTATTATTTGATTGTTATTTTTATAGGCATGTATACATTCATGTGTATGCACATAAATATACAGCAACTTGCTGTGTCCATTTTTGTTGTTTACATATGTATGAATTCAAGGTTGACCACTCCTCATTGAACCAATAAGAAGGCTCAACCCTTGGAGAGGCTAATTTTTCTTCTACCAGTAGTCATTAGTAACCTTTAGTTTTTTGTCTGGGATTATGCTTTACAGCATGTACCGGAAATTATTTCCTCAGACTAAGACCCATTTCCTAGTTATTTATTGAAGATGTAATCATTAGTAGGTTCATCCACTGACACAATCAACACCCTACTCCTACTGTAGATACAATCACTTCAGAATAGTGTCAGTAGCTAAAGACTAGGACATTACCTATATTTGAGGCAGTGTAAGGAACCTTTCTCTTTTTTTTATTGGATATTATGTGTACATTTCAGATTTTATCCCCTCACCCCATTCCTCCCACCACCCAGGAACCCTCTATCCCATCCCCCCTCCTGCCTCCACAAGGGTTTGCCCCCACCTACTCCCCACTACCCCCTCCCCACCCTCGAATTCCTCCCGGCTCGGTGTTCAGCCTTCATGGGACCAAGGATCTCCTCTCCAACCCATGCCTGACAAGGCCATCCTTTCCTAAGTATACAGCTGAAGTCATGGGTGTCTCCCTTTGTGCTCCCAGGCTGGTGGTTTAGACCCTGGGAAGCTCTGGTTGGTTGGCACTGTTGCTCTCCTCTTGGGGCCACCAACCATTTCAGCTCCTTCAGTCTTCTAACTTCTCCATTGGGAACCCTTGATCAGATCAATGGGTAGCTGCGAGTATTCGCCTCTGGATATGTCAGATTCTGGCAGACCTCCGAGGAGACAGCTACATCAGGCTCCTATCAGCATGTACTTCCTGATATCCATATCGGCATCTATCTTTGGTGACTGTACACGGGATAGATACCAAGGTAGACTGGTCTCCAGATGGCCCCTCCTTGACTTTCTGTCCCATACTTTGTTACCATATTTGCTCCCTTGAGCATTCTAAAACCATCCAGTGGAAAAAGGATGGCATTTTCAACAAATGGTGCTAGCTCAACTGGAGGTCAGCATGTAGAAGAGTGCAAATCAATTCATTCTTAGCCACTTGTACAAAGCTCAAGTCCAAGTGGATAAAGGACCTTCACATAAAACCAGATACACTGAAACTAATAGAAGAGAAGGTGGGGAAGACTCGAATACTTAGGCACAAGGGAAAAGTTCCTGAACAGAACACCAATGGCTTATGCTCTAAGATCAAGAATTGACAAATGGGACCTCATAAAATTGCAAAGCTTCTGTAAGGCAAAAGACACTGTCAATAAGACAAAACAGCAGCCAACAGAATGGGAAAAGATCATTACCGATCCTAGATCTGATAGAGGGCTAATATTCAATATATACAAAAAACTCAAGAAATTAGACTCTAGACAATCTAATAACCCTATTAAAAATGGGGTAAAGAGCTAAATAAAGAGTTCTCAACTGAGGAAATTCAAATGGCCAAGAAGCACCTTAAGAAATGCTCAAAATCCTTAGTCATCAGGGAAATGCAAATCAAAACAACTCTGAGATACCACCTCACACCAGTCAGAATGGCTAAGGTAAAAATTGCAAGGAACCTTTCAAATTCAAACACCATCCAACACAACCGACTTTCCAAAGAAGAGGAATTAAACAGCATGTGAAAAAAATGATCCAATAAGCCACTTAGTTTTCTCACTTGGCTTGCTCTCCAATTCTGCATTGTAGTGGATGTCATAAGAAATACTCAGGCTAGAAATATCCATTATGAAGTAAGACTCTCCATATAGGTAGAGAGGTATCTCTTGTTGCTTGGGCTATCCAGTCTACAATCAATACCATGCATATCAGCTCACAAGAGGTTCCACACAGTTACACTGGTCTAGTGGCTGCTCAGCACCATCTCTCTGAAGTCTTCTCTAACACACCTGCTAAATCCTTTATTTTTACTTTCCCTACAGATTTATTTTTTTTTAAAATCTTGCATGTAAAGCTTGGGGAAAATTGCATAAAAGGAAGCAGGAATGTTGCACGAGCCAGAAGATCAGAGAGTTTGTTATGAAATTGTGTCTCCTAATAATTTCAGAAGCTACACCCATAAATTCTCACTGACATGACTGCCCAGACATGAACAAAGATGACAATATTAGATAGTTGATGACAATATTAGATAGTTGAGCCGTAATGCCTCAACCGTATAAAATATCTACAGGCAGCTGAGTAATTCTGAGAAATAATCTTTTCTGGGTAATGGGTAATAGCAAATCAATCGATGACCCCATATCAAGTCATCAGTCCTGAAAAATATTAACAAAAGTAACATTATACAAATGTGTATCTATTTCTACATGTACATGTACATGTACATGTACATGTATAATTTGTGTCTGTATATGTGTATGTGTATATGTAAATGAATTGACAGCAATTAAGAAAAATGGGGGTGGAATTTGAAAGAGAGGAAGGAGAGATTATGGAATGGCTTGAGAAAGAAATGGCAAAGGGAAAATGATGTGATTCATTATAATCTTAAAAAATAATTTAAAAAGACCACTCGGTGCTTGCTTTGCTAACCAAATCAATAGTTGATCATTTCCTATTGCTTTTACTTATTTTATTCCATAAACAAATGATTTAATATTGTCTTAAGGTCGGTAGTATGATGTGGGCAGCTAAGCTGAGAAATGAATTCAATTGGTGTCATGAACTTTGTCCGTTAGAATAAGACAGGTTGATTGTAATTTGCAGCTCAAATTGGTTAATAAGAGCAAGAAAACTCCTTGGACATATGTGTAAAAGCCTTTCCATACATGCCTAATTATGGTAGAAAGATTATTCGGGGGAGGGGGGCAAAAATTACAGTCATCATGGGGCATGCAAAAAAACAAACAGAAGTGGATTAAGGTAATTGCGTACTCAATAGCATTCAGCCCAAAACCTCCAAGAGTGTAGAATTAATCATCTTATTGTAAGATTCATTTAAAAAATCCTGGAAGGGGTGAGAACAGCTGGCAATAATTTCCTTCCATTAAAAATAAAATAAATAGGCCCTGGAAAACACTATTTTGACATTATTTTGCTCCATGCCTTGTCTTTAAAAACAAGTGTTTTGTTCATTCACGTACAGCAAGGCGCATTATTTCTGGGTAACAGGGGTTTATGAATCGCAAGAGCCATAGCTATGACCCCTTTAAGGCATGCTCCTTTATCTCAAAAGAACCCATCATCCTGCTGAATGGGCAAAGAACGTCTGAAAACCTTGATTATTCTTGACGTGACAAGGATTACATTTTAATGAACTTTCCTATAGCTTTGAGAACATAAATTGTTTTTAGTTGTTGGTTATAGAGAGAATCGAGAGTCTCTTGTGTACTGTATGGAAGAATCACCCGTTCCCCCCCCCAAAAAAAATGTTGATGGGCTATTAGCAGAGGCAGGAAATAGTGGGTGGACTTCCAGTAGGGAGACAGTAACTCTGGGATAGAGTCAGGCCCAGGAGGAGACTCATCCAGAGTTCTTAGAAGAAAGACACATGAAACTGTGAAGAGGTAACCAGCCATGTGGCACTCATAGAGTAGAATAAACAGCTTAATTAAGTTATGAACTAGACAATGAGTGTTTCCGAGCTTATGGCCTAAGCTTAGTCATAAAACTTAAGTCTTGGAGTCATTATTTCAAGAACTGAGGCACGGGTGAAAAAGCCCTTGGTTACAGTTTGTGAATTGAGAGTTTAAAATTCACACTTACAACCTATTGTCCGAATATAATGAAATCACTAAAAATAAAGTATTGTTCTCTGGGGTAAGGAGCAGAAAAAATTAAGCAATGTTAGAGAGCTACCGGTTAGAACACTTTGGGTATTTAAATAATCATTTCTAAACAGGCACTATTGCTGGCTCCCAGAGAAAAAGAGACCATGGAATCAGTTTTGTGGAATGTCTGCTAACATTGCCAAAGAACTGTCATGGTTACAGGCATGTTCGTTATAATTCAACTTGTGTGTGTGTGTGTGCGCGCGCGCGCGTGTGCGTGTGCCTGTGCCTGTGCCTGTGCCTGTGCGCGCACGCGCACACGTGCTCATGTGAAAGTGTGTGTGAAGAAGATTGTGGAGGCCAGAGGTCACCCTGGAATGCCATTCCTAGGAAGCTATTGCCTTATTGATTGAAACAGACTGTTAATGTTTTTCAAGTTGGAATATGAGTGTTTAGAAAAAAAATAACCTTTAATCTTTGTCACTGCATGTACACACATGAAATGATTACTACATTTTAAGATTATCTATTGGGTATTGACGGACACTAGATTGGACAGCTAGTGTGGATTCTGGATTTAAAGAACACAGCAGGATATAGCTTAATGTTTGGGCATTTGCCTACCAAGTACAAGACACTTAGGTTCAGTTTCTGCTACGATGAAAATCAGAATGACTAAATAAAGAATGACAAGGGCATGGATAAACACTGATAGATTACAAACTATGCCCTAAGACCACATCCTCTCCTGAGTTGGGTCATCCATTGTTTCTAAGGATGCCAGTGCTCACTATTTTCAGTTCTGATTACTTAGTGCACACATAGGCAATGCATACATAGGCTCCAGATGCTGGACCAGAAGCCTTTTTCTCTCCACTCTTGTTCTCGTCTCATTAACAAAATTCCCTCCAGAGCAGTCTGTCACGATTCATCTCATTCCCAGTGTGCACTGCCCACCCAGCCACACTAAAACTTAGAATGTAGGGAAGGACCGTTTGGTTCTCTTTCTCATACACCCCCCACTCCTTGCAAGGAAGACTCTTTTGCTATGAAAGAAACAGTGCTAAACTGATGGCTCAGTGGTTAGGAACACTGGCTGCTCTTTCAGAGGATCTGGGTTCGATTCCTGGCACCCACATGGTGATCCATAACCACCTTAAGCAATTCTCAGGGTTTTGATGCCCTCTTCTGGCCTATTTTGGCAATGCGTATATGGGATTCAAATGCATACATACCTATGCACATGCATGGGGGGAACCTCATAGACTCATCTTTTTTTTTTTTTTCCAAAAAGAAGAAACAACTTCTACAAGAAACAACATTGTTCTATATTGCCATATTATTGATGGATTTGGCAAGCTAATTTGAATTATGAGGCAAGCGTTTTCAGCTCTAATTAGTATCACCAGAATAACTTTAAAAGGATATTTTCCAGTTCCTCCCCCTCACCTCTAGACTCACTGCTTCATCCACCAGTGTAGTTGAGAAATTGAACTTGTTCCATCTTGCCTTAGAGGAAACCAGACGATGCACAGGAATATCTTTGTTACGTCTCTGTGGCTTCTCTTTGCAGTACCATACCAAAATTATTGCTAAAATACCAGTGTTTGGCCAGACTGAACCGGCAGGTTCTAGGATTACAGGTGTTCAACATGTCTAGAGCATAGCCTTGACATTCAGGTCTTCCTGTGGTGGCTGCAGAGATTGCCCAGCGCTTGTTCTTGCACAAAAGATACTTGCTTCTCTTGCAGAGGTCCTGGGTTCAGTTCTCAACACACACATGATGGCTGTCAACCACCCTTAACTACACTTCCATGAATCCCAGTCACTCTTCTGACAGCAGGCACAGGGCATGCACGTGATGCAGAGACATACATACGTGCAAAACAGTGATGCACATAAAAATTAAATATTAATAAATCTAAAGCAACTGAAAAGAAAACACTAACTTTCTGCCAAATTTCAATTTGGGCATGTGTAGCTATTACCCGTATACTAAGCAGAATGTATATAATTATGTATAATCAGCCTGCTCGAAATTTACTTGCTAAGGATTGTTGCTAAGGGTTGCATCTATCTCAGATTCCACCACTATTAATTGATACCCTGTACATCTTGCCTTGATTTCAATGTGCACTTTTCCCCCACACACTTAATTATTTTAATAATGGGAAAAAAAAGTCTTAAGATGGGTGTGGTTATTTATTTCAGTGTTTAGGTAATTCTTCTTCCAAAGCTTTCTACAAGTATCATGATAATTTAAGGGGTCAACTTAGCACAGTGTTACTTGAGTTGTCGTTAAGAACAGCATGGTCAACTTAGTAGGGCTTCTGTTTCCTTCATTTAAATAACATTACAGTTGTATCACTATTGAAGTGTATGCTTTTGATCCCCCATGCTACACTCTGCGGATGGCGTACTGACAAAACTGTCATGTGTTTAATTTTATATTTATTGTAGCAAGAAAAATATATTCGTTCTGTCTCAAGATTTTTTCAAGAAAAATTACATGCTTCTATATATGTGCAGGATCATATTTTTTTCTATGAAGGTTTCTTAAGAGGAAATACAGCCCCTTTAGCTTTAAGCGTCCCTAACACCAGGTGAAGTATATGGTAGGAATGGTATCAGACATGTGGGCCAGGCAAAGGGAGTTCCATCTTTTCAATTTCTTTGTTTGCCTCAGAACGCTCCCCACCTAACACCCCGTGATAATCTCTGGCCCGTGAAACAACCAAACTCTGCCTGTTTCTCTCAACCTGGTGGTGACAGCTTCCAGCTGGTCACCTGATCAATCATACCTGTCATTGGTCCCCAGGTCTGAAGCTTGATTGCCCTTGTTTGTTTGTTTTCTTAGTGTGCTCCCCGGCTTGGGCTGGTGGGCTTCCTTGTTTGTCCATTAAAAGTGAAAGTCGCAGACCACACCATCTGGGAGGAAAAGGAAAGTCTGGCAGGACTCACTTGGCCTTGATTCTATCAAAGCTCCTGGAGCAGTCACCTCCAGCCAGCTTGTTTTAGCTGCGCTCTCTGTAGACGTGCAGGGGGACACACAGTGTGGATTCTGTGTATTGTTGCTCTGTTGATTTTTGCTTCGCATTTGTCTTTATAATTGGAGCAAGCATTGGACAGCGGAAAAACGTAAGGTGTCTTAGAAAAAACTCGCCTGTAATGGAATTGGATGCATGTCGATTTCACCCATTCAGATAAGTACACGAATGCCCCAAAGAGGTGACTGTTCACAGAACCGCCTTCAAATACAAGGGGCTTTCTCTGACTCCTGGAAGGAAAGTATTACAGGTTACATTTATTTATTCAGCGATCTCTAAGATATGCGACATGAAACACTCTCCATTTAGGTTTTGTCATGTTTAAGTTACAAAATGTGAAGGTTAGCAGTGAACAGGATGTAGAAAGGCTTACAGAGGTCAGGATTCTGGGTGACATGGGACACGGGACATGGGACAGGGTGTGTGAACCAACCGTATCTCTCAAACTTAAAACATTTTCCATCCCTAATTCATATCTAGCTGGGCATTTTCAAGAAGTCACTAGCAGATGAACCTCTTTGGTGTCTCTCTCTTTTCTCCCCTGCATTTGTGTATCAGACCAAGCAATAAACCAAAGGTAATACCCATCTACCCAGCCCCTCTACAACATCCTAGGTGTCCAGTGGCTGTTTATAAAGTTCCTGTGGCGTGCTTCGGTGAGTTGAAAACACCGAACTAGCATGTCATGAGTTGTGCAGGTTCACAAGCCATCAAGACCCGATGCAGAAAATACGTCATCCCCAAGGAGCAATACTTATTATACGGCAACATACATTCATTCAAGGAAATACAGGAAGGACCAATGCAAATATATATGGTCTCACTTCCCAGACAGACAAGCAGAATATCCCAGGAAACCGTTTGTTTTCTATCACTTCTATGCCACCTATAACGTCTGCAGTGTTCGGGTAACTAAGACTAAAAGAAGAGACAAACTCAGACCACACCTACACGTCATAACCAGGGAAAATATCAAAACTGTGTTACAAACACATGTGTAAATCCCTGGGAACTAGACCAATGTTTATGAAAAGAGCACCCCCAAAGATGCTCGAATCCCTGAACTTCCCACTCCAATGTCAGCACCTGCATTTTAAAATATTGTTTCTGTCCAGGCTTACCTCATGTTGGAGCTAGATTCCATTCCCTGTCATGCTGTTCTGGCTATTCACCTCGGTGAGGAGGTGATGGTTGGTCTGGAAAGCAGATGTGTCCATGACGGTTTATTAAGATGGGAAATGGTGTGTTTATCAGGCACAAGAATGTTCTCTAAGTATTACAGTCAAACAAGCTGATGTACCTTGTTTCAGAGAAAACTGAACATGCTTGACCCTGTTGTTATCTGATAGAAGCTTCCTTCATATAAGCATGTGAGATACATTTACACTATCAGTACAGGAAATTTTATTCTTACACTCAGTGGCTCCTGTAACCACTGTATATTCCCTATAATAAGACCTGTAAATGAAGTCCACAGTAGAATATGACATAACTCAGGTTTTATTCTCTTCCATTTTTCAGAGATGTTTGATATATACACAGGACAGGTGACTTGACAGCTGTCAGACATACCAGCTCCAAGAGACAAATGACAGAGGTGTCGTACAACTTGAGAATCTCTCTTCATCATTCTTTCCACAAACATTTACTAGGAAACTTGGTATAAAAGTGTAGAAATTACCAAGGCATATGCCAAAATTTAATGTAGAAGACAAGGTCTTGCTAGCCAACTGTAGTTAGATAAACTTTAAGGTCTATGTTCCTGCCAGATTTATTTCATGTTGGTGTGAGAATTCATTTACTGTGCTCAGTAGTAAATAAAATTTACTGAAACAGGGATAAACACTTCTTCCATATCCACTGAGTCACATATCTTCTCATTTAGTGGTACATGTGGGTATAAGTGAGTTCATGCGTGTGTGTGCGTGCGTGCGTGCATGCGTGCGTGCGTGCGTGCGTGCGTGCGTGTGTGTGTGTGTGTGTGTGTGTGTGTGTGTGTGTGCAGGTTGGAAAAAATGTATAGGAATCTCCAGCATGTGTATCATAGGCTTGTCAGGTCTTGAGTCATCTTGCAGCCTACACTTTTTGAGACAAGAACTTTCACTAGCCTGGAACTCTTCAAGTGGATAAGCTGGCTGGCCAGTGACTTTAGGGATGTACCAATCTTCCCCTCACTAGTGTTTGGATTAAAAGCAATCACACTATGTCCATCTTTTGTTAGATTCAAATATGGTTTTCAGGCAGGTACTTAATCTATTATCTTTCCATCCCTAGCCAAACTTGGAACAAATCCACCGTTGTGGCCCGTACTCTGGCTGACTTGGGGGCCAAAACTGTTGAGGACCGACACTCTGTTGGGGACCACGCTGCTGTTCTGGTCAAGGGGTCAGGGTTGCGAAGAATGGAGACAAGGCAGAGGTTCTGGAGTCAAGTCTCAAGTCTCCTTTATTGTTTCTCTTTGACTCCTCTACTAACGCATATTGTCCTCTTCACTCATATTGCTCTTAACCGTATTGACTCATATACCTCTTAACTCTATTGACTGTATATATTCTTACAAGGAAATCCTGGGTATTTATAAGCACACGCAGGAGAACACAGGTGAAAACATTTTACCACGTGCACTATGCAGCTGGGGTCACTAAACAGCAAAACAAGCTATGTGGGATAAACAAGATATTTGTTAGAGTGTGCTCAGCTGTTGTAGGCTGCTGAAAAACCAAGTCTCTATCAGGGTAAATGGTTCCAGATGGCTGCAAAGATAACTGCTTTCTAGCTGCTTTCTGCTTAAAGTCGGCTCCCTACAATCCACATTAATTGTGATATCAGGAATCATTCATCATAGCGTGGTTGATGCATAATTTGGATTATCACCTGGATTATTTTCTTTAAAATCCCAGATGCTTATTGAAGTATACTTTTAGGTCTTTAAAAGGATAATTCATGAAGGCCTAGAGGTAATGAATGAAGTTGTCCCTTGATAAATCCTTGGTGTGGTGGTATTACTGGAAGGTGGTAAGAGGTAGGACATAGAATCTAGATGGGAGAAGAAGGTCTTTGGAAACCTGTCTTTAAGAGCTATCATTCTGTATCTTCTTTTCCTTCTATCCAAAAAGATGTGCTTCCATAGTCTTCTGTTGCCATCATGGGACTAAGAGACCATGGGTTTACCTTACTATATCTCCTAATGGAAATAAACCATTCCTCTTATGAAGTTATTTCAGTTAGGAATTTGGTTACAGCAATGGCAAAAGTAAACAATATGATGTGTCTATTGATGTGTGCTGTTAAAAGCATGCAGAAGCTTTTAAGAAAAACTCATATCACAGAAAGGAGAGAGAATATTGGTAGAACTCTTGGTTAGAGGGAAGGGGAAGTCCACAAAGAAATGGACAAAGAGCTGATGTTCTTTGTATAAAGATGACGTTTACCAAGAAGGTGGCAGTAAGAGTCTTAGTAATTTTAAGTATACAAAAATGGCATCCAAGGATGAAAACGAAAATGGAAATATAATTGGCTAGAGATTTGAACATCAAGTGGATTTATTTAGAAGACACATGAAATTTTCCAATGTAAAATATTTGACCTGTATTAGTGATAATATAATGACACAGACCTTTCAAAAATATCTGGCAATTTTATTACCAGAATCCCTTGCAGTGCCTTGGAGAAAAGAATATACAAGATTAATATCTATTGTAAAGTTTCTCTGAACACATTTCGAATTTGTTTTATTTTGCTTGGGGTGTGTTTTTATTCTCCAAGTTCTCAGCCAGCCAGCCAAACTCATGTTTTGGTATACTGCCTGGACCAAGTCTCTCAGAACAACTTCCTGTCTGGTTTGTCTAACATGGACAAACTGTCTGTGGGCTTAGCTAAAGGGAGGATATGAAATCAACAAGTTTAAGGTGAAAATAAATAACCATCCAGTTCGAACAAGCCGCTTGCTGCAGACAACAGTTCTGAGCCAAGTTCAGTGGTACCCAACAAAGCTTCTCAGCAATCTCAATAGACTGGTTCTTTTAAAGTTGATTCTGGGAACAGATTTTGAAGTTCTAGACATCACATGTGCTAAAGTGGCTCAAAAATTATTATGTATTGATGATGGCTCATGATGCTCTTCTGGAAAACAAAAACTTGGGCATCTAATCGATAAAATAATTCCTGGTCTTTGAACTGGTTCCAGGTCAATTATTCTTGGCAGGATTTGGGCTCTCTGGATTATTCTGACCCAAACTGTGAATAATGACCTAAAATTGCACAATATACAAAAAACATCTGTTTGATAGGAACAAGAGAGGTGATGTCATTGAGGCCATTTCTAATCTCAATTTAATGTCCTGCCAGTTCTGATGTCACAGCTTTGGCAACACACATGGCAGAGTCTAGTTTGTGAAAGATGAGCTTCTTCAAGGAGATTGTTTCGTACCATGAAGGACTTCTAATCTCTTCTGGATTGGAGGTAGACTAACCAGAAATAACAAGAGCCATTTGGGGAATTCTGTCCCTCAATGACATGAGTATACACAAGTATACACACATGTGTACACACGTGCACACACACATACAATTAATGAATGAATGAATATGATGAAACTTTAAAATGTTCATGTAGGAAATACAAATTAATCCCCTTATCTCTTAGAGTTATTATTATCTAAAATGCCACTGTATAGAAAATTGTGTGCAGAGTCAACATATAACTCACATTGGGTAAATAAAGTTTGGCTCATCTAAGTGTGGAGGCTTCCATAGTGAGTTCTTAAATAAAAACTTCAAAGTGTTTGAGTTTATGAATGTGGTAAGGTGCAGAGTTCCTGTCCGATTGCAATAAGGGTAACATACAGAATCTTACATCAAAGTCAACCACAGTGCAACAATATAATGAACCGACCAATGGCTGTGAGTTTCTGGGGGAAATAATATATTTTGTCAGCCAAATAAAATAACTGGATATGCAAGGGAACTTCTTAAAGAGATTACGTCTATGTTTTATGTATAAGAACAGTAAAAGAAATGTATTTAGATTGGGGTTGGAGGGATGGCTCAGCAGTTAGGAGTGCTTTCCACTGGTTCAGACCAAACCTTCCTTAATGTCACCCATCCTGGGGGAATGGCAAATACCTATAGCAACAGCTCCAAGCGACCTAGTGCCCACTTCAGGCCTCTTCAGGCACCAGACATGCATATATAGGCAAACCTTCATACACATGAAATTATATTTTTAAAAACTTTAAAGAGAATTATAGGACAATCACCAAATTAATGCTCAGACAAAGAAAAGGAGCATCTTGAGGAAAGAGCATTTTCTTGATTACTAATCCAGATGGAACAATGCTTTGCAAATACAGAAATCGTCTCCACTTTGTGTGCTTTTTGGAGACATATAGAAATGCTATACCAGTGGGGTCCAGCCAAGGTACCATTACAGAGACAAAAGGTCGTTGGGTTATCCTCAGCATAGACATCTGTCTTCTACTGATGTCCGTTTTCTTGTCACTCCTTAAAATATACTGACACAGTCTTCCAGCAAGGGAGAAGGAAAAACGTAGTTCCACATCTCCCACCTCCCTTTTAAAATCTTTTTTCTGGAGAACAAAGTGGTCTATCATAGGGCCCCTCCAGTGTGACAACGAGGTTGGGAATAAGGAATGATGTGAGCCATGGATGCAAAATCTCCAGTTCCCCTTCTGAAACACACAGAGACATTTAAATGCTTCACTTATCTTGTATTGTAAACTCCAACTTTAAGAGAAATATTCACCAGACAGGTCATAAATCATGCCCAAAGACAGGTGCAATAAATACCAATGTCAAAAAGTTACAAAGTAAAATTATATTGTTTTGACAAGGCCTCCAGATGCGCTGACAACAGGGCAAGTAAATGACCCTTTTCTTGGAGCCCTCATGGTTAACTACTACATAGGTCACGAGAACACCCCCAAGTCTTCATGAGAATGGGAGACCAGGGTTTTAACACTTGTCATCCTCAGGATACTCTCTTCCAAGACAAGACAGGCAAGGTGATTTTACACATTTAATGAGGTCGGTATGCATTAAAATGTTGCATGTAGAAAAAAAATAGAAGCCATAGTGCTGTCATCTGTCATGGAAAATCTGTTTGCAAGTCAACAATTTCAAATTTTCATTTACATATATATACATACAATGCCACCATATATATATATATATATATATATATATATATATATATATATATATATGTGACTGATTAATGAAACAACCAAGTAATTATTTTTAAATTAATGATATATATGTATCTTCCACCTTCATAGTTTTTTGGCTTCACACATTCAAATCAAACCAATTTCATACTAACCATGTAACCTTTTACATGAAATATTTTGATTCTATCAGCTTCAAAACTATTCAAGCATCATAGTTTTTCGGTAAAAGTATTGGTTGTGATAAAACTTTATTCAAAAGACAGAAATCACATGTTTTACACAATGCTTGTACATGGAAATAAAATGCTGAATGTCAAATACAGGTTTTTCCCTTTAGCTAGACATTTTTTTCTTCAGTCAATGTCTTATGAATGTGCCAATTTATTTCACTTAATAATTAAATAGAAATTCTATTTTTGCTGACACTATAGAATTTTTTGTCTGTCTTTTTTTTTTTAATGATTACTAAAAATGTACTAAGGGTCTGAAGGACTCAAATTTCTAAAAATCTTTCATCTGAAATAAATCCCTGAGATAAAATTCTCAAAACTGTAACTGCTGATGATTAAGACCTCATGTCCATATGAACAAAAATATCATTTGTTTGTGAATAATTCAAGGTACAGTTGGTTTCATTGACAGTCTGTGTTTACCATATCAATTTATATCGCTCCTTGCAAACATATGAAACATTTACTGCTGGGATTGGAAAGATGGTTCTAACGTAAGAGAACCCACTTTTTTTTTTTTAAAGAGAATCCAAGTTTGGTTCTTAGGATCCCTACTGGGAAGCTCACAACTGTCTGTAACTCCAGCTCCAGGGGATCAGATGCCTCAGATGGCACCTGAACAGATGCCCCAAGTGCACACACACACACACACACACACACACACAAGAGTAGAGATAATATTTTTAAAGGCTCTGAGTTAATATTTTGTCAATTGTATAAAAAGTAAATGATTTTAAACTCTCCATTAGATCTTCCAAAAACTAGAGCCAGGACAATCATCTTTCTGACCTTCGACTCAATTATGGGGAAGTTGACATGGTACCTTCTACCTTCTATTTTTTACACCAACTTAGAACCACACGAGACTGAAATTAGAAGTACAAAGATTCCATAACAGTCTAACTTGCAGAATGCAGAAGAGAGCTCCAAAACTCATTTGCATAAGTAGTCCAGAATGAGTCAATGGTATTACCTGCTCATAGACTTACAAAAGGTTACTTTTTTTCTATTGTTCCCTCCTTTGGGAAAGGAATAAAACCACAAACATGTTTCTACACCACTATCTACAATATTCCACATGGAAATGGAAATATCTGTTATATTACAGGGTATTGGCCCTTGAGCTTCCAACAAGTGACCTGCCTCTACTATAAACGATGAATTCTTTGGGTTATATGTTGTGAGTTAGTTAGACTTATGACCTAGGGAGAGCAAAAGTCAGGGCTGGTGGGCCTGGTAGCCATATCTTATAAACTGGGTCAATGTGTTGCCCAGGAAAGGAATGTATGGCCATAAATGAAGGCACTTGGAGGGTAAGGGTCATGGATTGTAATTAGCACAGACTATTTAAGAAAAAAATAAGAAAATAATGTTTTACAAGCTAGTAGAAAGAGAAGTAAATAAGCATTTAAACATTCCAATTGTGAGTTCTGTCCCTGTGTGTGGCTTATTTTATAAGCATTTTGTCTTAGAGTACTAAAAGCAAAGGCCTACGGAAACATCCATCACCCTGAAACATGACCACAAAGGCTATCATGGTCTTTCCTTTAAGGATATTGGCAAGAGGTTTACTTCACGAGTTCTTGATAGTTCTAAAAGTCACTGTGACACAGAACAGATGATAAGCAGAATAAAAAAAAAAAGCATCTGCAAATGTTGACCAGTATCTTGAAGAGAAACGACTAACATCCTGGTTCAGGAAGGCTGAAAAATATTTTTTGTTCGTTTGGGTCTTTTGTTTGTTTGTGTATTTGTTTGTCTGCTTGTGTATTTATTTTTGGTGGGTTTGTATGGAGAGCTTTTTTAAATTTTGTTTGCTTTCTGTTTGTGTTTTCTTTTTTGTTTGTTTGTTTGTTTGTTTCTGGACAGGCTATTCACATAGGCTTGTGTGACTTGCTAATGTCCATCTTGGGAACACTCAGTTTCCCATTCTATATAAAAGAAATGAAACAACTTTTCAGCTCTGTGTTTACCTCTGCAAGAGGCTTATAATTCAGCCCAGGAAATGACTTTAGTGCAAGCACAGGTAATTTAAAGGATACATCAAGTTTACGCTGCGTTCTCTCAGGCATGTTTATAATCACAGTCCTTTTTTTTTTTTCTACATGGAAATGAAAAAATATTATAAAGTTAGACTTTTCTTGTAGTAAACATGTTGAGGAAATGAAAATTATATGTGAAAATTACAAAAGAAGGTGTCTAAGTGAGACAGGGCACCCGTCTATCTATACTTGGGGTGGTAAATATGAGCTACCATTGTCATTGATCTGGGTAACAGCTACAATACATTCCAGATAAGCTGTAAGGAAGCTTTTGGCCATAGTAGAAGTACACAAGTGAGCCCGCAGTTATCTTTCTACTAAGTATTGCTTGCATTTTGTCATGATTTCGTTTAGGAATGTCTATTTTTCCTTAGTATCATTATATTGCAATCTTGACGAAATTGATCACAGAATGCCTTACTTTGAAAGATATTATAAAATTATAAAGATACCAGGTGTAATCTATTATATTCTACAGTGAACAGGAAAATGACCAAAATCTTGACAAGAGATTTGACCTCCTCACTGCTTGATCCTAATGCATGGCAGGAGTGTTTGATGATATACAGCTACTGAATGTTTTCATCTAGATTTTAATTTTATTTTTTAAATCATTTTACTCTGTTTTTAAGTTAGAGCAAACATGGGGATGATGTAAAGTCATAAATTATAAGGCATGGTACAGAAGACCCACCTATGCAGGTCATTCTTTCTATCGGGTGATATTTCTGCAATGTCTATGATCCATCACAGAACATTTAAGCACAGATTCCTTTAAACCTCTCCTCTGAACTTTCTTCCTTCTCTGATACAGCTGTTTATCTTCAGCCTAAGGCCTGGTTGTGTGCTTAATGGAATAAACTGTACAGTATTTTTTTTTTTATTCTTTGACATCCAAAACTGGATGGATGATGCATCTATGTTACCTCTGTGATCCGGGGCACCAACTTTGAACTGCCTTAAATACAATGTAATAAATTTCATTGTGGTTTTACTGTATTTGTTCTTCTTAATTAATTCCACAAGATCCTTGCCACTCGTGGACTAACTTCAGATGGGAAGAATAAACTCAAGAAACTGACCACACAATTGGTTAAGACCACACAAATTGCCCATTAATTATTCTGCAAATACTGACTTATATAGTCAGTCTGTTTTCTGAATCATGATTAGAAACAATGTTAGGGGCAGAGCTAAAGAGTATTTGTAACTCTCAGCAAAGCCAAGCACGGAGCTTCTGTGTTTGTTGATAATTTGTTGTTTTATACTTTTAATAATCTAACCCCCCACAAATGAACTACAAATAGACAGGATAAAAAATGCAATAGTTTTGTCTTAAGAAGGCTAAAAATAAATTTAAATATTGTGCAGAGAGCCCTTTTTAATTATTCTTAATAATAAAGGAAATGCATACATTTTGAAGTGTTTAAAGTTTTTATAAAAAGCATATTGCAGGGTAAGCAATAATTAAGAAATAAAACAAGCTAATTTTGCATCTTTTCTTCTAGACTTATTTGCACAAATTAGTCTTTATATATAGAATGCAGATGATGTATGTGTTGAGTCTCATGTGATGTGCAGCTTTAGCATTTTCTTTTCTGGGTGATAGATAATTTTGTTGATTGTATAGAAAATCACATGGATTCCTTATCAGACTTATCACAATAGAATTATCTGTCTACTCCCTATTTTGTTTTCATTTTCTTTTTCTCCTTTCTCTAAAATTTGGGACCACAGCATCCAAAGATATTAGCTGTGTGTATTTTTTTCTCTTATTCAATGTTAGTAAATTTCAGGAATGATGCATGTGTTAATTGTTGGATTTAATCTTGATAGGCTAGATGTTGACTTTGAGTGACTGGGATGTGTGAGCACAGCCTGGGGACCACGCTGGTTCTTCAGCAGCCCTTTGTCTGCTTGACTTACACACAAGGTCTCATCACTATCTTCTGATAATATACCCCAAAATTTCCTCCTGGAGATCCACCTCCTTTTATTAATTCCTCCTTTTTGCAGTTTTCTTCAAAAAGCTGTAATCATCTGGAACAGGTCCCCACAGAGAGGCAAGGCATTTGCTTTTAATCAAAGGGCAAGGTCTGTATTCAACTCCATAAACAAAATCAGGGGTATTTGTATAAATAGCAATCTGCGCATATCATTTTGATTTTGGGGGACACTTGGTCTCTGGTATTGATCTTTCTCCAGGTTGGGGAAAATCAGAGGGCAAAGTGCAAAGTTGAAAAGTGGCTACTTGCCTGGAGGGTTACTGAAAGCACAGCATCCCAAGGAAGTCCTCTGGAGTAATCCGAGGAAACTTTTACTTTTTTTCTTCCCCCTTCGAGGAAGGATGTTGTTGTTATTCAGTTTCTAAGGTTAATTCCTCTTGGAGAAAAAAAAAGCATGAAATGTTGGGAAGCAGGATCAGTCATGAAATCTTGGGGTGGGGGAGGGGGGGCAGGCAGAGGGCAAGTCCATAGCCTTACAACTTCAGGCAGGTAGGCAACATTTCCAAGGGTAAACTTCGTATACTCTGAGCAACTCTTTATTCATCAGCCAAACCAGACACCAAGAGACTATACAAATAATAGGAAAGTGGTGGAAAAAACATTGTTATTTATAATAAAATTGAGTTGTAATGACCAGTCCAACCAACTGACGGACACTATGAAGAAAAACTAAAATTTGTTTCTTGCCCTCACCCTCCAAATTTGATTCTTTTTTTTTTTTTATTTGTTTTGTTTTACTGTGTTTTTTCTTTTTGTTTGTTTTTTGGTTTGTTTTTAGTCTGGTTTTGTTGTTTTTTGTTTTTGTTTTCTGTTTTGGTTTGTTTTTTGTTGTTTGTTTTCTTTTTCTTTGTTTTCATTTGTTTGTTTTGAGTTTGGTTTTTGTTGGGTTTTGTTGATTTTTATTTGTTTTTGTTTTTTCCTGTTTGTTTGTTTGTTTGTTTGTTTAGGTTAGTGTGAGGACTTACTGAGACTGTTTCTATTCGCAAACAAGACAAGACCAAAGCACTACTATAAATAGAGCTGGTCTTAATTCCTAAAGATAACCAGAAATTTGCAGAAAATTCCTCCGAGCTTGACTTGACATTGCTGTATTTTCACACTTCCCAAGCATTTTGCTAGAAAGTGTCCGTTCAACTTAGGGACACTCTAACAGACTCCCTAAGGGCAGGCTACAAGTCAGGCCAGAAGACAGGGACTTCAGTAATCTTTTTCTAAATCAGGCGGTGGAACCCGGTTATTTTCAACCAAATTAGCCATCCCTTGGGATGCCTATGCTTCCTGCTTTTTTCCCTAACCCTACCCTTCTTTTGCTTATTTCATTCAGAACCCTACTTCCTTTCAGATGACTAAGTGACTAATGTGCAGTCTATTTGAAATCTTCATCCTATATGGAGGGGAAACAAAATCATTTTGGTTATGAGACTCCAGCTTATAGCTATCCACAAGCCCCTGGAGTGATTATGAAATAGCACAAAAAAAATTCCAAGGATTTTAAAAAAGATAAAAGGCATAAAATTCTGGGAGCCGTTATTTTATGGAACTGGTGGTAGCATGAGGTTTATGAAGTCCTGGCTTTCCTATAGATTACGCTCTCACACTGGAAGGACATAGTAGACATGTAAATTAATAAACGAAACAGTAAGCATCCTGCACTGGAGAATTTATAAGGCACAGGAGTGGTGGGGCTTAAGGAAGGGCATCTGAGAAGACCTCACAGAGAAGAAAGTAGCTGAGGGCATGGCAGATCGAACATGGGAAGTCTGGTACCAATCTCTTTTAAAAGACAAGACAAGACAGACAGACAGACAGACAGACAGACAGACAGACAGACAGACAGATTCTAGAGTGGGGATGAGATTTCTGTGTTTTGATCTGTTTCTGTGTTCTCTTTGGAAAAAACAGAAGTTTTGAATTGTCAGCATGCAATAAATGCAAATTTGGGGGTAGAGATTAACCCGAGTAGAAAATCAACAAGGGAGAGATTATGGATTTCAGGTGCTAAAACAATAATGGCAGATGCTGACTTCTGTTTAAACCATTAAGAGAATCCCACTTCCAGCATGGAAAGGAGATCCTTGGAGACTTGGGGAAATAGCTTTAAAATGTGGTTTGACATACAACTGAAGAATAAGCAAACAGGATTAACTTAAATGAGTTGAAAATGGTATTGACTCTTATACAGAGTGAACCAGTATAGCTCTGATGGGGGTTGGTTGTGTTAACATACAGATATTTCTAGATTTGATTCTGCTATCCTCAGGGTGTGGAAAAGCAAAATATAGGAGAGCAGGAAAAAAAAAACCCTCTCAGATTGTTGCTTTTTGTGAAGTGTATGACATTGAGTCACTCCTCTAGCCTGGCCACTAATCGTAAGTTCCTCAGCTAAATATTAAGCAAATATCACGGCATCAGAGCATCACAGGATAGAAAGAAGGAAAACAAAAGCAGGCATACTAAGAAGGGTGGGGCAGTGGGGGGAGAGCTGGAGAGAGAGCTGGGAGGGAGGGTAAGAGTACTGGCTACTCTTGCAGAAGACCCGGGATCAGTTCCCAGCCCTTACAGGGTGGTTCTCAGCCATCTGTAACTCCAAGTCCAGAGGACCAAACATCCTCTTTCAGCCTTTACAAGTACCAGGTACACACGCACACACACACACACATACACACACACACACACACACACACAAGCACACACACACATGTAGGCAAATCACTCATATTTATAAAAGAAAAAGATAAATACATCTTTATAAAAAGTGCAAAATAAAGAGAGGTAAATCTTTTCTCAGACCTGTGGACTCTCAAAACATGACTTCTTCATGTAGGACGTGAAGATGTATCTTCATGAATTCTTATCATGTAAGATACTTTGTAATTAATTTATTATCACAAACCAGTGTCTCTTTACGCGGTTACCAGTTGAATCCCGTGAGATTGCTCTCACATGAAATTGTTTTCCTTCTTCAGCTACTTCACTTTACCCATGGGCTACAAACAGGTGCTTTCTTTCTCTAATCTTGAATTGCTCAGGTGAAAGAGTGGGTATGGCGGCCATGCCTATACAGAGCAAATATTAGAGAAAGTAGAAAGATGTTCTGAAGTGTTCCTATGCCAACTCGTGAGTGTAAAACAGCAGAGGTTGGGTTCTGAATTATGCATTTTTGCAATCACATATACCAGTAATATTATGCTCATAAATGGCTGGACTCTACACTTCGATTTTTTTTCTCTTAATGGTCTACTGCATGACGTCACAGCTTAAATATTTGAGCTCAAGGATTCTGCAGAAGAGCCTTTCTATTCTGCCTACACATATTTTACATGTGATGTAACCTTGCTGATTCAGTTCTTCATATGACCTATTTTATCACAGTAAAGTAAAGCTGATACACGGAGGGTTTACGATGTGTCACTTTCTTGAATAATTGATAAACGGTAACTCTAAGCTATTGGGGAACCTGAAGATAGAGCTGAGCATTTTATTTCATTTGCACAGGCGAGGAAACCTAAACAAAATAAGTGAAACAACTTGCTGGTATCCACTCAGCCAGTAAGAGCTGGCTCTGACTCCAGGCTGTCTGGCTGTAGAATATGAGATGCATGCATTCTCCCTGTGTAGATGAAATATTGCCTGCAGAGTGTCTGGCACACAGGCATGCAATAAATGTCACTTATTATTTTTATTTTGCATTTTTCTATCACTTTATTTTGACTTCAATGTGGGAGAGGTGATTATCCAAAGATGGGAATTATCCAAGGATTGTGATAGTCAGAGGCAGAGGAAATATTAGATTTTCCTGAGTGGGAGGAGGATTTAAGACTCCCAGCACTTGAGCCAGAGCAAAGCAAGACACGAATGTCCATAAGCTCTCTTTGCTCCACATCTGTTTTTATTTTTCAGTTTATCAGCCTGCTCTTTCATGACAGAATTTTGCAATATTCTGCTCCCCTGGTGACTTATAGAATATCAAGGGAAGAGAGGGGGAAAAAAAGAAAAGCTTTTAGCCAACTTCGGCTTTTCCTTCCTTAAACCCATAGATAAGCTCCGGCTGGACACCGTGATTTTGTCTGAAAAGGCTAATTCATGCTTCTCCCTGTTATCTGCTCAAAAGAGGAATGCTGTCTTTACCAGTGCCCAGCACGGCTGATAGTCCCTGTCCCACAGGGTCCCAATGGTGGTGTGTAAAGATAAGACAAGCCTGTGGCCCAGTACTGCCAAGATATCGAGCAGTTTTTCTCCACTGGAGATCAGGTGTGGGCATCTTTAGTATGTGATACCCATGTCACCACATCAAGGTTAGGGTCTGACAAGAACATGAAGAGGAGAGAGTATCGGTGAATGGGTACTGAGTTTATCTTCTGCAGAAACAGCTGCTCTTTCAGAAGTTAAAAGCAGGGATGACCTCTGGCCCTAGGTTTCTTGTAAGAATTTATTTAGCTGGGCAAAATGGTACACGCCTAATCTGAGCATTGGGAAGGCTGAAGCAGGAGGATCATGAGTTTGAAGCCAGTGTGAGATACAAAGGGAGTTATTGTTCATTTGTTGTTTGTTGTAAGGGCCTGGAGATAGATCACTGGATAAAGTGCTTGCCATTCAAGCAAGAAGAACTGAATTCAAGTCTTCAAGCACCCAAATAAGAGCTGAGGACAGTGTGTGCCCATAACTGGGCTGAAAACACAGGAGAATCCCCCAAGGCTTTCTGGCTAGTGACTCTAGCAAAACTGAGGCACTCCAGGTGTGAGGCACTCCAGGTGTGAGGTATTCCAGGTGTGAGACACTCCAGGTGTGAGGCACTCCAGGTGTGAGGCACTCCAGGTGTGAGGCACTCCAGGTGTGAGGCACTCCAGGTGTGAGGCACTCCAGGTGTGAGGCACTCCAGGTGTGAGGCATTCCAAGTGTCAGGCATTCCAGGTATGGTCTCAAAAATAAATGAAGATTAACTGAGAAAGATATTAGAAGTAGAACTCTGGCCTCTTGTAGCTTAGAACCCACATGCACTCTCATGTGCAAGCACACACACACACACACACACAGAGAGAGAGAGAGAGAGAGAGAGAGAGAGAGAGAGAGAGAGAGAGA
>JANHMN010000002.1:10122813-10151236 GCA_030674055.1 Rhabdomys pumilio | reverse complement strand
TCTCTCTCTCTCTCTCTCTCTCTCTCTCTCTCTCTCTCTCTCTCTCTCACACACACACACACACACACACACACACACACACACACACTTAATAAAATTCCCTTTTAAAATAGAGAATGAAAATCAAGAGAGAAAGACTAGAAGAGTGCTGCTATGTTTGGAGTCAAGTCATCATTGTAAATACCTACACGATATGGAGTAACTCTACTTCTGTACTAGATTGTCCTGGAAATGAGCTTAATGACAGATATCAACTTAGAGGGATTTGTTTCAGCATCTGCCTCTGTCTTGGCAAAATATATGTGGTTGTTTTCATGTATATGCATGAGCTTAGATTTGTGGTACAAATACAAAATAGGAATATTAAGAATCACTGAGGCGTTAATCCCAGCACTTGGGAGGCAGAGGCAGGTGGATTTCTGAGTTCGAGGCCAGCCTGATCTACCGAGTGAGTTCCAGGACAGCCAGAGCTATACAGAGAAACCCTGTCTCAAAAAACCAAAAAAAAAAAAAAAAAAAAAAAAAAAAGAATCACTGAGGCGGGCAGTAGTGGCACATGCCTTTAATCCCAGCACTTGGGAGGCAGAGGCAGGCGGATTTCTGAGTTTGAGGCCAGCCTGGTCTACAGAGTGAGTTTCAGGGCAGCCTGGACTATACAGAGAAACCCTGTCTCAGAAAAAAAAATTACTGAATATATGCATTATTGATATAGTGAGTCATTGATTTCCAGATACTTACTATCTTTTAAAATATGCCTTTTTCATTTCTTATAGCCATCTAGAATATACTTACTCTTAGACTTACAATTTCATTATGGTTATGAATAAGAAATTCCTTTTCATCCATGTATTTTAATTAATAAACTTTATTCTGCAGAGTTTAAATCACAGAGTAGAAAGCTGATTCCTCTTTAGGGAAGTAAGGCTGTCTGTTTCATCTCTTACCAAATCTCTACTTCTCCAGAACATGGCAGATACTTAGTAACTAGCAGCCTAAATTAATAAAGCAATGAACAAGAGCTTAAGACATGTCTGTCTTTAAAAATTATAATTATTTTCTCAAATAAAATTCACACTTAAAAACTTTAGGAGTTCTATCCCTTTTAGCCTCTATTCTCAGATTCTGACAAGTAATTAATTCAAGAACTGTATGTATGGTGACCAGATTAAAGGAATATATTTTTGAGAGTTCAGAATATAGGATTTAAATTGTTGCACATCTAAATAAATACTCTAAAATAATTTCAAAGTAATTTCTCAGAGGCAAAAAAAAAAAAAAATCCCAAAATGGCGTGAGGGACAAGAACAAGAATTAAAGATTGAAATTGTAGTAAAGTTGAAAGAGGACACAAAATTTGAGGGAGACAGTTTTGAACTCAGGGCATCATATTAACAAACTTTGATATATAAACAGCAATATCCTAGCCCTAGGAGAATAATGTATATAATTATTATTATTATGAAAAAGGAGATATCAGCCATTCTGTTTTTTAAAAAGTAAGAAGTATGATGTGCCCATAGATGGACCAGTTCTTTATATTCTGGAGGAATAAAAATTTACACGTTGACTCTACTGAGAAAGAGCTGGCTGAAGAAGCTCACACAAGACAACGTAGTAGGCACTCAACAGCAATGTGATAGATGAATAAAGGGATCGGCTTTTACAAATGCCCAATGCTATTGAATCAACATATATTGTTACAATTCTCTCAAAAAGAAACTTGTCAGATTTGTACAGTTCGATTCAACCAGCATGTGCAAAAGATATTATGTAGCATTGAGCCACGTCATAAAAAAGTTGAGATGTATTCTATAGCATGCTTAATAGTAACTATGTATCAGTTGTTGGTGATGGTAATTTTCATTGAAAATATTTTTTTTATACAACATGGTCTGGTCACCATTTACTTCTCCTAGATTGTCACCTCCCCACCTACTCAACTTTGTTCCTCTTTTCTCTCTTGGCTGAGAAAAATATAAGGCAAAAACAAAAATAAACCAAACAACAAAACAACAACAACAACAAAGAATGAAAAAGCAAACAGAGGAGAGAATAATTAAGAGAAAAAAAGAAAAAATAAACAACACAAGAAGCACACACACACAGGTGCACACATACCATAAAAACACAAAACTGGAAACCATAGTCAATAAGTAAAAGACAATAATATACAAAAAAATAGTGCCCAAACAAAGTATTATGAGGCAAATTCTCATGACATACCATGGAGTTCATTCTGTGTTGGTCATCTACTGCAGGGCATGGGGCCTTCCTTAAATTGTGGTTTATATACCTTGTTATATTCTATTGGAGCAAAACGATTTTCCTTCGTGAGTGTTTGCCAGTGGGAGACAGCATCTGGGTTAGGGACGGAGATAGTGTCCACTGCCCCTGTCTGTGCTAGGAGCCCATCTAACGTGGACTTGTGCATGCTCTTTCCATTTTGCCACAGGCTCTGTGAGTCCATGTGTGCATCAGTCCTGTTGTACCTGGAAGACACTGTTTCCTTGCTGTCTTACTCCCACTGGATTTTACAATCTTTCTGCCTGTTCTTTATGTAGTTCCCCGAGTCCCAAGGAAAAGGCTTTGATTGAAAAAAAAAAAAACCTATGGAGTGCTAGGCATTCAAATGTATCTCGCTCTCTGCTCGTGGATCAGTTGTGGGTCTCTGCATTTGTCCCTACAGGAAGAAGTGTCTCTGATGTTAGCTGAGGCACTGGTCTATGAAGATAACAGAATGTCATTAGGACTCTTTTTATTGCTACATTCCTTTAGCAGAATAATATTATTTGGTTTTCTCCTAGGTTCCTGGACTATCTAATATCAGATTCTTGGCCATCTAAGCAGTGTCAGGTATGGGTTCCATCCCAAAGAGTGGGCCTTAAAAATTCAATCAGGTTCTTCTTACAACCTCTGCGCTACTATAGCACATTAGCAAGTTATGCAGACATGTCATCATTGTAGCTGGTTTACCTCCTCTGGTAGGGCATGATACCCTCCACTACCGTGGATGTTGGTCAATAGGGGTGAACCCTTGAGCGAGGCACAAGTTTGACTTCTTCGTGTTTGGTAATATATCTAAGCACTGTCTTCAGCAATAGGATGTAACCACTGCTTTGTGGAGAGCAAATAATAGCCTTGGAAATAGCCTGAATTGTCTGGATGGGTTCCATGGGTCCCCTTTGGCCAAGAACTCAATTAGATATAATCCCATTCCTAGCTCTGGATGTTTCACTTGTTGAGAAAGGTCTAGTTGGGGTCTTGTCTCTGATGTTATTTGGTGATTCCATGGGTGTTTGGTTGCTGGGTTTTGTTTTTGTTAGTGTGGTGTGTGTGTGTGTGTGTGTGTGTGTGTGTGTGTGTGTGTGTGTGAAGAATCTTCTATTGTATTAGCTTTCCATATGACCCCTCAAATCACCCTTAGTGTTAACTGGTCCTCCTGCTGTTTCCTTCCTATCTCCTGTCTTCCTCCCACTGCTCCATTTAATCTTCCCATTTTGTACTCCACCTTTTTCTTCATACACACATATATTTTCCCCACTTTAGGAGTTCTTATCCTACCCTCTATTCCTTTACTTCACTCCTCACCTCTGGGATTATACAGATAGTAGTAATGCCTATTAAAGTCACATCTTATTTTAATCAGATCCCATACTCCAAGAAGTAGTGTAGAGAGTGCTAGGCAAAAATAATTACAGATACTTAGTATTATGTATGCTACCAGAGTCCCATGATCACAGTATTTAAGAGATTTAAAATAAGAATAATTCTCAACTATCATCATTGACACCTTAGAGTTTGCATTCGTTTGTATGACTCAAAAGTCACTTACCCCCAAAAAGTAAAATAAGATTCCTTAGTCTAAAACTCTATGCACTTAATATTCAATAACTTACTTTATTTGCTTAAGGAAGAAGAACTCAGAGACAATGTTTACATCTATGTTTTCAGGCTGAATTGAAAACAAGAACCAAATGAATTTAGCAGTTAGGTGAACAAACTCGGTTTAGAAATGGCCTCTGTCTAAAAGCTCTAGATCAAGCCCCTCCCCGAGCTCCCACCAAAAGAGCTCTGCAGAGACAAAAGTGATGTAAATTTATGACCTTATAAATGAAGATTGACAGACAACCTAAGGCCTGAATCTGGAAGGAATTTTCCATAATTGGAAGTCAGACAGAGCTCGGCATATTAACCAATGGTTGCCCCGCGTGCTTGTCATCTAATGAAATAGAGTAACTCTGACAGAATGAGAGATGGTAGAGAGATCCAATGCTGAGCAACACCCCCAGGCCCGGGCAGAGGGCCCTGCAGTCTCTGAATATGACACTCTTTCCTCATGCTTTATTTGTTATTTTATTATCAATTTTCCAAACTGGAACTTCCAAAGAAAGCAGGAGCTGGCGACTCATTCAACTTCCTTGGTAGAGACCACACAGTCCAGAAGAACAAGTGGGCCTAGGAGGAAAATGATAATTCTTTTTTCTTTTACTCAGTCTTTAAGAATTTTATACAATGCATTTGACCACATTTACTCCATTACTCCCAAACCCCAAGGATCTAACCTTCCCTTCCCTTCCCTACTCAACTAGTTTTGTGTCATATTTTAAACCCACCAAGTCCAGTTTGTGCTAGTTGGGTTACTCTTGGATGTATGGCCTGCCAATAGAGTATGGTCAACTGACTAGAGGACATATCCTTAAAGAAAACTCCAAGCAGCTATGTGTCACCAATACTTCCTACGTTAGGATTAAGACTTAGCACCATAGTAGGCTCTCCGTGCTGAAATTTCACCTTACTTAAGCTTCTGCAAGTGTCACACATGCTGTCAGAGCCACTGTGAATTCATACATGCTTTGTTTGTCTGGTCTATATGCACAAAATACTGTTTACAGTCATCTACTGCCACTGGAACTTAGAATTTTTCTGCACCCTCTTCCAAAATGATTGCTGAACTCTGGGAAGAGAGCGCGTTATAGATGGTCCTGAACCTTGGGAGGAAAGAGTGTACCATAGATGCTATTTAGTACTGGGTACTTGGTATTCTCTTATTCTCTTCATGTTGGCCACTCGAGCATCCCCATGTTAAGTACCATCTGCAGCAGTGATAAAAATGTCTTGAATGATCGACTTGTGGAACATTTGAGGTCAGAGGTTATACTTCTGTGAATTATTATATTGCCCTTCCTCGCTCTCCTTTAGTGTGTCCATGCGTCTTTCTCCTGGGTCATCACCGTTCCTCAGCATAGGATGGAGGTTTCTGACTCACAGCAACCAATCAGTGTGGTAGCAGAGAAGCTGTGTGATCCTCAGCACCCGACAGATAGTGCTTGGAACCCCCAAAGTATTAGTGATGAAGATTTCATCAATTTTCAAAGTAATAATCCCTCTCTTCCTAGACACCTCTCACTCATTCCCTTTTATTTCAAGAAATGCAGATATTTATGCCTAATATTTTCACATAGGAAGAAAAACGAACAGGGCAACGTGTTTAGTCAAATTTGTACTGAAGACTTGGAAACTGTACATGAAGATAGGTTTTAGGAACTTACAGATGTGGCACTAAGTAGTCTGATGTATATATTATCTGCTTCTGATGTTAACTTACCATTGTTTGTAAGAAACTGAAATGCAAGCCAGTGTTATATATGGGCATACTTTCCCAGTCCCAACATCTGAAGAGCAGAGTCTGGAGGACCATTAATTGGGTTCAAGCCAACCTGGGTTACATAGGGAGAATCTGTCTCAAGAAAACAAAACAAAGGAAAGGAATGAAACAAAGAGAAAATGTGTGCTGTCTATCATATGGTATTTTACTATAGGACATATAGTCAAGGTTTGTTTTAGTATACATGAGTATACATAAACATCTTTAGTACTTCCAAAGAATTAATGGTAGATATATTGCATAAGAAAACTAATTTATATTATTTTATATTATATTAACATTGTAATTTAATAACTATTTACTGATTTATGTTTCATGTTATGTATTTTTCTAGATATTATATATGCAGACATCAGAGAAAAAGACAAAAGTCCATTCCTGCACGGAGATCACACCCCTGTACTCCTCCCCCCAACCCCAGGTATAGAGTCAAAATATCAGTTTTCGAATGAGTCCTGTTCTTTTAACTGGAGTATCAGCAGTTAAACAGTTCTTATGTATCATATCATATTCTCGTTTCCTTCGAGTGGTTGAGATAAAAATACTCTGACAAAAGGCAACCTAGAGGAAAAAAAGGCTTGCTTTAGCTCACAATTCCAGGTTTCAGTCCATCATTGCAGGAAGCAAAGGCAACAGGAACTGAAAACAGCTGGTCACATCCCATCTGTATCAAGAACAGAGAGAAAACACCGTACCACCTGACCTATGTTCCCCGCCCCCATAGGTATTTGCATTAATATACTTCATACACTGTTTAAACACGTAGCACATGATATATAGGAGAAAACCAAAGACACATGAATGGTCAGATGTCAAACGTCAAATCCACATAGGTGGTCAGATGGCAGCTAGAAAGATACATAATCCCAACAGAATTGTGATGTTATATATGATATAGCATATAGTTGACCTTAGAAATTGTAATAAATGTAATCACATATCCCCTGTGTGGTCAGTGGAGTATTGTATAGTAAATGGTCTATCTAGCTTGGATATTTAGACACCACCATCAACAAGTCTTGTATTGTCCTGTATATCACTGTGTGCTAGATTGCAGTTTTCCTTCAAAATCTCCCGAATAAAAGAGGCAAGCTCCAGCTTGCGGCCAGACAAGAAGGCTGTAAGACTTCAGACAGTTTTCATCACAGCTGGTCAGGCCTGGCCAGTCTCAGACAAAGGACTTCCGCATTTATCTGGCCCTTATTTTGATGTCTCATTCAAGTGAAGATAAAAGGAGAGATGTGCTTTGAAATTTAACCATTAGGGCCACAAAGAAATCAGCATGCAAATGTCACCCATACATGAATTTCAGATGAAGTCTACCTTTGTCACTGTAGACTTTTGAGATTTGTTGGGGGTGTTTGCCTGGAAAAGCAGTAGGAAGTGTGGATGAATGAGTGCTGGACGGGAGCCAGTTGGAATTCTTTGTCACAGACCAGACGTGGTATTGGTAATGAGAACCGACAGGCATCTGTGCATGTATATGAGTATACACATGAGAACATATGCATGTTCATACACTTACATACATAGGTATACATAGTGAAGAATAGAGACAGGGAGAGGGAGAGGACAAGGGAGATAGAGAAAGGGAAGAAGGAAAGAAGAGAGAGAGAGAGAGAGAGAGAGAGAGAGAGAGAGAGAGAGAGGAAACAGAACCAAAAAGGGAAAAAAAGAAATCTGATAATACATTAATAGGCAAGAGCCTTGGGTAATAGACAGGAGACAGATTCTGCATATGTATTTTCAAATTCTATTACTTTTACCTTTACAATTAAATAATTAATTGGGAAGAGCCTAGTTGCAAACAGTGCATGCACACTCGAGGTGATGGTGGACTAGAGGACAGGATGAAGTTGTCACTGTTATGATAGATATATTTACCAAGAGGAACTATGAAGGTTCTACAACACAAAATGGCTCGTTTTCAAAAGAAGGGGTGCCAAACGTCTATCTTCATCACATAGATGCAATTTTTTAAATTCTTCACTCTAACTAGTCTGAGTGAATCGCTGAGAAATCTCTGTTTGGTAGTACAGATTTGCCATTCTACATTTTGAGACAATGAGCATGTCCAACTCTTCATCCCATACAGCCAAACTTCAGAACGGCTGATGTCACCATCGCTGACAAAGAGTCCCATGGATAAACGTCTCCTTCATTATGGAGGAGAATGTAAGGTGTTCTGAAGATTCTGGAAGACAGTATTCCTTGTTATTTATTCAATATACAGAGCCTTCAATAGCTAAGTATAATTCCAGTGAAGCATTAAGTCTTAATTGGGACAGTCATAACAAGTACCTTCCCCAAGGTGCTTGTTATGCATATATATATATATATATATATATATATATATATATATACACACACACACATATATATATATATGTATGAATTGAGTAACTGGATGATGATACTTCCTGCTATCCCAGCACTCAAGAGTGGAAAAGTCATGGAGAATTGAAAGTTCAGCTACATAGTGAGCTAATGAGGTGTGCCTGGAATACATGAGACCCTATATTTTATTTTATATATATGAAATATTTGCATAGTATATTTAATTTACATATAAATATACTTACATAATACATATAAAACATATACGTATATATTATATGTTATATAATGGTATATATTACACATTATATATTTATATTTGTATTTAATAAATATAAGTATATTTATAATTCACATGATATAAATATATATTATATAGAGGAGATAAAATTGGATAGAGGTTTTTATTCTTTCAGAGATTTACAATAGTATAAATTCACACATACACGACATAGTAACACAGAGACTCTTAGAAACTAGAAGTTTATGTGCTCAAGATACTGAACAATTAATCGTAGAGATCACAATATGAACATCATTTCATTGTTTGGCTATGCGTTATAAAATCTAAGTTATCGTTCTGGTTTATTTTGGTCACGTTGACATAAACCTAGACATACTGGGAGGAGAAGGAATTTTAATTGAGACAATGGCTCCGCAAGATTGACCTGTACATAGGTCTGTAGGTCATTTTTCTTGACTTACGTTTGATGTAGAAGTGTTCAGGTCACTGGTGGCTGTTCTACTCTAGGAAGTAGTCGTGGATGGTATAAGAAAGCAGGCCTAGCAAGCCATCAGGAGCAAACCGGTGAGCAGCATTCCTTCATGACCTCTGCATCAGTGCCCGAATCCAGGCTCCTACCCTGACTTCTCTCAGTGACTGAATATGCACTGAGAGTTATAAGAGCAAACAAACTCTTCCACAACTTTTGTGGCAATGATTTACCACAGCGAGTCCCTGAATGGCACACCTTTGGGAAACACCACCCTCTTTTAGGAGTCTTTTAGTAACTCTTTTTATGTAAAGGACACTGGGAGGTTCTCTTGGCAGCAAAGCACTGAGTTGACAGGGACTTCAGGTCACACGGGGGTTTCTGCTATTGTTGTTAATCAGTAGTCCTTTATTGAGATAATCAGGTTTTGTCTGGTTCCAACTCAAAAACAAGGCCCAGATCCCACAGCCTGCTCAATAAGGCAATGACTTAATTTAAACCACATTCTAGGCTCTGTGGGGTCTGATGTGCTCAGCCGAGCTGTCTGCCACATTGTCTTGAAGTCTGATGATAGTTGTGGGATAACCTTTATGATGGTGCTTTTAGTCTCCAAAACCAAGAGAAAGCTTGTCAAAATAAATCTGAACTTCTGACCATGGTAGAAGACCTACTATGGGGTAGTGACAAGTCAGAGCTGTCATTCACTGCCTGATCCCAGTGTTTTTGTAATAAAGTTCAACGCCGGTGGCACGAATGCAGAATAAAATCATTGTAAGCCATATGAGTCCAAAGAATACAAATCTAGAGAGAACTATCTGAGGCTGTAATGACGTTACCCATGTCTGAGGGTCCCTCCTCCGACTTTGAAACATGAGACTTTTATTCGATTATTTCTACTGCCAAAAGACATAGCTACTGTCTGACCACATTTGTGGCTTTCTCTTGAATTAAAGCAAATAAATAAAAGAAAGTTCTAAATCTGTGAAATAAAACAAATGGGAATATGTTCACTCATTTGTTCCCCTGCTGACTGAACAAATTCTGTACATTTAGATAGATTTGTGAGCCTTGTCTGCTGTGTACAAGGCTTTAGACAGATAGAATGGACTCTCTGTCTTCCTCTCCCTCTGTCTCTCCCTCTGTCTCTTGTCTCTCTTTTTCTCTGTCTTTCTGTCTCCTTTCTCTTTGTCGCTTTCTCTCTGTCTCTCATCTCTCTGTTTCTCTGTCTCTATGACTCTCTTTCTCTTCCTGTCCGTCTCCCTCTCCCTCTCTCTGCATGCGTGCGTGTGCGTGCGTGGGTGTGTGCATGCATGCGTGCGTGCGTGCGTGCGTGCGTGCGTGCGTGTGTATGTGTGTGTGTGTGTGTGTGTGTTTTCAGGTGTGTTTGCACATGTATATGGAGTTGTTGAACGCCTTCCTCAGTTCCCCTGACTTTAATTTGGGGGACAGGATTTCTCACTGAACTCAGAACTTGGAAACAAGCTCTTTCTGTCTCCACTTCTCTGGTGCCACAATTTGAGGCACACAGCACTACACCCAGATTTTATGTGAGTACTGGGGATTGCTTTCAGGTAGTTGTGCTTGCAAGAGAAAACTTCTTACTGACGAAGTCATCTTCCAAGTCCTTGTAAATGAGCTTCTTAAATTAATTAGTTGTCTTCTGTCAAGGAATTTTATCTCCAGTCAAGGAACTGAAGTGAGCTGAGACACCTATCTATCTTCTTTTTCCTTTAATCCTTTTGTCTTTCCTTCCATCCCTCTAACTCTGCTCTTTCTTTCCCTTTCCCCTTTATTTCTTCCTAATGTATAAGATGAAATAATAGATATTCTTTTTCTCTTCAGTGTCTCTGTTTTTCTCTGACTCTCACAGATATGTAAAGACTCAGAGCTGTTGGACTCTTCAACCTGTTCTGCATGACTGAAAGACCTTCTGAATTTTATGTTTATTTTGTCTTGCTGGCTGATATTTTCTCCTGTCTGAGCATTGTGCCTGTAGAAAAGAAAACATTTTTGGAGGAGAGCTTTTCTATGAATCTTGCCAACAATAAAATGGCTTCAAAGCAAAGCACATAGAAAATAATTCCAAAGACTCTTATTTACAGCAGTTCCTTCTCCCAAGCAAATTTTCTGAGAAAGCCTTTAGTCTGCGACTTGAATTAGATCAGGAAACACAGACTCCAATGATGGGAAGTATGTTGAGTTGGTGGATGTTCTGTGTCTATTTCTCAATGTGAACACACTATTATAATTACTTTGTAATAGTAATTAAAACTCGTAGCTACTGTGATTTGAATTGTTAGCTAAAATAACCAATATGCGTGCATTCATTTCTCCGCTGTAGACTGGGTGTGCCGTGACCAGCTATCACTGCCCATTGGTCATCTACAGTGATGAACTGTGACCTAAAACTGTAAGCTGAAATAAATCCTGTTTTCACAACTGTTGGCTGACAGGAATATCATTTTTTATAACTTGTCACTTTCTCTCTGCGGAGCAACACTACTGAAGTGTTAAGTGCATTGCATTCTTACTCCCTTGCCCCTTGACGATGGATGCAGTTTCTCGGCCTAGGACACTTCACAAGAGAACCCTAATTCTTTCCTCTAGAGTTGGTTGATGCTCCTCATCTTTGATATTGGTCAGAATCCTCAAGAACAATTCCATCCCCATCTCCTTTCTATACATGTCCAGTCTAACCTGTGATCATAAATTAATTCTTTGTTTTTATATTTATCTGCTGCACTAAAGGTGAACAATCTGCGATGAAAACATGTATTTCTATTACTGATTGAGCATTTCATGAATACATATACTATTTTGACCAAGTCCACCTCCATTTTGCCCTTTCCAATCCCTACCCTAGATCTACCACCAGAGCTCTCTTTCATTTTCATATTCTCTCTCTCTCCCTCCCTCCCTCCATCCCTCCCTCCCTCTCTCCCTCCCTCTCTCCCTTCCTCTCTCTTTAAGCTCATGAAGTTCATTCAGTGCGCCCAGTATATGCAGGAATGTCAGGCCGCCATGTCTTATTCACATACTGTCCTAGCCAAACCCATTATTTGGACGGCATACATTGCTTTTTATGTGTTATTGGGTCACCGAAAATCTATTAATTTAAATGAGTGTTGTTTTAAATAACACTTGGCTGTCAAGTGTAATGGTCGAGTCAGCAATAGTTTATAGACATTTGTAAGATGTTTTTTTTTTTCTCCTCAACTAACATAAACATTTTTAAATCATGCAGAAGCTTTTGGAGGTGATAGAAACATACCTAGACCACTAATGTGCCTCCCACAAAATCATGAGTTTATAGCTATAGCATCCACATATACAGAGTATAAGCCACACATGCCTGTAATCCCAGTGTTGGGAGAAAAAAGACAGGCAGATACCAAGAAATCACTGGCCAGCTGGCCCAGCTGTGTTAGTGATTTCCTGGGTTATAATGTGAGATATAGTCTCAATAGTAAGGTACAAACAACCGAGGAAGACATTCCACATCAAGATTTGGTCTACTCTTTATGTACACATTGCATGTGACTCACAAACAGGAGTGAACACGCTCATGGAATCAGGTACATCCACCACTGCCATACATCCTACAAAATACACGCAAACATGCATGCACACACATGTATACATACACATACCCACACCATGCTCACACACATACACGCATGATGCACACATGCAATACACATTCAGTAGACACATGCACATATATCACATACATGCAAACATACAAATACATAATACACATGTGAAATGAAGGCAGGAGAGAAGCAAAAATTAGTAGGATTTATATATTAAATCACATTCTATATTACCATCTCCCCAAAGCCATTTCTTATCCTACTACCTTATTTATCTGCACAGGGCTTTTAAATAATATATTCATGTTCACTTACCCTGTTGTTGCCAACATTGCTTTTAGCATTTTTTTTAAGCCAACTTGGTTAAAACCATCATCTTCTTCTCTTTAGCATTCATTATTGTGGAAATATATCATATTTGGCTTCCCAGTTTCCCTTATCATTGGCTTCCCAGTTTCCCTTATCATATAAACAAACAGTTCAGAATATATATATATATATATATATATATATATATATATATATTTCAAGAAATGTTAAAATCAACATATACAACATACCAATGAGTCACCTATACACTATTTTATTTACAAATAACTTTTATTTGTTTGGTAATGTTGACAGCCACATCTAATTCATATCTTCTTAAAATTAGCCAAAGTCAATCTTGGAGTCTGAAAGAGATATAGGGTTGTACAATCCGTCTCTCTCTCTTTCTTCTCCATTATAAGTCAGCTTTTGTTCAATTTTTACTGAAGTGCCGTCCATCTAAAATAGTACACACACTCGTGTAAACAGGTTTGTTTGGTGTCTTTTTACTGCTGCTGTTGTTTTGACTTTTGTTGTTGTCCAAAATCATCAAATCCCAAGGACACTATAACCAGAAGAGTCAGACTCTTAGAGTGGAATCTGTGTATGGGCAATCAGAAACAGCACTGACCCTCTTCTATGTGCACATTTTGAGTTCTGGTTCCAGGAAACGGGGTTATGCAATGATAGAAAAGGTACAGCCCTGGAAAAGAATAATCTTAGATTTCTGGTCCTGAGAATCACTGTGGATCACAGATACTATTATGGGTAGATATAGTCTCCATGAACCCCACATATATTTTCTCCTTAGCGACAATAACTGAATGTCTTTTCTCCTATTGCTTTCTTTCAGCCTTTAGTAGGAGAACCGCAGATCCTGAAAACCTACTCTGTTATCAGTAGGCCAGTGTGTGTGTGTGTGTGTTTGTGTGTGTGTGTGTGTGTGTGTCTTTGAGATATACCTTATCTTTGAGACACACCTTATTTTGAGAAAGGGTCTCTCTCTGGGTCCAAAGTTCATTGACTGGCTAGACTGATTGATAAGAAAACCCCAGGAGTCCTCCAGTCTCTATCTCCTTAGCCCTGGAATTATAAGTACACACCATCATGCCTGACTTTCTTTTACAAAAGTTCTGTGGGTTGAACGTGAACCCTCATGCTTACACAAGGCAGCAACCATTTTTTTTTTAAAAAAAAATTCTCATTCCCAGACTCACTGATGTTTTTGATATAAATTTTTTCTGAAGCTCTTCAGAGCACATCAGAATATTATGCCCTTTCACATAGTCATCATGAATTGTTAGGGATTTTTACGTATTTATTATCTTTGCCAATGTTCATTACTTTCTAAATGATGGAGAATTTCTGTAGACATATGTGTTTTCTTTATGCACGGTTGTAGCTCCAGATATCTGCTTCAAGCCCTAGCTATGTCATTTAATAGCGCCTTCGATAATCTGCACGGTCAGGCTTAGTGCAGAATATAGAGTGGATCAGTCAAAGAATTCAGTAAAGAATGTTTTCTGGAACTTCAATAGTTCCCAAAGCAGTCAGGGAAAACCTCAACCTACGTCAGACTCTAATATTTATTAGCAACATAACACTGATGTGGTCACTTTCGCTTGCTTGCTGTTCAAGTGCAGTGGACCGGGATTTGAAATGACTAAATTTCATTCACATGGCTAGTCATAAAGGGGAAAGAGGAAATCAAAACCCTGGAGATAAAAGACCAGAAGCATGGAAACATTTTAGGACCCATCCTTTGACTACATCCCTTTACTAAGAAGTGGACCTGGGCCTGTGAGATCACTAAGGATCCTCAGCAGGGGAAAGGCGCTTGCCACCAAACCTAAAGATCAAATTCAATCCCAGGGACCCTCTCAGTAGATAAAGAAGACTAACTCAAGAAAGTTGCCCTCTGACTACCACATATAGCCGGGTATGTGCATACATATGAATAAATAAGCATAACAAATGATGTTTGCAGTGAAACCATTGCTATGTTTCAAATAGACATTTAGATAGTGCTACAAAGATGAGGACATGACATACACCAAGAATTATTTACATACCAACTCTCAGGGAACTTGAGACTCTGTCAGGGAGTTGTAACAGTTGCATCCCATTTATATCAAATCTACATAAACAATAAAAGTGCCTTTGTGTACTGAACAAACAGACGTGGAATGTGACAAAAAAAAAATTCTTAAATGGTTCAACCAACAGAAGGAACAACCCAGGGATGGGATAGGGCTGTGCACAAAGAAAGTGCAGCCCAAACTGTGTCCTACCGAAAAGAGAACATTCCTGAGTAAGGTGAGTGACTGCTAACATCTACTCAGTACTGGCACTGTCATAGCAAAAGTTCCAGAGCTCATTCATTCTCTCGGTTACATGTTCTCTCAGAGAAATACAGCCATGGTTATCCTTCTGTATAAGGAGATCATAGTAATGTACAACCAGGTGATAAAAATTAAAAACAAAACAAAAAAAAAAAACAACAAATAAACCAAACCAACACAACAAACAAAAGGAATTATTGGCTTGCTGCTCTATAAAAATGATTTGATTTGATTTTTCCCAATAGTGTGTATAATAATTACATATGCCCATCAAATATATATATATATATATATATATATATATATATATATATATATATATATATATATATATATACCTCGTGTCCTCCCTAAGTACCCGTTTCCCACACTGCTTGTCCCTTTGTACCATTACAGAGTCACACTTCTTTTTATTTGTACATTTTATTTATATGAGCTATAGCTGTCTTCAGACACACCAGAAGAGGGCATCAGATCCCCACACAGCTGGTTATGAACCATCATGTGGTTGCTGGGGATTGAACTCAGGACCTCTGGAAGAGCAGTCAATGCTTTTACCCACTGAGTCATCTCTCCATCCCCAGAGTCACAGTTCTATTTTCATGCCATATATGCAATTATTTTATGTATCTGTGTGAAATCTATGAACCATAAGTGAAAGAAAACATAGTATTTGTATTTCTGACATTGACTGAGTTTATGTAATATGAGCATCTCCAATTGCATCCACATCCCTACAAATAACATGTCTTTGTGCTTCATTCTGGCTAAAAAGAACTCTGTCATCTATGTAACCCACACTTTCTTTATTCATTCTTCTGTTAATGGTTGGTTCCATAGCATAGCTGTTATAGAAATGTTCTTGTTGAGTTAGATATTTAAATGAGGGCCACTGGACAGGTGAACTATCTATGTGGCGGTGGCTCTGCTTATCTCAGGCCACCATGCATCTCACCCTGAAGCCAAGAACTCTGCAGCTGGAAGCGGCCCGAGGCCATGAGCGCCACAACTAGAAATGGCCAGCCAGAAACACCTGCCCTGCCACCCACAAGACACCAGAGTGGGAGATGGCTCTGTCAATCTTCCACACTGTCTCCACAAAGAGGGGCTGTGCCCAGACCATCCCACTATCCTCGTGGGCCTGGTAGGAAATGGGACTCTAATGCTTAAATATTAATCAAAGGCTTTATATATTTGGTAATGCTCAGTCACAATATGCCCACAAAATTGTAGATGTTTCCCAATTAACTAACCTAGATAAGTTGTTACCCAGGACTGCTCTCAGTACATGCATGGTCATCATGGCACTACTCTCTCTCTCTCTCTCTCTCTCTCTCTCTCTCTCTCTCTCTCTTCCCCCTCACCTCACTTCTCCTCTTTCTTTTCCTCTTCCTCTCCTTACTCCTCCCACCTTAGCTCCTCCTACATGTCCTAAACATGGATGTGCAAGTGTTTCTTTGATATTGGAGACCTTTGGATGCATATGTAGCAGTGGTGAAGCAAGATATGATAGATCTATTAATATAATAGATCTATTTTCAGTTTTTGAGCAAGCTCCATATTGTCTTCTATAGTGGCTGGATCCATTTGCATTCCAACCATAGTGTATAAGGTAACTTCTGTCCACAACTTACCAGCATCTGTGTTATGCATTTTCATAATAACTGCTATTCTGAGATGTATCATTCTCATAACTTCAGAGTAGAAGTGATGGCCAGCTTTCCGATATGCTGCTACATTTTCAATATGAGAGATTCTTATTAGAGTTGAGGGAATGTGCCTCTATCAGTTAGGCGAACAAAACCAGAAGCCAGTGCAGGCTCAAGGTGAACACAAAGAATCAGAATCATGGTGCTCCAAATGGTTCTCTGTCTGATGACTTCAGATCCTTTCCACTTCTTCAACTAGAAATATTGCTGAGGGCTTGCCAAACACACAAAGGCCATGGCTTTCACCATTTTGCAAGCAAAAGAAACACCATTTTAAACTCCTTTGAAAACTTTCTCTTCTTTCACATTAAGAGGCTGCCACACGAACGGAACATGCCATAAATAATGTGTGCTAACATTTTCCAAAAACTGGACATCAATTAACATTAATTTATGAGAACACTTCTTCAGAAGAGCACAGTTCAGACTCATAACTACTGAAAAGGCTCATTAATAGAAATGTGTAGGGAGAGGCTTTTTTTTTTTTTCTAAAGCGAACATTAAAGTAAACACATATCATTGCAATGAAGGTTCATGATTTATGGCAAACTCGGTGGAAAGGAGACTTTACACTGTGTTTCCAGGGCAAATTTTGAGCAAAGGAATCAAGCAAACAAAATGAAATGAGGATATTCTCTTAGGAAAGGCATCCTGTGACAACTCAGACAAATGTTAGCTAATACTTCTAAGTACTATATGTTAAGCATTATGCCAACATGGTCTTGTGTATGTGTTTCACCAAGAACACTGCAAGATTTGTTTTGCTGCAATACAAAAAGTTAAAAATCAAGCCCCCCATGTTACTATGGAAACCAAGACCAAAAATGTATGTCATTTAGGTGGAAGTCTCATCTCCTGCCCACACTCTTTGAAACATTACACAGTATCCATAATAACCAGATAGAGGCATAGACAGCCCTAGATGGACTTGTGCAATGCTTTGTGTTTTAGAATCTCTAAGTGGAGGTACTTTAGGCTTTAATCTGAGCTATGTATTTATATGCAATAGTTGACTGTGTAAATAATATCAAGTTTATGAAAATAAGCTATTTCTACCTTTAAGTCTTCAACATGGCCATAAAATAACAAACCAGCCTCATTTGCTGCATTTTTAAACCTTTTAAACATTTTGAGGATCTCAGACAATATCCATATATTAATTGTAAAATAAAACTTCTATTTCTCTTTTAAATTATTATGTTTATTTAATTATATGTTTTACTTGAGTGTGAATGTATATACACATAACTTAATGTATGTCTTAATGTATACATATACACATGTATATATGTGTGTGTGTATGTGTGTATGTGTGTATATATATATATATATATATATAATGTATATATATATATATGTTTTGCCTGAATATATACATATACATACACATACATATACATATGCCATGTGCAAAAAAAGGCCCACAGACATAAGAAGAAGGCATAAGATCCCCTGCAACTTCAATAACAGATGGTTGTGAGTGACTGCTGGTAACCAAACTTAGTCTTTAAGAACAACAAGGCTCTTAAGTACAGAGACAACTCTTCAGCCATGAAATTTGTATGTCTTAAGATACTTTCTTAGTGAAAATGAAAAAAAAAAAAACAGAGCTTGTAACCAGACTTTTGGCTACTTTGGGAGTTATTTTCCTTCCACTCCTCTCTACCTTTTCAACCCTTTAACAATAGGTAGGAGAGAAAAAAGGGTACAAGGTAAAGGAAAAACCATATTATTAGACTACTTCCTGAGGATTGACTTCTTTGGAGCAAATTTGATCTTTGCCATCAGGGTATCTATTTTCTTCTATTCATCTCGATGCACATGACTATTAGACAAACCACAACCTAAGGCAAACAACAGCATCCAACCACCAACTGGCCAACTGCCTCATTTATCAGACCTCTAGCATTGAAATATCCTCAGGAAATCCTCTAGAATTCCAAAATTCACACACTCCCAGAAACTACCTGTAGCTGGCAAAATCATGCCCCTACTAAAGCACAAGGCAAATCATAGTCAGATTCTGTGGTGAATCTGAAACAGCCTCATATACCACACCTTGGATTAAAATGAAAACAGATTCTTATAATATTTCTTTGTTTTTAAAGAAACCAAAATTCTCACTACAGTATTTTTCTAAAGATTTATTGGGCATCAGTGAGAGGAGTGGCCCTTGGTCCTGTGGGGATTTGATGCCCCAGTGTAGGGGAATGACAGGACAGGAAGGTGGGTGGGTGGGGGAGCACCCTCATAGAGGCAGGGGGAGGGAGGATGGGATGGGGGTTTCTGGATTGCATTTGAAATGTAAATAAAGAAAATATTGAATAAAAAATTATATATATATAATTTTTTGTGAGAGTGTGCTGCCTTCATAACCCAGAAGAGGGCACTGATCTCCTGGAGCCAGAGTTACCATGGTTCGTAAACTGCCTGGTATGAGTGATGGGAACCAAACTCTGGTCTTTTGCAAGAATAACACATCATACACACTCATTGCTACTGAGCTATGCCTCCAATTAAGGTATCTTTATTTCTATTCTTTAGAGAGAGGAGGGGGAGTTAATGCTTGCAGACCCATTGATATATTTTGATAAAGGAACTAGGATATATAAAGCAGAATGGACTGGGAAAATTCTACACCTCTAGCCTCTTTGAAGTGCTTAACGATTCGCCTCCAATCAACCCCAGACAATTTACTAAGTTCACGGATCTCATCAAGATATTGAATCTCATGTATTAACAGAGATGGAAGGTACAGCTTGTTACACAGGAAAGATTCTCAGATTTAATCGTGCTTCAGAATATTGGAGAGTATGTTAGCAGGAAGAGCAGAGCCTTATTCCCAGGTCTCTCTCACATAGTGCTCCAGTGAGACCTGTGAATTCCACTTCTAACAGATTCCCCTGGAAACTTCATTTTTACAGCCACCACATCTAAGACCTGTCTACGGGATACAGCTAAGTCCTTACCATCCTTTGATAGTACCAGTTTCTTTCCAATGAATAAGTGTACCGTTTATCGCGTCAGTAGTGAGTCAAACACTGAATATTTTCCAAGTGATTTTCAAGTAACAGCATTATCCAATCACCAGAAAAAGTTTAAAAGTAATACGGAATAATCACCCAAATTATAATTGAATAGCCTCATGTTCTAAATCAATCAGTAGCTACCACTGACCCAAGTAGACACTTATTGTCACTTTGGGTGAAAAATAAGTCAATGCTCAATACAGATTACCAATCTGAGAAGCTTCCAGTGTGTTTAAACCAAAGCAGGAAAAATAGACACTAGGATGAAATATTAAAGCATGAACTATGAGGGTTTTGTGATGTGATGTATGCGTGTGTGTGTGTGTGTGTGTGTGTGTGTGTGTGTGTGTGTGTGTACGTGTGCGTGCCTGCATGTGTGTGTGTGTGTGTGTGTGTGTGTATGTGTGTGTGATGTTTGCTTGCATTGGGAATCTTCCTCTATTAATGTAAACATATGTTTTGAAACAAAGTGTTTCACTGAGCCTGACGCCCACTAATATAACTATAGTAAGTAGCCTGTGAGTTCCATGGATGCTTCTGCCTTTCTCACACTCAGCTTACAGGAAGGTACCACTGTGCCTTGGATTTATTTCAATAACATAGATTCTGGACATCTAAACTCAGGACCTCCTTATTGTTCTCAAAGCACTTTATGAACTAAGCTGTCTCCCGAGCTCAAGACTGATGTTTAAATTATTAAATATATATATAGCTTACCACTGCAAAACTGTATGTTGAACAGGAAACATCTACCAGAAAGACAGGAGTGTAGGGATTGAGGGTGAACATACTCAGAGGAGAGAAGGTAATTTTTAAATTATGAACATTGCTTACCCAAGGATTCATCTTTACAAAAACCTCTCTTGGTAAATTTTTGGTGACAGATGGTTGTTGGCAAAATTAAGTCTGAAATACCTCCAAAGTTTAGCTAACATTGATTCCTAAAAAGGGAGCCCACATCCGCGTTCCGGATTCTAAAGGAAATGTTTGTGTATTGGCCCTCTAAAGTCTTCCGTCACAGGAGGAGGGAGCCTGCGCTTAACATGCAAAACTCGCTGCGTGAAACTGTGTGAAATGATTCAATTATTTCCATAATAACACTTAACGTATTCCAGATCGACTGCATTAAGCACGCCGCCAAGAAGCCTTCTGAGTCTGTGCTGTTTCTCATTTCAGAATACTGTAAGAGCCCCGAACACATGTTAGGAATCTAGTTCGTAGTCTGCATTTGTAAAATATCAAATTTATATCAGCAGAAACCACAGCGGCAGCACAGGAGCTGCCCCCCAGAGCCCAGCCATTGTGCAATCAAACTCTTAACACCAGTTTATCATTTTTCAGAACTTTCTCCTGGTTGAAATGGACAAAATGATTTTCACAACTCAGGGCCGTTTTCCTTACCTATTTATGACATGGGCTTCAAAACACATACTCAGCAAGGATCGTTCTCCAGTTTCTATTTTGTAAAGTTGTGTCATTGACTCTTAAGCTACATATTAAAAATAAAATTTATTTTTACCAGAGTGCTCCTATACTGTTTCATAACACAAAGATCTAGTTTTGCAAAGTCCCTGGAGTTTGTTTCAATATGCTGAGATTCAGATTATTTGAAAGTATGAGTTTATTAAGAAAGGATTTTCCTTCCAGTGACCTAAATACATTTATTTTCAAACACACTTCCATTTTTTTTCATTACATTTACCTCACCAGATAAAATGTCAATGAACTTATTATACATCTAATTATGCTACAGAAGTTGCTGCCTTGGCTAAACATCTCTCTCTCTGTCTTGAAAATGCGGATGATATTAATGGATAGTATGTTGCTATTTTACCATCATTATAGATGTTGTAGATGGGGTAACATCAGCTTGTCTGGTATTTTATTGAATTACTTTCTAGACATAAATACTGTGGTTGCTAGAGTCTATGAGGTATAGTCATATCTACACGTCTTAGACTAATAATCACACGTGTTATACCATGTTTGATCAAGATGTCTGACATTACTGGAGTTCCAAACACAATCTTGGACATCCACCAAAAGCACACCCCCTATTCTTTCACTTTTATTGTTCTTATGGCTACTGGCCCCCACTTAGAGTTAGGCTACAATCTAAAGAAGCTTACTCTGCATACATTTTAAAGGGTTCATATTGAAAGCAAGCAGAGAATCCCAGATGATCCTTGCTGAATCCCATCCTTAAACCTCCCCTTTGGAATCCTTCAGTTAGAGAAAATCTTTTGAACGCAATTTTTTGCTTAATGTGCAGTGAGCGTTTCTGTTTTCCTTTTCTAATACTGATATTTTTAATCTAATACTTACTGTGTGTATGTGAGAGAGTGGGAGAGAAAGGGAGGAAAGAAAGAGGGATGGAGGTGTGCACTTACATATAGGTTCCACAAAGGGCAGAGGTATAGATCTTGTAGGGTTGGAGTTCTGGGTTAGTATGGATGCTGGACATTTGGTGTGCTTCAGGAGCTGCAAGTTCTCTTAACCAAGGAGCCACCATCTCTCCAAAACTGCTATCATTTTTTTAAATAATATGTTTGTTTGCTCCTGAATGTATCAACATATAAACAAAAAGATAAATACCTTATGTTTTATATATTTACATTATTTTCTCTCCATGACCACAGTTGATCTTAGAGTTGATGGATTTTTAATTACCCACATTGTTAGCATTCTGTCTAAACTCCACCCCACGGTTACCTGGCAACAGCCAGGAAGGCCTGACCCACTATAAAAGGGGCTGCTTGCCCCCTCCTCCTCCTCTTGATCTCTTGTTTCTCTCTTGCCTTTCTTGCTACTGCTCTGATTCTTCGCAGAGACATCCCCTTCCCCCCATACCTCTATAGAGGCTGGTCATGAACACGTCTAGAGAGGAGGAAGGTAATAGGGAAGTCAGTGGGGAAGAGAAGAGCCCAATAGGACAAGAGAAAAGGAGGGGGCAAGCAGCCCCTTTTACCATGAGTCAGGCCTACCTGGCTGTTGCCAGGTAACTGTGGGGAGGAGAATACCTGGCTGTTGCCAGGTAACTGTGAGGTGGAGTTTTGACAGAATGCTAACACATATATTTTTTCCTCCCTTCATACTCTCATTTTTTTTCCTGCGGCATGGGTGGGCTTTTGACTATTTTAAAACAATTAGATAGACTATATTATCTGTGTGTTTAACTAACTTCACCTTATTGAAGATGCATGTGTTTGTATACCTAATATCCAGGGGGCCAGAAGATTGTGTTGAATCCCCTGGACCTAGCATTACAGACAATATAAGACATCATTTGGGTTGTGGGAATTGAACCCAGGTCAGTAGCCAGTGCTCTTAACTACTGAGCCATCTCAATGGCCTACCAGATATATATTTTATATCACAAATTTCACAAATCTTACCTGATTTTTCTATGAATATAGGTTAGAAGCTCATCCTTCCATGTCTCAAAACTCTCCTAAATCTGTTAGGCTAAATCCCAAAATTACATAGAGTTTGCTTTGCCCGTGTGTCTGCATGTTTGTGTGTCTGTATGTGTGTATGTGTGTAGATGTAGGGGTGTGTATGTGAGGGTATATATGTGTATACATGTATATATGTGTATCTATATATGTGCATGTGTGTATTTGTATATGTATATATGTGCTTGTTTGAGTCTGTATGCTTGTATGTATGTATTTGCATGTGTGTATGTATGTGTATGCATGTGCACTTATTTATGCTAGTGTGCATATGCATGCTTTTACCTGAATATGTATCTGTGTTTTTATGTATATGTGTATATATGTATGCATGTACATATGTGTATGCATGTTTTTGTGTTCATGTGGATGTATACATGTAGTTGGTGTGTATGTCAAGATATATGCATTTTTGTGTGTGTCTATTTCCTTTTACTCAGTAGAAATGGCTTAACCTAAATTTGAATGTACATGACAAGATGTGTTCTTTTCACAAGTATCTAACCAGAGTAGAGGATTCAGGAGCATCTTTCAAGCTCAGCTCTGGCTGAGGCATCCTGCAAGAGACTTCGTTAAGTGTTCTCTGACTGTAAATAGTTACCTCACATTACCTCAGAGCATGAGGCCATGTTTGCACACGAGAGCCAGCCACCACAGCAGGGCTTAGCTGAAATGCTGGCTTCTGGAAGTCATTTTCTACCACGTGCAAGTTTTTTGATAAATCTGCAAAATAACTTAAGCAAAGAGACCCAGGGTGATTTTTCTTCCTTCATTCTCCTTCTTACCTCTGGCCCAACTCAGCTGTAAAACTAAGTCCCCTTTATCACTGCAGTCTCCACTCCTTAATCCAGTTGACTTTTCTGAGCTTGCTTTTGCACATGCTGGTCTCTTCCTGCGCCACTAAATTGTATCAGCTGCCTTGGATTTGGGGTTGATGGTGATTGCTGAGGTGGGAAAGACAGTGGTTACATTTGTCGGCTACCTTTTCACAAGATGTAGGGATCAAGGAGTGGGGTTTTAGGTGTTAGTGGAGTTTGCAAGGTATATAGATTATGTGGTTCATTTTTTATTTTTAATTTGTTTTTGACCACTTACTCTTAGATATAAATCTTGAAATAAGAACCTTACGATGACTTTTTTGTGTGTTTCGTAGAATATTAAAACATAGCCAAAAAGACTTAGTGTCTATGTACACATTGAAAACAGAGTATTGACTAAACTGGGTTTGTATGTTAATTCATAACATAATACCTCTAGCATTGCCAAGATATTTGCACATACCTCTGTGAGCATGTCACTCATACTATACCCAGCGCATGAGATAAGAAGGGCAATTTTTATTCATTCTTTGAGAATTTTGTATGATGCATTTTGATCAAATTCACCTTTCCCCCATTAATCCCAGAGCTACCTCCCTTCCCTATATAACCAACATCCTATCCAAAAATACAAGAGAGAGAGAGAGAGAGAGAGAGAGAGAGAGAGAGAGAGAAGAACCAACCATCTCTGATAATGCTTGAGTGTTGTGCTGAATTATGGTTATAACTGTAAATCATTAAGATGTGAATTCAGTGTTTTAATTGTACTCTGTAAGAAGAATGGTGAGTGTTTTATAAGCTTTAGTTTTACTTTCCCACAAACAGGCCTTCCTTTCATCCAAGTCTTTCTTACAAAGAGTCTTTCTTACAAAGACATAGCCCATTGTGGGTGCCACCATTCCCTAGGCAGGGTGTCTTGAATGGTGTAAAGGAGGAAAAAGCTAGCAACAAACAAGCCTGTACATATTTATCCCTTCTCTGTTGTTAACTGTGAATATGACACTTTCAATTCCTGTCTTGACTTCTCCATAATAAGACGCTCCAACCTGGATCTATAAGCCGAAGACATCCTTTCTTCTCTAACTTGCTTTTTGTAAGGAGAGTTTTATCATAGCAACAGAAATAAAGCTTGGGCAGGGGTCAGTATTACAGATCAATATTATTAATATTGTTAGAATTATAAGCACTCCATCAACATAATTTCTTTCATTACACTCATCTTCCTATTATATTTCCATTTTTACTCTTTGGCAATGTGTCACTGACTATTCTTTTCCTCTCTCAAGACCAGAAATTTTCAATGTTTTTCTATAATGGCTGAATAAATATTTTCAGCTCTGCTTGGTACAGAGTTTCTGGTACTACTATGGAGCTGTGTCATAGCATCCAAAAGAAGACACGGCTGGTGGCAAAGCAAACAGAAGAGTGGCACCTGTCACCAAGTTCCAGTAATGCCTTTTATTTTCCACCATTAACATTTTCATAGATTTCTCACTCATGAGCTACTACTCTTCTTTAATTTTATTCTTTTATTTACATTTGATTTTTCTTAGAGTTTCATACATGCGCACTATATTTACCCTAAACTTTATCACTCTGATTGCTGTCATATCACATACTCCTTCTCAAATTCATTCCATCTCGATTTTCAATCAGTAACGTCTCACACACACACAAACACACACACACACACACACACGCACGTGCGCATGCACACGCGCATGCACAAACACACACACACACACACACACACACACACACACGCACACCATGATTCTATTTTATGTTTTTTGTATGTATATGTGTAGGGCTGACTGTTTGAGATTAGGTAACCTACTGGGAGCTCATTTCTGGAGAAGACTGATACTCCCTTTCGGGGTAACCATTAATTGACATTTCCTCTTCAGCTCTTCGTCCACAGGTGGGTCCCGATGAGAGTTCCTTTCTCTCAACTGTTTAAAAACACAGAGGGAAAAAGTAATAAAGACCATGGCTGACTTTTGATCATTCAAAAGTTAGTAGTAATCTCTGGCCATATTTTGGTCAGTCCCTGCTCTGATATGAGACTTAAGCTTGTGGCTTGGTTCTGGTGAGATCAGTTCTGGGCTTTGATAAAATGTACTGAAAGAAGAAATAATAAGAAATAGGATGAGGTTATTCCAATTCCTAGATTTCAGATAGAATTTAATTTACAGAACGGAAGCTAAATAATACATATTTTAATATATACATATAGAGTCAATAATAACATTTTTTTCGCTAAACAGTAGACCAGCAGTAAATATACAAATTGCTAGTTTAGACACTGGATGCTCTGCATGCACTCAAATATGTGAGTATGTATTTCTATGAACACACAAGCATAGTCCAGAATGGGCGTCAGGTGTCCTGCTCTCTATCTCTCTGTTCCCAATCACCCTGAGACAGGGTTCCTCACAGAGTCAGAAAAATCACTGTTTCTCCTAGGCTTCATGGCCACTGTCTTCTCAGGACTGCCTTGGATCATTCTCCACTGCTTTTGATGTTCGGTTTTTGATGTGGGCGCTGAGGACCTGAGCTCGAGTCTCCTTGCTCGCATAGCAAGTTCTCTTATACGGAGCTGCCTCCCCAGTCTTAATGCTCAATCTGGCTCATTGTGAAGAATTACCATGTCACTAAAAACCATGTGATTCTACAGTAAAAGATTAATAATTCACACTGGTCGTTTATCTGTAAGTTTAATAGTTTGCTGAAAATCAACATGTTAAAGCCAGACCACTAGACTGACCACTCAGTTACCATCTCATTGACAGTGCTGCTAAAAGCTTCTGGAAATTCAGTCACAGCAAAATCAGAACCACAGCCACCAAGTCTTTGCTACGCTGTTATTTCTCTCTTAAAGTTGTTGACTCCATTATTTCTCCCTTGTTTTAGAGTTTAGTAGTAATAAGAGCTCTGTGTATAGGTGGCCTCAACTTGCTAGGTAGACCTATCTTACAGGTGAAGGTCTGGAGGTGAGTCCTGCTGTCATAGTTGAGTGATTTCTTTGTTCGTGCCAAACATATTTGTATAAGCAATAATAAAACCTTCTTAGCTCATTATTCTCAGAAACATGCTCCACCATCACAGGAGATCCTTTGAGTTTGTCTAAATGCCCCCACAGTAGATTTCCCTAGTCAAACAAGGACTAAATCTTTTGAAACATCCACAACTAGGGCATCCCTTCAGGCTAGCCGTCCTTCATTCCCATGCAAACAGACACCAGGATGGAAAGGTGGTGCATATATTACCCACATCTGTCTGCTACAAATCTGACTCAGTTTCATGCTCTTAGGACAAATTCCAGGCAAAGGGCCACTGGGAGAGGCTCCATTTCTCTATACCCCATGCCCAGCCTTCTCAGTTAGGCAGCAGAATAATTTCTTTCATAAGGTCTGTCTTAGCCAAAGTAAACATACCCATGCCCCGTGGCATGAGACCTCTAAAGGGAAGGGACTGTGTTCTGAATTACACTCCAAGGGGAGTTGACCTGAGATCAGATGCCTTAAGACCTGGAAAGCAGTGAGACAGGCGTATATCAAAGATGGACTTTATCATTTGGTATGGTTGGAAAATCAATTTTCTATATATGGAACCATGGCACGGAGAAAACCCACCTCACAGACCCCAGCTTTCCTTCCCCCATGGTACAAATTAAATGGATGCCATTTGTTCTTGAGTACTAGAGCAACCAGCAACTACAGGTTGGAAGCAACCATTTAGAGGGATAGAAAAACAAACTTTTAATAAAGAAATGGAAAGATGTCATATACTCGCACTGATTAAATTAGTAAGAAAATATAGGCCTGTCCAAACGCCCTGTGCTGCTTCCTTATGCATCTAATGGAAAACTTGTTCCTGGTCCAGGATTTTATTATTATTGTTATTATTTGAAATGCCACTTTCAGAAAAAAAAATTTCCATTCGATACCCACCTTACTAGGAGAGACTCAGTATGAAAATAAATAGTTGAAAATGTGCACTGACTGGAGCAGTGTGAGCCAAATTAAAGCTAAATTTCCATCTGGACCTCAGCATGTTACCACCCAGAAATATTTTCTGTATTTCGGTTCTATCCGTTTTAACAGCATGTATTTTATTTATGCTCTGATAGTTTTGTATTGCAAACAATGTGTAAGCAATCATCCTGCTTGCACACTGAGATATACCCCTCCCACACACTCTCCCGAGACCCCACCTTCTCTCTCCTACTTCACCAGGAGCTTCCAAATCTGTCTCTTAACTCCACCCAAGTACTCCCATCTTCTTCCTCCCATACAAATACCCAGGGCTTTCTTTTTCTACCCATGTCCAGGAACCCCAAACTTTATACTCTACCGCAAATCACCAACGCCTCCCTTTCCCAATTGTTCATCTTCAGAAGAAATGTGTGTGTGTGTGTGTGTGTGTGTGTGTGTGTGTGTGTGTGTGTGTG
>JANHMN010000002.1:10094942-10118905 GCA_030674055.1 Rhabdomys pumilio | reverse complement strand
TGTGTGTAATATGGTTATTGTTTTTACAGTGTTGGCACTTAGTGCTAAGTTTCCTTCATTTAGTGGCCTTGTAACTTAAATATCTAAAATAAGTAAAGGAAGAGACGGAGTATCCCTTCGATTGCGGAGCTGAAACATACAATCTTATTCGAATCACATTCTCACATATATTCACAAACTGTGATTTTGAAAACAAAATGAGAAGATTGGGTAGATGGATAGATGTCATCTCTAAGGGTAAAGAAGGAGGTAGTTGTCACCATTTTAAGGTCTCTTTGGAGTGTTCCCTGGGCAGTGTTTCACAATAAAACAAGATATGTATTTCTCCATCAGTTTTGTGCTTGACTTAATGTTTTATTCCGTGTTGCTTTTCTTTGCAGCAGGAATCTGCTCTGATGCAGAGTAGCAGTGAGATCTGCGGGGAAGTCACTGGCTGTGCAATGTATTTTTAATTGGAAAGGGAAAGGTGGGTTGAATTATTGAACAAGCTTGACTTCTATGCTCCTCAAAGCTGCCACGAGAAATTGAGCTTGGTTTTAGCCACACTCCTGTCTTCTATTCTTTCTCTCACACCTGCTCCAGTGTGAGTCAAGGTGTGAAAAATCTGAGCCCACTCAAGCCATGAAGTTTTGGAGAGTGGTTACAGGGAATAGGTGTCAAACAGAGTTGTGATTGTAAGAAAGAAAAATATGGCTACTCTCAGTCTGCTATTTGAGCCTTAGACAGAGTTTTGTTTCTTATTACATTTCTCTTTTTCTTGTTATCTGTGCATTATTTGACTCAATGCAGTAGACAATGTATTTCAGTTATGATTTGTATTGAAATACAATGTTAGATAGATATAGTTAATTCAATCTGACAAGTTTAATCATGTCAAAAGTCATTTATATAACCTAAACATCATCAATATTATGTTAATGTTCCCCATAATACTTAAGATATTCTTTAAAGTTATCTGTAAATAAAATCCAAGGGAATTTATCACAAGTATTTACAAGGCCATTCAAATTTCACTTTTCCCTCCATTTTCTTTTCTGTAGGAAAGAAGTAGATCATTCAAAGTGAACTAATTTAAGTAAGATTTGTCTATGGTGTTCTAAAACTTTGGATGAAAAGAATATATTCTAAATTAAATTGACATCTGATTGCAAAGCTATATATTTTATTTAGGAATGTACAGTAAATCAAATATATGTTGTAGAGTGCAGAGATCTTGTCCTCTTGGACTAGGAATGTTCTCGAGAGCTAAAATCACTTATTCATATCTTCTAGAGGAATTGTGGAATCTTTTAGATCCTGTTGATCTTGGCAAAGTCCCAGCAGAGTCATTGTATAGAATCAAACTGTGATATTTAGAAAACTGTTGATAACTGAATGCTCACATTTTACATTTTGTTCTATTTTCAAATTTTCAGAATCTAGATGAGATCGTGGGAGGGAAAGTTGATCTAAGAACACATGTAGAAATGAGAGGAGTCGCCATATCTGACTAGGGAGCCAGTGCATCTGAGCAGGAGTCACCCAGAGAGAGTACAGTAGTGAGGAGAGTCCAGCGAAGAGACATACTGAGTGCATATGTTACATCTTACTATCAATGAATCAGTATGTGGAGCCATTTATCTTGAAGTAAAAAGGTATTCAATTGAATTTACTTTTTCTTGTATGTGTCCTAACAGTGGAAAGACTAAACTTTTAAAAGATATTTTGGAGTTTTATAGACTTTGGGTTTTAAAGGTGACTAACTAGAAGGAGACTTTTTAAAAAGTATTTGACATTAAAGATGGTGGGAACTTTAAATTTTAGAATCTTTGTATTGTAATGTTGATATTAATGAGTCATCTTGTGGATAACAAGAAAGGATAGATTCTGGCTTAACAGTAATATGCTTGTATGTCAATTTGGTAAGAGGTCAGTTGTGCTGATGAGACTTACGTCAATACAGGCTAGAGTCATCTGAGAGAAGAGAACCTCAATTGGGAAAATGCCTCCATAAGACCTGGCTGTAGTAACACTCTTGGGTATGCTCTTAATTAGCAATTGATATAAGAAGGCCCAATGCATTGTGGGTGTTGTCATTTCTAGGGTGGTCTTCCTGGATTCTGTAAGAAAGCAGGATGAGCAAACAATGAAAAGCAAGCCATTAATCAGCAGTCCTCCACGGCCACCTCAATATCAGCTCTCACTTCCTGGTTCCTGCCCTGTAGGCTGAGATTTTTCAAAACCTACTTTAATAAGGGTTCTTAAATGCCTCTTTTCTAGCCCACTGAGCAAACTTAGGGGAGAAAGATGGTTCATAGGACAAGAGGGATGTAGACTTGTTTAGAAGTAGTTCCTTGGGACAATACAAATCTTCGTTGTCCGTCTATCAGCAAACACCAAACATGAATCAGTAGTAGCACAGGCTTGATTCAGAAGAAATTGCAAGGCTCTGTCAAATTGGCATGAATCTGCAAGAAGTAGCTGGAACACCATGAGAATTTCTTTGCTGTTTTTTTTTTTCTTTTCTCTACAAAGTCACAACAAGTGAAAATTAGCAAAGACCAGCAAATCGTTGCAAGTTGAACCAATGTAAGAGCATTGTTCACTGTCTGTTGGGTTATACTTACACTCTTTCCAAGCATCGCACATCCTCTCAAGTGTCCGCCTCAGCAAAACATCCTCTCCTAAAACATCTTCCAGAAAAACCTCACATGATACAACCGAGTCTCCACAAAGATACGAGAATTTTCCACCTCACTGCCCTGTTTGAGTTCCTGTCCTGACTTCCCTCAATGATGAGGAGGTATAGATTATAGTAACACAGAAGTATAAGCCAAACAAATTCGTTCTTTCCCAACTTGCTCTTGGTCATGGTGTTTCATCATAGCAGTAGTAACTAAAACAGTGGTAGTGTGAATTATTAAGAATATTTGGAACTTAGCATTATGAAGGTAGTTCTTCTGGAGTACTTCAATCTTTTCTTATCAATCTATCAATTGGTCTGATAAAATCCTACCACATAGTAGAAACCAATATTCTTTGCTCAAAGTCTATCAACTTAAATGTGAATAAAAACAAATTTCTCCCAGTACTATCTTACTGGTGTTTGACCAGACATCTCAACGCCATAACATAGTTAGGACAATACTTCAAATTAGCAATATAGCCAAAAGTCACAAAATATCCATCAGAACTAACCTACTGAACTATGATAGGTTATTTACTTTTATTGATGAATAATATTCTGTTGTAAGTATATAGTCCGGTTTGCTTATTCTTTTACCTGTAGAAAAGAATCTTCAGTGTTTTCAGCTACAGGCAATTACAAAGTGGGTGGGGCACTCTTGTCAGCCTATGTAGTTAATACCAAGGATGAATGCTGAGTCTTATGATAAGAATATTAGTTTTGCAAAATAGTGTAAAGCTGATATCCAAAGTAACTGCACCAGTCTTTTCTCCTGCTGTTAACAAGTGAGCATGCCCACGATTCTCCTTTATCAACATCATTTGGAAACATCAATTTTCTTTCTTATTATAAGTGTATATTGCTATTTTATTTTATTATTTTATTTACAGTTGGTTACTGATATATGCTGAGAAATTTTTACTAGACCCAATTTTCTTCCAGGAAGCATTTTTTAATTTATTAATGGGCATGATGTTAATTTCTCTTGGGAGAAACTTTTTCCACACCCAGACTGAGACAGACAGACAGTTTCCTGTCTCTACCTACTCGCACTGGTAGATGGAGTTTTGCCTATTTCCATTTTCTAAGGCTTGGGTTTCTTTCAGAGACTTGATTTGTGTAAAAGTTTCAGCATGAACTCGTCTCAGTGAATCCAAAGGCATTCATGGCTTCTGTCCTTGGCTTGGCAGTAAGGCTCCGTCGGGCTAGACACTATGATTCTATGACTCTGTTCAGTTTGATAACCCTCATGATTTCTAGACCATGACAACATGGCATTCTTTATATCACGACTGGGTACTTCCTAAACTTCCTTTAAAAGTAGTCTCTTTGTTTGTAATTTAGTACCAAATAATTTTCAAAATTTATAGGAATATGTTGGTTCTAAAATAAAAAATTATGAAGATTCATGAGTGGTTTTCTTTGGTCTACGCTAGAAAGGAAGAAATAATTTTTGGAAAAAAAAATATCCAAGTTACCAATCTTCAGAAAAACCAAAATAAACAGATGAGAGGAAGCAATAAATAAGAGATAGAGTTTTAATTTAAATTTAAAAATAGAGTAAAATAACAAGTAGAAAACTATATTTTAAAAGAATATAGAAACCTATATGTGTGTGTTCATTTATATATGTGTATACATATGTATTATTTATGTTTGTATGCATGAGTATGTGAGTGTGTATATGTTTGAATATATATATATATATATATATATATATATATATGTATATGTATATATATCCAGAATTGCCAAGACACAGAAGAGGCACAGATTTAGAAATAAGAATAAAATCTATGATTATATCATAGGTGTTCATCCAAAGAATATATTAAAATTATATATATGTATATAAAAGTCCATTGTATAAGAATATAAAAATCTACTTAATGCTTATAAATTAGACAACTTGGATGTGATGGGCTGAAGTAATACAATTGTTGCAAAAGATAGTACCTGAATTTAGTTTAGGACCCCAACTGGAAGCCAGTCAATCCTCTTTCTTGAATCAAAATTAAGCCTCTGTTGAACTCTTCAGGGCTTTCACTCTTCTGACTATAATATGCTGTCTGCTCACCATGGGACCAGGTAACAACTAAGGACAGCTTCAGTCCTATTCTCAAATCACTATGGAAACTTTTGTGGCAATATACGACACAAAATGAACCTAAATCTCAAGGCCTTGCACCATGGGAAGTAATTCATAATGACTCATTGCACTGGATATAAATATATAAATAAAAATAAAATTCAGGAGAATAGAGCTGCTGAGACTCCTGACCAGGTAATAAACATATTCACATGCTCGTTCTCTCTCTGTCTCTGTCTCTCTCTCTCACACACACACACACAAACACACACAGTAATTTTTTATCTAATTAAAATAATATAATTTCTATGTAAATTAGACAAAATGTCTAGTGATATATCAATAATATTTCCCATTAAAAGAAAAACAATTGTTAAGGGAATGTTAATGAATTAGAAATGTCTGATCTATAAACGATTTTCAATGAGAAAAGGCTAGGCTACATATTAGAAGAGTTTATTATATAGCACAGCTATAAAATGTTTCTGATATACATATATACATATATATTCACTATGATATATATCATATATATATACACATATATATGTATATATATATATACATATATATGTGTATATATATGTATATATATATATATATATATATATATATATATGCACTTGAAAACATGTTCAGAAGACTGGCTAGCCGATGGTGGCACACACTTTTAATCTTAGCACTTGGGAGGGAAAAGCCAGCAGATTTCTGAGTTTGAGGCCAGCCTGCCTTACAGAATGTATTCCAGGACAACCAAGGCTACACAGAGAACAAAACAAACAAACAAACAACAGTAGCTTGGCTATTAAAAATAAAAGTTTTACCAGAATGAGACATCCTGTATGTCTATCCAGAGGGCAAGAGGCAAAATAAGCAGAAAGGTGTGGCAACAGGAAGTACTGACGGTGAGGAACTGTCAATCAGATTGACTGGCAGGTGTTCCAAACACTGGCCCAGCTTGCAAAGCTGTCAGGCACTTACCAAGTCCACCATACACATCAGCAAACATACTCCATACAAAATGGAGAGAAATAAAATGTCCTTGAGCTCATGAATAAATAAATAAATAAATAAATAAATAAATAAATCAACTGTATCCATACAACGAATATTCCAAGCATGGGGAAAAAAGCAGCTACTGCCATGTGCAATGACAACATGAAGTTTACACACACATGTAGTATGCAGTCTTAAAAAGCTATAGGCTGTGGAAACACATGGGACATGGTAAGACCTTGAAGGGAATGAGGGAAATATGAAAGTTGAGCACAAAGGGACCAGAAGTAGGGGTCTATTGAGATCGTGTAACCCTGTGTTCTCTTTTGTGATGATATTTTGGTTTTGTCAGCTTTCTAGAACTGTCTACTCAACAGTTAATATATGCACATATGTACGTACATACACACACACACACACACACACACACACATACACACACACACACTAGCAAGTGCACACATATTTTAAAGTAGTTTCATACTTTTATCCTAATTTGTCAGAATTATCTTCTTATTGCAAGGTATCTTTGTCTAGTCACCTGTGTAGCACCGTAGCTTTCACACTATCACTGAAGAATGAGATGATGCTGCTTACGGCCGTCTTTCTCCTGTTCTAACTAAGCTAGTATTACAGTCCTCAAATCTTTGAACAAGATGGATGTCTACAGCGCCTCATCCCATTTCCAGTAACATAACCACTTGGGTTTTCCTACATCTGCCCCACCCTAAGGCAAAAGCAACCTTCTGTGGGGACGAGTTTCTTGGTGAGAAGAGGATGTTTCCACCCACCTTTGTATATTGACACTTGCTCCGCTCCTGGCCATAAATCATTTGATGACATCACATTGTTGCTATAAATCCATGAACAAATAAGCTAGCCTTCCATTAGGGAACATAAAATGGCTCATTTTCGGACTTGGGCAGCGTACTGTTTATGGGTTGCCGCTGCTTTCGGGGGTTTTTGTAAGAGAGTATCCAGTGTTTCTTTCTGGCCTCACTCCAGAGAGCCGTGTTAATACTGCCCAGGTTCCAAGATATGTGATGGGAACAGGGCATAACAGAGACACATTTTCCATCAGGGACCTGCCCCGTTTTAGTTTCTTTTTTTCCCAGATGAACTAAACTTACTGTTTTATGAGCATCTTCAAAGAAATTGCACAGTAGCTTGCTTTATTGAGTATGGGTTCTGCCACTCAGAGGAGAAGTCACGTGGTAGTGAAACCCAGAGCGTACAAATGCTAAAAAGCAATTCGTGATGAACATCAGTCTTTGACTGTGAATTATGTACATATCGTAGGGAAAGTGGGTCAGGGGGCTAATCTGTGACCCAGGTGTAGGAAGAATCATGAGAGAGAAAGAGAGAGAAAGAGAGAGAAAGAGAGAGGGGGCATGGAGGCAGAAGTTCACGTGTCTCCACCAGTCGAAGATAGTTTATATATCTAGGTTGGGTATTGGGTTACACTTCTGATTGAGCATTACCATACTTATAAAGCCTTTGATTAACATTTAAAAAAATTGTATAAAAGCAAAACGGAAAAGGGGGCCAGGGATAGGGGTCTTCTAGGGAGGGGAAATGGGGGAAGGGGATGGCATCTGAAATGTAAATAAAATATCCAATAAAAAATAAAAGAAAATAAAAAGAAAAGAATCATGAATTCACATAGTTTAGCTGCTTCCACAGTGCTGAGGTACCTGTAAAGATCAAGTATGAAGAGCAAGATCAGTGTTCATCCTGTCCATCCTTTCCTGCCCCATTTGAAATATGAGATGTTCCTGCTCCAGTGGTTCTGAGCTTCAACCCAGTTATTTCTCTCTGTGTTGTCACAGAGAAACATGTCAGGGCTTTTGGTTTAAGAGCTGAATCAGGAGGGAGGTGGAGTGAAAACAAGTCATGGCTTCAATATCTATCATTTTTGTTCACGAAAAACACATGGTAGGAGACAGTTGACTATACATATGCATATATATGTGTGTGTATGTATATACATATATGCATATATAATGAATATATACATACGTACATGTATATGCAATGTATATATACATATCTACATGTATACATATATGTATATATAAATCACACACATACATATCTTTATACAACAAGGTAAATAATTAGTTGTGTGTGAAAGTTCCTTCAGGAAATTTACTGGTTTTGCTCTATTTTGTATTATTTTGCCCTCTTGGAGTTGGGATTAAGTTACTGGGTACTACAGATACCAGATGCCTGTCTTGTTATTTTTATAGTTTTTGATTTCATCTTTTATGTAACAAACCCCACTAAACTAGGGTAAATACTTTCACATGCAAAGCTTTGCTATGTGCAGTGTGAATTCTCACATCAGAACATCAGTAACTCTCTGGCATACATCTTGTACAGGGTCTAAGACTGGCTAGCCTGGATCTTACTATGTTGACCAGGCTGACCTCAAACTCACAAGGCCATCCTCTGTCTCCTGAGTCCTAGGATTAAAGGCTCATACCACTATGCCAAGCATGTACTAGTTTCAATTCTCATTTTGTATATTAGTGGAATGGGTGCCTATTTAATACTGTTCAACTTGTACAGGGGATTTCAAATGTATACTTAGCTTATTTTAAGGAATTCTCTTTTAGACAAAATCTAAAATTTCTTTCTATTTTTCCCTAATAGTTTTAGAAAAAAATTACAAATAATTTTTCCAATCATAGCTGGTTTAATAATTTTTTTCTACTCTTAAAAAAATGTAATTTGCGACATTACATTAGACATGATGCTGCTTTTGTTTTTAATCATGTATTATTGATGTAATATGTTGCTTAGGAACTGATAAGCCACAACACACTTTAAAAACAAAAATGTCCTGATTTATTGGTGAGTGTTGGGGTAATGAGTGATGCAAACAGAAATCAATAACACAGACACTCTATTTACAACAGCTAAGAAACGGAAGGGTCTAGATGTTCCTCAACTGATGAATGGATAATAAAAATATGGGGTGTATACATAATAAAGTTCTATTCAGCCGCAAAACAAATGATAGGCTGAAATCCCCAGGTAAGTCAACACAACTAGAAAATATTACCATGTGCCAAGTTACCCAGACCTGAGAAGACAAACATCACACACTATCTTTAATCTGTGAATCCTAGGCCTAAAATGTCAGGCCTGAGACTATAATACCTGGAGTAATAGATATAAATGGGCCTTTCAGAAAGATACAGAAGGTACCCAGGAGAGGATAGCATGACATTAGGTGTTAGAAAGAGAAAAGCAGGAGATGGGAAGGAAGAAGGAGAGTAAAAAGAGAGAAGTATAAATGATACTGAGGATGTTAGAAAAGCCAACAAGAAACTTGCTATTATTTTATAACAGTACTTATTAAACACACAAATCTACCAATAGATAGATGATATATAGAAAGATAGATGATGGATGGATAGATAGACAGATAGATAGATAGATAGATAGACAGACAGACAGACAGACAGACAGACAGACAGATAGATAGATAATTTATATATACATACATACATACATACATACATACATATATACATTTATATAATTTTAGCGGTGTTACTCCATATAGTAGGATAACGAGTACTCTAGGAGCCTGACTATCAGACAAAGTCCCTACTGCCATGCTCTTTGACTTTTGGTCAGGGTCGGGTTCAAATTATTACTGAAACAATATAGACTCTTACCATTATATCTGGTTGGCAGCTGGAACATGAACTTAAGACCCTATGGCTGAAGATATCGCACACATAAGTCACACGACTTGGAGAAATCAAACTGCTCCTGACTTGGAAGCTTTTCCTTTAGTGATAGCACCCATAGCCTTACAACGTTCTGTGCAAGCTGCCAAGGGAAAAAAAAGTTCTCAACAGACCTACCCACCTGTAGAACCTCAGAACCTCAACAATAACTAAAAGACAAGATATCACCAGGAATACAATAACTGCAGTTGTCTTGGGAGTTCAGCCTAGGTAGACTGAAGCCCTGCTCAGTAGAAAGGAATTTATCTCTGGTAAGGTAAACATAGCCACAAACAGTGGCTGAAGAAGTGGTAAACTCTAGAGGAGAACCTAGTACTACCATGCTCCTAAATTAACATACTTTTCAACTGCCTTTTAAGCACTTACATTCAAAGACAAATGCAGACCGCACTCCTCATTAAAAAAAAACAAAAACAAAAAAATAGCAAAACAGACAAACAACAAATGCTTCATTTTGGAACAGACAGAGGCTATTATAGACGTGAATTGATCAGAAGGTAGAGAATTTACAGTTACGAGGTGCCCAAAAGAAACATCCATAACACAATCCCTGTACCTAAGGCTTGGGTAACACTGCTTAAGAGGAGGTGGAGTGGATAGATTGCAGCATCCTGAGGACTGGGATAACAGCTGCAAAATAATGTCTTCTGGGCAGGGCAGGGATGGTGTCCCTTAGGCTCTAAATAGTATGATTGCCTGTGCAAGACCTGCAAAGACCAAAACAGTCAACACGTTAACATGGAGAGATGAAAATTTAACATTGTCCGACCTCTAGACAAAGAGCTATAGGCAGCCAATGGTGGCTGAGAGCATAGAGAGCCATGTTTTCAGGGATAAGACCTCAACCCCTCAATTGTAAGTGGTTAGCATTAAACATACGCCTATAAAGCAACAGTAAGATCTAGAAATATATGGAGTACCCCATGTGGCGGGATAATATACCCCCTAAAGAGCCATTAACATGCTATCAAAACCCTAGCACCAGGTAAGAAAAACCTCCCTTCATGTTGTTGGTCTTAGGGGTCCAAGAGACAGATTCTTCAAAACAATAAAGACTATTGCTATTGTTCTTGGTTTTCTGTGGTAGCACCTAGCTAAGATAGTACTGCTGAAGGCACTTCAATATCAGGTCAGTGGGCTTTGAGAAATCAAACTAGTACTAACCTGAATATTCCCTCCCCTAGGACAGTTCTCATAATGTCAAAAAAATATTATGCATGCTGACAAGGGGGAAGATATCAATAGTATATACGAATCAGAACACTTATAGAACAGTTCAAGAATTTAAGAGATGTCACTGCAGGGAACATGAGCGATTGGGGTGGAAATGGTCCAAACACAGTGTAGTGATGGATAAAATCCTCAGGTAAACCGGAAAAAGAAAGATAGTCCTAGAGAAGTCTACTGAACATTCAACGATGCTAGCCATAGCAAAGAGACTGAGAACGGGGCGTTATGCTTGAGTCTAGCATATCTTACACAGACTCATGTCTGGGCACTTATATTGTGTTTAGGACACTGACTTTAAGGCTGTGGAGACTTTAGGAGATTGACCTGACTGACAGGAACAAGCCACTAGGTGAAAATTTTGGAAGTCATAGTTAATTCTGGATCTACCTTGTCTATTTCCATGTGAACAAACAGTTATCTCAGGGTCCAACCTTCATAATAGTGAATACCTCAAAAAACCATGAGCCAAAATAAATCATTTCTCTCCTGTTATCTCCGTCAGGTGTTTTGGACATGGTGAAGTAAAAAACACCATGCTGAGAAAATAGCAGCAAGACAGAGAATCTTCGGTGGGTGCGGTGATGACCAGATACAGTTTTGACTTCCAGGGATAGTATCACAAAATTTCCAATTCAAACTGAACCACATAACCAAGATGACTGTTTCCCTTCTGTGTCCTCCATGTGGGTGAAATTCCCCAATTCTAACACACAAGGATATCACAGATATCACTGAGGGATTTTCTTTGATTTACTGGTTTTTGTTTTTTTTTTTGTCTTGTTTTCTGTCTTGGGGGTTGAACCAAAGGCACCTTTGGTTCAAGACTAAAGTCTACCCACTGAGCTACAGTCCAATACAGTCCAAGCATGATGGACTCTTTGACCTGGGAATCTTATTTATTTGAATGAAACTTATTTTTAAACAGACACAGATAAGCATCAATCTTGTACACGGGGATGTGTAACAATACTCTATTACCATAGTAACCTCTAGTGCGTTGGGTTTGGAAGCCACTGGAGAATTTTTCCATGTCTTGCTTTAAATTAAGACTGACTATGATAGGAAACTGTGTTAGGTGTCTATCAATATTTGAATCAAGATTTAATTCAGTTTTCATAAAAGAGCATTTTTTTTCTATATTTTTAGACCAAAGCAACTGGACAGAGTACTCCTGAAAGTTGAGGGGGGCGGGGCTCAGTAGTTCATCAAACAGATGCCAGACTGAATATGTCCCAAACTGTTTTCTTAGAAGCTTCATATTGACCTGACTTTTGTTCCAAGAACCTAGTGTTTTGATTTTTTTTTTTTTTTAGAAAAAGCTTTATATTTCTATGCCAAGTGTCATCAAGGAAACATAATTATTATGAAAACTGAAGCAGGGTACTGTTAAATGTTTTCATTTCAATCTGGAAGTGCACGATGAAGGGTTTAATATTAACCCAGTCAGTTTCGACTTGGTCGCCCCGTGTTACAGGCAACGGAATTAAGACATCACCAGCATGGCTCCGCCAAAAACAAGTGAGGCATTATGGGGTCTCCTGGTAGACTCACCCTACAACAGTTGATTATATTTATATGTTTTCTCGCAAACTCTAGTGGTATTTCTCAAAAATTTTTAGGTGTCAACATATGGTTTCAATTTCTCCCGAAACATATAACAGAGCCTGTTCTCAGAGAAAATGATGCCAAGCAGGACTTATAAATGAATCTTGAGGTGAAGCTTAACATCCCGTCCCTTCCTATAAGCCTCCTTGGCAAATGCCTGAATAACCATCTCAGATGGAAAACTCACACCATTACCCAAATGAAGTTTTCTCAACTGCAAGAGGAAACAGGCTTCCCCCATTTTTTTAAACACACACAATGTGTAGACTAACAGAAGTTTCATTATCAAAATTATAAACGCTAGCCTATATGCAAACAGAATTTTAAATATAAAAACACTGGCAATTAACTTCGACAAATAGTTGCCTTTCTGGGTGATTTTGTGCCAAATTAACCCAAATAAATCAGGCTATAAAAGTGTTTTGAAAAACAAGACATTTTTTTTCATAATTCTAAGCCTCTCCTTTAGTATGCTATTGCTTCCTAAGCAGAAAAAAAATATTAAGGTTAAATATGACTTCCAATAAAACTATTGCCAGAACATCTGATTGTGGCCCGTTTTCCTGACACACTGCATATTTTTAGAGAATTATTTATCTTTAAGATATATATTTTCACATTCACTATTTGTCTAGTGATTTAGCATCTATTTTTTTTTTTTTTTGGTTTGTCAGTATGCACACATGTGAATATACACAAGTCCATAATGTGTGAGTGTCTGGTTTTAACTGACAGACTTGAGAATGTAAACGAGCATCTGGTCTACCCCACATCCATGTTGTGTGTGGGTACATTTTCATGACTTATAACGTGCTGTAGCCATTCTCTCTAGTTGTAAATTATTGAGGAACACTGACCACCCATGCCGTCATTTTCCCATCACAGGTGTCCCCAGATGATGTGTCTATAATTCACGTGGCTAAAGATGCAGCAACATGTGAGTACGGAAAACGCAGACTTTTTTTTTTTATATTTATGTGAAGAAAATGGCTATGTTAATGAGGGGGGAAAACACATTTTTGTCTATGAAATTGTCCTTTAAATTCCAAATGATTATCTGGAAATCGTAAACTAGGATAACCCACTAAACATTATCCCCAAATTCTGCAAGCTTTATATGCCTGGGCACCTTCAGACTGTGATTGTTTTGTCTCATTCCCATGGTGTTTATAAAACATATAGATAGAAACAGACTAAATAGAGCCAGGCAGTTCTATGCCTGCTCAGCAGTGCTGAGTGTGTCGATTCCCTTCACCAAGCAACGATGTGTTTGTTGTAAGACCAGAAAAATTCAAGTATATTTGTGTATACTACTCTAATTAGAAAGGTAAAATGAGATAATATGCATCTTATAAACCACCAGGCAGCCAACAACAGCTTAAAACATCCACAAATCCCTACACTGAACAAGAGGACATGAGTGTGTGTGTCAGTGAGTAGCTTAGGATAGTGCCTCTCTGACTATGTTACTGCCTCAATACTAACGAAGAGCATCTCCCCAGGCCAGTCAATGCTTTCCAATGTTAAAGAGCTATGTCTAAGTAATTAAAGTTTACTTTATTTCTGGATCACCTCAAGTTACATTTGTAAAAGGACTGGATTTTAAGTTATTTCCCTTTCTATACTTATATGTCTTTTTGGTTGAAACTTATATCATTAAAGTTATAAGCTTGGCTGTTGTCTATGGTTGTTTTAAGCTGGAATGGCTGAGTTGAGCAGCTGAAAAAAAATAGCAAAACAAAGAACCTCCACATTGACAATAAAATATTTTAAAAAATTGTCTGTTTTTAAAATAAAAAGTGTATTAAAGTGATGGAGAGATAGCTCATCAGTTAGGAGCAGAGGACCTGATTTTAATTCCCAGTAGCCATGTAACATCACGTACAATCACCTGCAGTGCCAGATTCTTGGGACATCACCTGTGCTCACGTTCACACACACACACACACACACACACACACACACACATAGAGAGAGAGAGAGACAGACAGAGAGACAGAGAGACAGAGAGAGAGAGAAAGACAGACAGACACAGAGAGACACAGAGAGAGAAAACAAAGGGGGACAGAGAGACACAGAGACAGAAAGAGGGGAGGGAGGAGGGAAGAGGAAGGGAAAGAAAGAGACAGGGGCAGAGAGAGAGATGATTTAAAATATAATTAACCTAAAAATAAAACAAAAACAGTGCCCTGACCTTTTCTCTATTGATGAACTTGTTCTATGTCTACCTTTTCCAGTGACGTTGCCACTGACTGTCCGCAAGTATTGAACACTTGAAGTGTGGCTCGTATCCTTAAGGAATTTCTAATCTCATGCAAGTTTTAGTTGACTTAACTTTCAATTTAGATAGTCAAGAATGGCTCGTGGCCACTCTATTAGACAGTATAACTTTGGAACATCTTGTCTGTCCCAGGCCAGAGTCCTCACCATTCATGGTGATATGCATGGCAGTTTCTGAAGTATTTACTAGATAGTGGATCAACACTATCTAGAAGTAACAGCTGATTCTCTTCTAGTCATTAGAAGAACACTAGAGAGGTGTTTGAGAAGTTACGAATACTTGATATTCTTGCTGAGGACCTGGGTTCAATTCCGAGCATCCATATGGTGGCTCACAACCATCTGTAACTCCAGTTCCAGGGAACTCAATGCCTTTTTCTGAACTCTGTGAGAACCATTCACACACATGGTAAACATACAGGTAAAATACCTGTCCTTATTTTTAGTCCTTATTTTTCTGAATTAATAAGATCTCAGAGCATTTGAAAATTCCTTAGATGTATCAATAGATCCTGGTAGCTTGCCTCCCATGACAGGGAGAGAGTAGCAAGCATTTTAAAGTAGGATTTAGGCAGCTTTTGATGACTAGTTCCTGACCAGCACTAAACATACATACATACATACATATATATATATATATATATATATATATATATATATATATATATATATATATATAAAACCTTTACTTCAAAATCCTCCCTGCTCTTGGAAAAGTATCTCTGTATTAATAGAATTAAATACACCCTTTACTATGCTAATATTTTAAAGGCTAGATAATTAGAGAAATTAATTAACTATGAGTCACCTTAATGACTGCATCATTTTATAGGATTGTTTCCAGAGAACACTGCTGGTGAAAAAGACATAAACTTGTGGTTGGGGTTGGTCAGATAAAGGTACAAGAACCATTAATAATGGGTGATTGTTGGGACTGTTGACTGCAGGCATGAGGCTCTTTCTGCAGCTAGGAGAATGCATGGGTAGCTCTTAAGTCTCATTTAATATGTAAGACTGGTCCACCATGTACCAGGGGGGGCTGTGCAATACAACAGTTTGCAATCCAGGGAGTAGCTCCACGACTGTCTTTCATGTACACTTGCCAGAAGTACTTGCTTAGGCTTAGTACTTACGGAGAATTCTGATTTTAATAATAATAATAATGATAATAATAATAGTTATTCTTCATTTTAAGAAAAAATAGTGCTCCCATCTATCTTAGTCTATTTTGTATTACAATTAGTAAAATACCTGAGGATGTAAACATATAAAGAAAAGAGACCACAGTGTTACAGGCAGACAAAAGTCAAGATTGATGGTCAGAGTTGGCAAGCTCTCAAGGGGGACAGCATTTCATGGTGACAGTGTGTATGAGAGTGTCAGGTTGCTGTGAGCAGAATGGCTCCTAATAACCTGCTGGCATGGTAGCACATTTGCTCCTGTGAGACCTGACCGAATTCATCAGGCTTTGATGAGACCTACCCAGGTTCGTCAGGGTCTTACTCAGTCTCTCATGATCACATACATACCAGTGAGGTTGATAACCCATGATCCAGTAACCCTCTAAAGGCTCTGTCATCTGATAGGGCCTATGGCTTTAAGGAACTACAGTTGAGTATGAGTGTTAGTTGGATAAAACCACATGCCAACCATATTCCAGCATAGAAGGGGCTAATCATTAAACAGGGTCTTCTGTATCCAAGCTGACCTTAACTTCACTGTGTAGCTCAGGCTGTCCTTGAATATCTGACCGTCTAACTTCCACCTCCTGGGTGCTGGGCACACACCATTGGTTCTGAAAGAGGTATTCCCCTATATATTTCATAAGGCATGCTACCTTCAAAGGTGACACATTGACTAGAGGACCCTGCCTTTCTCATGGAGCTGGTTCTAAAACACAGGAAAGTTACCTACTCATCACCTCTATACTATGACAATGCTCCTGTGAGGAAAGTCCGGCCTCACACTGGAGGAGTGAGATGTCATAGGCACACTGAGAAGAATTTAGACAAACGAGCTTTGCTCATTCCTCTTGTCTGTTAGGACTAGAGCACACCATGTCTCCCCTCCACACTTCCGCCTGACTGTTTCCCCTATGTCTTGGATCTTCCTTTCCTAAGAGGAATTTGTTGCATAGAACTTCAATTGGGTAAATATCTTTGTTTCTCTCTTGTTAGTCTGCTTTCTATTACAGTTCATAGATCTCTGTGAACCCTGTGCCAGAGAAGGGAAGGAATTATTGTTTTCTCTCCAGTGTTTTAGACTTCATCTTTGATCTACCAAAGTGAAAAAAAATTACAAGCAATATTTTAGTGCATTTTTTTTCTTTTTCTTTCTTTTCTTTTTTTTTTTTTTTTTTTTTTTTACAAATTGATAATCACACTTAAAAACAAAACTAAAGCTAGAGAGATGAGAGAGCATAGTCACCTGCTGTGCAGACCTCACACTCTGGGTTCGAAGACAACCAAATCCCTAAACTTGTCCTTTGGACCTCTATATGGATGCTATGTTACATGTGAGCACATGCACCTAAGTGCAAATACACACATCACAGACACACACATCAATTAATCAATATATTTCCTATGGCTTATCATTTTCTTTACAGCAAGAATTCTGCTCACTATTTGTTATTAATTTGACATATTTTTTCTCCCAGGCAGAATGCTGGTTTTTTGTCTATTTGTTTGTTTTGAACTACATCCGTCAAAGGAACAGTGACATTATTAAAAGGGCAGAAAAGAATGGTTGAGCGGCTGCGGTTATATTTTTGGAAGAGGCTCCAGCTTTCCTTCGGTTCCTTCTTGTTGTACGGAGTGGCTGAAGTACTTTTCACGACGCATGTTGATGGAGAAACACTGGGCTTCCTTGTCATCTGGAAGCCTGTCTCCGTTCACTTCAAGCTGCATGCCACACGCCAACGGAGGCAAACAAATGCTTTATAGATGAAGACGAACAAAATATTGGCCTCATCCATCAGCCCGGCCATTAACAAATGCTGTCTCCAGGGACCCATTTACAAAATTACTGACAATGCAAATCTCGATCAGCAAAAACAACTTTATAAGGCACAATTCTTTAAGCTTACAGTCCCCCCACATAAATCTGTGGCTCTACCTGGCCTTGAATATATACACACGAAACATCTACATCTTTATCAAGCGCCTCTGTCTCTGCTTGATTTTCCCATAGCTGCAAACATCTGCTGGAACTATACCAGTCTGGGTTCACTTGAGTTATAGCAAAGATTCAGGTGTTTGTTTTCCTTTTTTTTTTTCCATTTCAAAACGTTAGAAATGGAAAATGTGCACCACTAAATTAATATTTATGTAAATGGATTTTCTCCATATAGAACCAGACAAGTAAATCATTTGAGACTTAAAATGTATTCTTTAGCATCAACAACCATGCCTCGCATGCTAAATTTACATTTCATAATTATTCATAAGCATCGTTTTTTCCTGCCTTGCCAAAAGAATTGTTTCAACTCAGTGTGGACTCATGAAACTGCCAAAGAGGTCTGATGACATTCGATTTCATTCGCGAAGAGTCGGGTTTTGGCAAACAGACTTGTAACAAGAGGTCTTACAGACACACTTAACTAGATGTGGTTTTTGGCTATTAATTCCCAGAAATAATTACGAGTGCGAATTTCACGTTGAAGGTGACAAAGATGAAAGGTTCACACTATCTGACAAATTGTCCCACCGATCCGGTTCATTTAAAAGTGTTTTCATTACCTGCCCTCTAGAGATGCATGTGGGGTGAGGGAGAGTACCATTTTAAGTCAGTCCTTGATTAGTTAAGATTTTTTCATTGAAATCATCAATTCATCTAATTGATGGTACAACTACATAGAAATGGCCTTACTATATTTACGTCTTTCACTTGAAAATGTGAGCAGCCTATGATATCATCAGAACAAGCACACAAATTGTACCCTGCTACATATGTAACAGAGGACTGCCTTGTCTGGCCTCGGTGGGAGGGGAGGCCCTTGGTCCTGTGGAGCCTCAATGCCCCAGAGAAGGAGGATTCTAGAGGAGTGAGACCAGAGTGGGTGAGCAGGTGGGTGGTGGAGCACCCTCTTAGATGCTAAGGGGAAAGGGGATGGGGTGGGAGAGCTCGTGGAGGGGGTGGATCAGGAAGGTGAACAACATTTGAAATGTAAGTAAATAAAATAATTTTTAAAAATAAAGGAAGAAAAGAAAGTAACTCTGTCACTATGACTTGAAAGGTTATGTACATAGTCCGTCCGTTGCTCTGTAGAAAGAGCCAGCTGATTTTTTTTTCTGTAAAATTTCTGATTGTAAATAGATTCCTTTTTTGAAAGTCCCATAATCTCCCCCAAAACTAGTCTATGGCAAAGGTAGCTGTAGATTTTACATAAACCTACAGCATAGCTGTGTCATAATTAAATTTATTCTAGACGCTGAAATTTGAACTAAGTATAATATCTCGTTATTAAACACTGCCAGCATTACAGGCCTCATCTAAGGCCTCTAATACCTCAACCACAGTGTATCTCCAGGTCTCTCTAGAAGGCAACTTCAGGCAGCTAGGCTTTTGTTTGCTTGTTTTGCTTCTATACCAGATCTTTGAGACTATTAGAGACCAGTGTCAGTGGCTACAAATGTTACTTTGAATAAAGTCTTTTAATAACGGGAAATGCAATAAACCTACATTTCTAGAAATAAATTGTAGAGTTGGCATCTTTTAGACCCCACTGTAACCAAATCAATTTAATTTAAAGATATTTGTCTGAAATAAATTTTTTATTTGTGTGTTTGTGTGTGTGTGTGTGTGTGTGTATATATATATATATATGATATTTGATAGCTATACATAGAAAACCTAATTGTTGGAAAATATAAAAGCTTAAATAAACAATGCATTTGTCAGATGCAGTTAGGTGTGTCCTGAAGTTTGAGTATGCCTCCATAGATAAGAACGAAGAGTTCCTGCCTAAATTAAGGCAAGTTGCTAGGGAGAGGTGTTACAGTGTTTGCTCTAAGACCAAGTCAATGCCTCAAGCTACCTGCCATAAAGGTGAAATGGTTCAGCCCCTACTGGCTTGACTTGGCGCTCTTTCTACCACCTCACTAAACGCACACCACGATAGTGACCTGGTTCAGTCTGATGTGTGCAGGAGATGAGCTAGAGACTTCCTTTATGAGCAATTGAACCTTTGGCAGAGCTCTTTCTCTCTCTTTTGGCTTGGAAGATCCTTTATGGAAGGTACTCTGAATAAGAGATAAGGATTTTTCTCTTTGGGCTTGCAGGGACAGAGAAGCAGCTCTCAGGAGCCAGGTAAAGCAATATTCTAGGAAAGAGAGCGAAGGAGCACCCTTGGATTTGAAGAGCTCAAGAGAAAGGTAGAAGAGAACGGCACAGGTAGACATTTCTAAAGAGCTAGCAGGTTGGTTGTAGGATTAGGCTTGCAAATAGGTTATTTGTGAATAGTTAAGAGAGTAAAGTTGCCTTGCTGAGGTAGCAGGTTTTACCGTATGCCTCCTATGTCTTTATTGGTATAAATATTTTAAATAACGTTTCTCTTCCCTCCACTCTTCCCAGCATCCTTCCACCTCTTCTTTTCTCCAGAAACAGCCTCTGCTCAGTTTCCCTCTGAAAGAAGACAGCCTCCAAGAGACAATAACCAAACAGGACAAAACAAGAGACAATAAGACAAGGCGAGTCCTCATACCACAGGCTGGACAAGGTAAATCCAGTGGGAAAAAAAAGAATCTCAAGGGCAGGCAAACAAGTCAGAGACATACCCAGAAGTAATTTAAAAAGAAAAAAAGAAAAAGATACTGTCAGCACAAGTCTTTATTTCACACTATACTTCATAAAGTCTATGTTTTCTTGTAACATTCTTAATAGTTTCAGGAGCCGTTAGTAAAAGATGATCATTGGAGAAATTACCCTGGGAATTGCCTCACACTGGGCACTGTTTACACAACTTGGATTTTGTCAGAAAGGGTCTAAGGGAAGATGCAGGAGAGAATGTGACCTGACGAGGCAGATGAACATGTTGGATGTAGGACAGGATGGGACAGGAGGAGAGAATGTCCTGAGGGTCAAGAAGGAAAAGCCAGAGTTATGTCACACAGTATATTTCATTATGTAATATTTAAATTAGAAATATGTCTTTATAGAATAGTCCCTCGACAGCACTTATAGCACACTGTGCTAATATAAACTCTAGAAGCTGTTGTAACATATGACAAAATAATAGAATAAATTCAGAAGCAACTTATCAGATGCATGATATCGAAATAAGTAAAAAAAAAAAAATCCATACACTGTGTAAGATGTGAAAGAAGTCACTAGTTTCTAAACAATTAAATACCTACAGTAGGAAAGCATTCTTAAAATAAATGGTGACCCATGTGAATAGAACCCTGTCCTGCTTTACACTAGTAACAGCATGAGGGGAGTTGCTATCAAAGGGAATATTTGAACATGAATCAATCTAAACCTAATCTAAAACTTTTTAGCTATTAAGTCACAAAGGTGAGACTTTATTGTTCGCCATAAAGTCTTAATCATACATTAAAACTGGGTGGGGGGCCTGGGAAGATGGGTAAGTTGGACGGACACTTACTGTTCTTGCAGAGGACTGGAGGTTGGGTTCATAGCTCACATATCTGACTACTCACAACCACCTAGGACTGTGGCTCCAGAAGATCAGACATCCTTTGGCCTCTGTGGGTACCTCCACTCACGTGCACATAGCAGCACAAAGACATAAATAAAAATAAAAATAAAAATAAAAATGAATATTTTGAGAGACACAGAGAGACACGCACAGAGAAACAGAGAGAGAAAGGAGAGGAAGAGAGAGAGAGGTCTTAAAATGTGGCTTCTTTTAATTCTGGAAAATGGTAAAAGCAAGACTCACTTTCTCCTTATGTTACCTATTATCCTGTGGAGGGCAAATACAATCACTGTTTCAGAAGTACCCTTGTTAGCATTCTGTCTAAACTCCATCCCCACAGTTATGTGACAGCCAGGTATGCTCCTCCCCACAGTTACCTGGCAACAGCTGTGTAGGCCTGGCCCACTATAAGGGGGACTCCTTGCCCCCTCCTTTCTTGCTCTCTCTTGCTTTCTTGCCTCTTGCTTCTCCCTGTCCCCCCTCACCCCTCACTCCCTCACCCTTTCTCCTTTCCCTTCCCCCTCTCTCTACATGACCATGCCCAGCCTCTACTTCTCTACTTACTTCTCTCTCTCTCTCTCTCTCTCTCTCTCTCTCTCTCTCTCTCTCTTGCCTGGCTCCTCTCCCCATGCCCTGAATAATTGTGTTGCTGCTCCCTCAGGGAGAAGAGATGCATGCCCACTGAGACATCATCTCCTTCCCCCATACCTCACCACACATCTCCACAGAACATACTCTCTTTATATTTTTATCTTTTTTATAAAAGTTAACAGCAACTCTCCTTACATTTGAAGGGAAAAGCAGCCATATTGTGAAGACCCAGAACACACAGGACACAGAGAGTCTAACCACTAAGATTTCAGAGCTTCCTCTCGGGTTATTAATATTTCAAGGTACTCTTAGCTCTCCACACATCTCCATGACTGACTGCACCTGATCACAAGAAAACCACGAATTTGCCACATTTCCTTGGGTCATTTTTTTTCCTGAAAATGTCTATGTCACCTAAAATCCCATATTTAATATTTGTTTTGTTTTCTCTTGCTGGTCCGTATTTCCTGGTAAGGCTCACATTCAGGCACCTTGCAAAGGGTAAGAAAAGAACACTTTTATTCCCTAAAATTCAGTTTTTAGAATTCAATATCTGGTTAAGATTTTAAATTGACAAACATAAACAATGATGGTTTTCTGATTCCTTTAGAAATTGCTTTCGTGATTTTACTATTCTTTTACCTGCCACCAATATTCTAAAAGTCTCACATTTAACCTTACTTGAAAAATAAAATCTCTCACTGATGAAAAGGGTCTCAGAAAAAAAAAAAAAAAACTAAAAATCACAGTTACTTTTCCCTCCAGTATTAAGAGCCAAACTGAAACATTTCCTTTTCGGTTTGTTAAGAGGAAGGCGGGTGTGAGTGATTACCCAGGGGACACCACTGAGACAACACTATTTGCATATCTTAACAGCCTCCCATGGAGCCCTGCGAGCAGAGAACAGTTGAGGGATATAGAGTTCCTTTTACGGAGCATAACCAGCGGAAATTACCACTGATGTTAATTTGAAACAGAAAGAGATAGCCACACTGCTGGGCCTTGAGCAAGGGCACAAAGAGGGCCTTCTCTTGTTCACAAGGTGCTGACAGTGAGGGTGAGCGCCCATCCTGTGCAGCTGATGTCAGGAAGGACACATCCTTAAATCTCAACACCTGGACAGAGCCTGGGAGACTCTGAAAGAAACCTACACAGATGGTTTCTCACACTGCCACTGCAAAGAAAAAAAAAATCCCCAAAGGCAACTGCAGCTGGTTCATTTAGACACCAAGGTTTAAAAAGGGAGAAAAAAAATCTTTTATTTTACTTTTTTTATAAACAAAAAAACCTCATTAATCAGTACAAAGAAATGTAAGCTGATTAATAAAGTCTTTCTGAGGCCCCCATGTTGGATATGTTTGTATTACTGTTCTAGCTATGACCTCGGAAGCTTTGTGTTGCCCAGAGTAACCATGAAATAGAACAATCCATTTTTACTCCCAGTGCTATCAGAAATAAAAGAGGGGAAATAAAAAAAAAGATCATTTCACAGCTTCGCAGAATTTTTTTTCCATGTTTGTTTTCTCTTCTAAAATTATCCTGTCCCCAACTCATGTGTGACTTAGTATGGAATACACTGGAAATTTGGCAGATACATATATAAGACACACACACACTCACACACATACACACACACACACACACATCTATATCTATATATCTATCTATATCCATATCCATATCCATATCCATATCTATATCTATGTATATCTAGATAGATATATTCATCTTTCCGTGACTGTGACGGCCCCACTCTGTCTGCTTGTTTTCTATAATATTCAGGCTCTGTGCATCTGCGCAACTGAGCAACTGATGTCTGAAATGTATACAGATTGAAACTGTTGTGTTTTATAAAATAAGAGAAGAGGACAGACAGGATGTGTTTTGGGAGAGGCGCTGTTTGGAGAGGTGGGAGGGGGTGCCTCTGTGGATCCTTGCTGAGGCATCTGTTTCCCCTGAGGGACCAGCCATATCATGGATATAGTATAGAATAGAGTTTATTTAGGGCATGGGAAGGGGGTAGAGACAGAGAGAGGCAGAGAGAGAGAGAGAGAGAGAGAGAGAGAGAGAGAGAGAGAGAGA
>JANHMN010000002.1:10077991-10094497 GCA_030674055.1 Rhabdomys pumilio | reverse complement strand
GGAGAGGAGAGGAGAGGAGAGGAGAGGAGAGGAGAAGCGAGGCTGGCCAAAGAGCGAGCAGGACAGGGAGAGAGGGAGAGGGGGCAGAGAGTAAGAGGATAGGAGTATATGAGAGTGAGGAGAGCATAAACAGCCCCTCTTATATTGAGTCAGGGCATAACTGTGGGACGGAGCCTAGAAGGAATTCTAACAGAAACATTGACCTAAGGGAACAGCAAAGCATTCTTCTCAAAGGATGAGACACATAAAAAGGAGGCTGGACAAGAAAGGAAGGTCATTATTCCATATAGAATCCAAAGAGCACAGACAGTCTTCAGAAACAGAGCAATGAGGTGAACTTCAAAGCAGAAAGCATGGCATAAGGGTATTGTAGAAATGCCGAAGTACAAAGACACCTTTGTCAAGTAATGTAATGTAGGGCCAGAGTCAGATATACTGATTTGGCAGAAAGGTTAAAACTCTCTCTCTCTCTCTCTCTCTCTCTCTCTCTCTCTCTCTCTCTCTCTGTCTGTCTTTCTCTCTGTGTGTGCTTGTGTGCACGCTGCATGTCTGTGTGTAATACTGGTTACACGTATGTGTAATGCATGTATATACAGAATATGAGGGTGTGTGCAGGTGTACAGGGCCATGCATGTGTGCAGAAGGCAGATAAAGACTGCTTTGTTCTGCCATGCTATGTCTTACTTTAGACGTCAGCATCCATGCGTCTGGCTCCTTTTCCTCTAAGCTTCTGGGGGTGGGAGGTATTTTGGTAGTGCCTTTTTTGTATGACCCTGAAATACATTCATGCAAGTTTGCCGGTACCAGATAAAGAGTGAAATGACAATACAAATGAGGGTAAAGAGACAAGGAAAGGTTCTAGAACATGTGTGCAACTTGCTACTTTTAATTTATTTATTACAATGAAAGAGTTTCAGGGAATGAAACCAAGAAAATAATTAAAAGGTAAAAAAAAAAAATGACACTACCAGGTTATCTTTTAGGTGTGAGTACCTGGCCCCATCTCTCTCCCTGAAGCCTACACTTAGACTTGAGCATAAAACAAAGACAGTAACATCAAATTACTATGCTAACGGAAAAATCCACAACACTGAAAAACAAAAGTTCACAAAAGAAGGCTTCGTTGAGAACTAGATTGGAAGCTGACCGACCTCTGTTTCCCTGGCTCCCGGGAGCTCAACAGCTTTCAAATTGCTTAAATAGTTAGTGAGGTGAGTGAAACACTGACCAGAAAATGACATAAATCCAGAATTAATTATAAGGACTTAAGTGAGCAAGAAGAAAAAAGGCTCCGTGGATCCAAGTTTATCATGAGATGCTGGCATAATGAAATTTTCATCATTTTTTTTTGTTGTTGTTTAAGGAAGAATTAATTGCGTATCACATTGCAGAGAATACAGTACTAGTTGAATTACCTTAAGTCACAGAAGTGTTTGTAGACCATTGATGTCTTGTCTTAGATAATTTACCGAGTCTTTGGTTTTTATCAGACCCACCTCCAATTTGACACATTGGCTAAAATTGAGCAACATTTAAACAAGCCTTTTAAGGGACCTTACTCTTTTAATATGGAATCTTTCCAATCTCTCCCTCTTTCAAAAATCCATCCTTTCATCTAATTACAGTGCAGTAATTACAAAGTCATTATTACTTTTAGGTTGTTTTCAATTTATGAAGTGGTGTCCTGGCTAACTGGACACCCTCTGAAGGTCTTCAGATCAGTAGAGAAGCTATCGATTGACCAATTGATTGACTTTTAACCTTCTCTCGCCAGCAGAATTTATTTTCATGCAAAGAAAATGAGCTAAACCTTTGAATATATTCAAATTTTCTCACCCATGACTTCTTAAGTACATTGTACTTGAAAAACGAGTCATTTAAATTAATGTGGCACAAATTGAGGTTGGTATTCTGTGGAAGAAGGGATGGGGAAGTTTACATATACTGGTTGGATTTGTATATTTTGTTGGTCATTTCTAAATCACTTTTCATCTGTGGCATGATCATTTAATAAACATGTTGAAGAATAAGATACTATAAGAATTTCTTTTAAAACCAAAATTAATTACCTTCTGAAGTTTACTCCTGAATTTAGTGTAGACAATAAAACAAGAAACAATGATTTACTATTGCCTGGTAAGGACAGCAGTCTCTTCTTGACATAAGCAGTCATCTAAATTTTTATTTAATCAGAGATGTACTAGAATCTACATACCCATATTACCATTGGGGTAATCGTTAGTTAGGCAAGGATACATGGATGTCATTAATAGTTAGCTTTGTTGGTTGGCACAACATGGACTTACCCAGAAAGAGTTGCAATGAGTGGTTTGTTTTTTGTTTTGTTTTAACAGTGGATTGGTCTGTGGGCATGTGTGTGAGGCACCATCTTCATTAAGTTCATTGATGTTGGAAGACACAGTCCACTGTGGGTGGTATAATTCCTTAAAGCTTTGAACTCTACAACAGTGGGTAAATTGAGCTGAATTAAGCAAGTATGGAAGTAAGTACATATTCATTCAGTTCTCTCTGCTCTTGACAGTAGATATGATATGACTGGATGTTTGACATTTCTTTCTTGACTTCTCCACGATGATGGACTGTAACCTGAGATTGCAAGCTGGAATCTTATGGAATCTTACACCTTTCTTATGTAATCTTTATTTTATTTTTTTTGGTAAGGGTATTTTAATCACAGTACCAGAAATGAAACTAGGACACAGTATTATCATTGAATGGTTTTTAAGTGTCAGGGACAGTAATGTTTCTTATGGGTTATGTCTCAGTCTTCAAAGTAGCTTTATGAAGTGCATACAAATTATATGCAAATTAAAAATTTGCATATTATAGATACACCCTATACTGTCCCTAGAGTGTAATGTGCTATGTTCATCTTGTGTCCTTTCTCCCTACTTAACAATACTTTGCTATCTTAGAGCATTTGAAATTCACCTGGGGACTGTCATACCTCCCCTGCCTCAGTTTAGTTACATCAAACAACTACTGTCTTTTAAAAATATCATCATAAAACATTTATTTCACAAAGAGTGTATTAAAAAAATTACAAGGTAATGCACCCATATTTTATTTTATTATTATTATTTTTTTTGTAATTCACTACTGTTTTCTATAGTTTAATCTAAACTCCTGTGCTTGTTTCTGACTGCTGATCAGCAGTCAGTAGTGTGGATGTAATGGAGTTTAACCCTTTGCTTTTTGAAGGCAGTCTTAGTGCTTCTAGTTTGAAGCTTTTAGGGCCAAACTTCTATGTATGTTTGTTTTAACGGTGATCCCAACAAAGTGTCTGCTGTTGAACGAGCTCAGGCTTGTGTTATCTCTCTCATCGGACAGAGTTTGACTCTGCATCACATTAGTGCATAAAAGGTGGTAACATCCACGCTGGATCTGTTCTGCGCCTGGTCCTTAGGAAGCTTGGCTGTGCTAAAAAAACAATTTCACCAAGAAGCCAGCTTTGCAAGCTAGCCATAAAGAGACTTAAGTGAAAAACCTAGAAGTCCAATACATCTTGAACACAAGCTTTAACTTGATGCTGCTGAGTCCCAGAGAACAACAGACTTCAACTCACTTGCTCTTGACAGCTGAACTCACAACAGTGTATCCTTAAGTCAGCTCTGTGTACAAAGTGCTGGCACCTGGACAGCAGCATGAACAAATTAGTAACCAGTCATTATTTTATGTCACAAACTTTGCGGAGTATGTGACACACCAACACATGCCTGGAAGAACGTCCAAATGTCCTCCACAACCCCAATTTGGAAATGTTAAAGGCAGAAGTTTGCATTGTAAGGCATTCGGTATTCATTTTTCCACCTTATATTTTAAAGATGTATTTTATTACTGTTAATGATGAATGTACTTTCCACAGTTTGACAAATGAGGAAGCTTCATAGACAACTCATACAATAAACAGAACTGATGCTGGTGCTGGTGCTGGTGCTGGTGCTGGTGCTGGTGCTGGTGCTGGTGCTGGTGCTGGTGCTGGTGCTGGTATTTTACAGTATTAAGCTCATGAATCTAGAAAGGCAGCACATTACTTCATTAAAAGGAATAAAACTTACTTTGCACAATATAAGCTTATTTTCTTATTGTCCTGCCCATTAATTTCCTGTGTGTTTTCTCTTTTTAAATATTTCAATCGACAATTCAAGAAACCTTTTAACTTTCTTTTCCAACTAAGTAAAACGATTCTCTCCTTTTTCTTGGGAGATGCTTTGTCATGTGCTTGATAGGTGCTACACCAATCCTGCTGAGCTGATGAGGTAGATCAATAGGTAAAGATGCTGAATTCAACCTGCAGGATCCGCACGATGAAAAGAGAGAACCCACGCCACAAATTGCCCTCTGACCTCTACACACTTGACCCTCCAACTCACACAGAAGTAAATACAAAAATGTGTTCAAGAACACCCATCTTGCATTTACTGTTTGACACTGTCATTGTGAGTAGCATTTTACATAAAGAAACATACTACCCTGGCCAGTTAGTAACTAACTTCAAACTGAAGACAAGTCAAAGTTCAGGTTTTATGAGACAATTGACCTTTCTACATTGTTCTTGTGGCTAGCCATCACCTGCGACTCCTGTGCATTTCTTACTGGCTCTCGTGCCAAAATTAATAATTAACAACAATAATAATAATTCAATCTACTGAAAATCTCATTATTTCACTTCTTCTAATATTTATAATATCTATTCTGAACAAGTAGAGCTCAGATGAACTAGAGGCCGTAAGTTTTAAATTCTTATTGTAAGTTATTATGAAAACTAAAAGACAAATGTCCCTGGGACACGGTGTTCTCCACAATTTTAAAACTAAAATGTTTTGCTAAGTTAGTTTGCCAAACCCCAACACCTAGAGGTTCCCCATCATTTTTTAAAATAAGATACTACTGCCACTGTGTACTTGCCTGACCTCATCTTTGGATGTCCTGTAATGCTTGGTTTTAAAAGCAAACCCCGAGATACCCAGGGGCCCACAGTAGGGAGAGGTGTTTGGGGTTCAGGTTAACCACCTTTCCCACTCAGAACACCACATTTGGCTGACTGTCTCCTCCCAATGCCTGACAAAAACCAGAAGGCAGGAGTCTGGAGTCCAAGTTCTGAGCAAACAATTTAGTCTTCAAAGGGAACAGGACTAAAAGAAGGCTTGAAATTTCCCATAAGCCCTTCTTCTTTCAGACTCACAGACTGACACGGAAGGCAGAGTCTTCCATAGTTGGAAGTGTCTTCTCTAGATCTGAGGCAGGAAGCCAATAAGGCTGTCCGTATTGGGAGCAACAAACAGCCTCTGGAAGTAAAAACATAAAGAAAAGCAAACAAACAAACAAAAATTGATATACTTGCTGTCTCTCAGATTCGATTGGTTTGGGCTTGAAAGATCCAGAAGAAATGGGCAAGTTCCATCTGTGACTATCATTGAATCTTTTCCTATGAGACTGCACTCTGTTGATTAATTTTTGTCAGAACATTTTTCACACATTTCGATATTTCCTGGAAGTCCTTTCTCAGGCTTGCATGACGATTATTTTTCTACAATTGTATAAAAGCCGAATTGTGAATTTAGAAATTTTAGCTTGGAAAAATAGTCATTTTTGTTTTTTATTTCTGTTTTGTTGTTGTTTATTTTTTAATTTTGGGGTTTTGTTTTGTTTTGTTTTTGAGACAAGGATTTACTGTGTAGTGTTGGCTGTTCTAAAACTTGATCTGTGGACCAGGCTGGCCTCGAACTAGTGGAGATTTGTCTGCCTCTGCCTCCCAAGTGATGGGATTAAAATCATGCACTACCACTACCTTGCAGTTCCTTTCTTGTATTAAACTATATCAAAAGACATAATACAAGATTACTATCATGGGAATATCTTTCCATTTAAAAAAACTCATACATGTGTATGTATATGTTTTTATATGTATGTACATGTATATTTATGCCTGTATGTACTCGTATGTGTGTTTGTATATGTGTATATAAATTTGTGTGTATGTGTACATATTTTTATGTGTGTGTATGTCTATGTGCATGTGTATGTGTGTAGTACGTGTGCACGTGTGTGTGTGTTATTCTGGTAAGCAACTACTATAATACCACAGTGGTCAAGCCATCATTTATCAATCTTGAAAAAAACAAAAAACTTTGTAGAAAATATCAAATCTGGCCTACATTATCTCCTATCCCTATATGTTAGGAAAACCTATAATTAAGTACATGTAAAAATTACATTCTGTCAGTGTGCAATTAAACAATAATAATGAGCTTATATGTTATCTCAGATGCTGAGGAGGCTGAGGATGCTGAGGGAGAGGATTCCAAGTTCTAACCCTGCCTGACAGCTCAGTGAGGATCTGTCTTAAAAGAAGGAAGCCCAGAGTGGTCAGGGATGTAAGAGATCAGGGGAAAGGGCTGTTGAGTGCCTTATTCTCTCTGGCCTATTTGGCAACCTTTCTTATACAGCTCAGGCACACCTGTCTTGGGAAGGTACCGTCCATGTTGACTAGAACTTTTGATACCGGTCTGCATTCATAAAAAATGCCTCGTAATGCTCCCTACCGGAGCTGATGAAATCTGATGAAAGCGAGTCTTCAACTGAGACTTTCTCTTCCTGGGTACGTCGAATAGACAAACCAAGATTAGTCTCACAGTGTAAGAGGTGTGAATACACAAATAAGAGGTGAGATGCAGCCTGGTGGTTTCTGTAAAGAAACTGATTTTTAAGGGAAGTCAAAATACAGAAGTAGCTGATCTTGGCATGGCAGCTGACAGAGAGGGTCATATTAAATACAATTTCACGAGCTGTTTAAACCAAGCGGGACCATAAATGATTATTTTGAAAACATGCACATTGAATAAATCCAACTTCTCAGTCTAAGAGTGGAAGAGCCACCAAGTTGGAAGAAGTCCTTCTATTTAGGGTTCTGGGACAGCTTCTCAAGTCACTAGTGTGTCTGTCTACACAGGCTGATGACTCTACACTCACACAGATTCTTAGCTTGAGACACACACCTAGAACGCTGGTGACCTGCTTTCAATGGTTGACTAAAGATTAAAACTTTCTTAAGGCAAGAGGGGGAAAGGGAGACCACTGTTAAACAGAGGCCTAGGACTGGACAACTGTTGCTAAGTGCCCCCATAGAGTCTTTCCAGCCCCCCTCCTTCTGCGGTTTCTCTAGCTAGGCCTTCCCTGCAGAGCCTCAGCTACCTGCGGAAATAGCCAGGCTCCACTCTGAGCACCAGGCCGTCTCCTGGAGTCTCCATATAGCCAAGAGGAGCCCAAGGGTTGATCCCCTCGCCCCTATACACAGCTTTCCTTTCACCACCTTCCGTTTATACAAAGACTGGCTTATCCCATTTTTTCCCCTGTTGCCTTTGCAATGAAAAGCTCTCCACGCGCAGCCTAATAAAATCCTACGCCTGCCCAACCCCCATCCCAAAAACTCATGCCAAAAAAAAGAGAGAGGGGGGAGACTTAAAGCTGGAACTCATTTAGCAAAAGGGACTTTAGTTAACAAGAAAGTTACCCATCATGAACTGCAGGTAACACCTCCCGTGATCCTAAACCCATTACCTGGAGACTTAGCTCAGGCTGAGTTTGATTTTATGAACTGTGAGGTTGCAATGTTGAAAGTCTGCAAATTGGACATAAATTGGACGCAAAAGATTGGGGCAGCCAAGTGATTTTCTTTCTAATGGGGTAGCAGTCTTTGACGCTTACGTGAGATTCCTGTAATCTGGACCAGAGACCAGGATGAGGGCTTTTATCTCTACTCCTCTCAATTCACAAATTCTTCCTCTCCTCTACCCTACATACCAATCAATGAATCGAGCAATCAGTCAATCAATCAATATATTAAAAAAGCTTGACTATCTAACAACTCAGTGTAGAGAAAAGTCATGTGTGACAGTGTATATTGGCTGCTCGGAATCACGAGGAAGCACTTGCCCAAGAAATGATATGATATGCACACGAAAATACACACACACACACACGCACACGCACACACACGCACATGCACACGCACGCATGCGCACACACACACACACACACACACAGAGAGAGAGAGAGAGAGAGAGAGAGAGACTAATTTAAATTCTACTATAAAAAGTGAGCTGTCTCTGGTAGCTTTCTGTTCTTTTCCACCATCTCCTAGTTTCTCCTAGTTTTTTTACCCCATCACTTTCAGTTGACCCATGTGGCAATAGAACTATCACAATTCTATTTAAGAAGGGATGAAAGTCTTTGTCATGATCGACTTTATCATGAACTTCTTAGTGTTAAGGTGAACAAATGTATCCTTCAAGTGAACAGTACCATGGTTGGCTCTGTTAGCTTTGTTATCAGCTTTTAAAATGATACCACCAAAAGCAACCTTAAAAAAGGAAGGATATATTTTTCGTTCGCAGAGCCAGAGGTTCAGTTCATAGTCATCTGTCCTCAATATATACAGAATGTCATAGCAGAGATGAGATTCTGGGGTGGAGTGATGCTGTATATGCAGTCTGGAAGCAGAAAGAAAAAATATAAGAAGACACCAAGACAAGATACATTCTCACAATATGCCCCCAACCAGGATCTATTTTCTTGAAGAAGATTCCACCTATTATAAAACCTTTACAATCTACATCACAATATGAGTCCATCAAAGGTTTAACTCATTCCTTGAGTCAGAGCCCTCAAGGGCTAATCTTTTCTAGAAACAAGATTAGAGATCAGAATCTGGGTAGGTATGCATGTACATATAGATGTATACATGTATATCTTAACTATAAGTCAGAGATAGCAAATGTATAATAAAGAGAAGATATACCTGCAGAAGATTAAATACAACTGCAGGGAGGGACTAAGGCTTGTTCCTAGTCATCTTCCTGCAAACAACAGCAGCTGTTAGGTACTAGCAAACCCTGTGACTTAGAACCTCACAGACTGTTAGACATGTTGCACATGTATCTCCATCTTCAGAGAAAACCTGTTCAACAGGACAAACTGTCTGTTTTCTGCAGGGGTTTCAGTGATGCGTGAAAGCCCCTGTGAACGGCTGGAGAATGAAGGCAAGAACCCTTAGATGTTTGTGCTTCTGTTAGTTTACAGAATGTGCCAGCAATTACCGTATTTGCTCTGTGCAACAGTTGTAGAAAAATCGTTTCTCCAGCTCTAACCTCGTGGCGTTCTTCAGGCCGAAGACCCAAAGTGAGAACAATCAAATGCTCATTTCCGGCTGAACTCAGGATCAGCTCTGATTCCTACAACTCAGATTCTACGGCTTGATCAGACTTTCAAACTTATTCTCTGAAGATGAGTTTCTCATCAGAAGCTTTTAGCAACCCTCATGGAGACCATTTTCTCCTTGGCCCTCCTCGCCACTGTAAACAACGTGCCCAGACCCAGATTGGTCGGGTTCCAAGACAGCAGGAAATTTACTCTGGCAGGAGCCTGTTGGGACAGCCAAGACACAGGAAGAGGCTACAGTGGGGTAGACCAGTGAGGAAGGAAACTACCACAGCCATGCAAGCGACTTTTATAGCACATTTAACCGAACGAAGCATGACTGCCTTCGTTCAAAGCACACTGTGGATGCTCCGCAAAGAACCTGTGGTTTATATGTGCATTATAATGGCATTCTCTCTGGCTATTCAAGTATAAAAGGCAAAATATTGAAAATCTTTACGTAAATAATTCATTTGGCTACCTTTTGGTTGTGTTCTAATGAGTAGGCACAGTTAAAAGCCTTACAAACTGGCTCCGATCTATAGCCATTATCCTAAGGTTCAAATTAGAAAGCAGGAAGTGGAAAAGACTGTTTTTCAACATTCTTTGGGTTTTACCTTTAAGTATGTTTGTAAATATTTAACACGTCTATTTTATCTACCCTCAACTCTTGCTTACAAAAACCGGCAGAGCATAAGAAAACAAGTGTGAATAGCCATAGAATCTATTAGAATCTATTATTAGGCTGCTTTCATTGGTCGTTGATTGAAACTGACAAGAATTCTAAAATAAAGGTAAGGAATAAGCTGTACTTCAGTATTTCCTCAAGAAAACAGCTGGATTCCTTTGATTTTTTTGGTTTTTTTATCCTTGGTGAAATGCTAAGGTTTAAGAAGAATACAGTATTTCTTTTCTTGAAACTCATATAAGAGTTAGTTAGGTACCTATCGCTTTTCTGTGCACAGATTTTTGCCTACAAATTTGAAGTGAGAATTTCAGGAGAGAAAACTGTCCAATGCTACTAGCTATCTGACAGCTTTCTACTGTTTGTTAAGGAGGGACGAGGAATGTAATCTTGGTTGGACCAAGAGATAAGATCAAACTCAAGCAGATATAATTATTTAAACATTTGTCATAGGAAAGAGTAGGGTGGATTAACAAGCAACCTAGATACCTTCAGTCTCAGGCACACTCATATGTGTATTATCATGTGCTAGCTCATCACTAAAGGACCAAAGGTGAGAAAGGAATATTGATTGAGATTTAAATGTGGATCTGCAATGAAAGCAAATGTGTTACAAGCATAAGGACCAACATTCAGTTAGCCAGTACATGTAAGTGCCATGCCTCCAACGATATACTTGTAAGCCTTTAAAAAGCCTGAAATACACCTATAGACCAGAAGCAGAAATAGAGGATTTCCCAGGGCAAGCTATCCAGAGAGAGAGAGAGAGAGTAGCAGAATCAGTGGGCTCTGTTTTCAAGTGAGGGATATCACCTCTGGATCTAGTGTGTAAAGCAGTCGAGTAAAACACTACTGTCAGTCTCTGGACTCCCCAGGCACATATACACACGTGCATCCACATATATGTGAATACACATACACACCAGTAACTCACCACGTACACACATATGCCAAAAAGAAGAAAGCATTCTGATATTGACGATTGCCATCAATTACTACCACATCAAGAAGAGCAGAATATTTGGAAATGGTTTCCCATCTTCTGTGCCATCATGGTAGCATTTAAGGAAGGCCCAGGTTTCTAATAATCTTGCCTCTACTTTTTGATGTTTCTAGCTACTTTTATTGGGTTTTTTATTTTGATATCATATTGTAATTACACGGTTTCTTCCTTTCCCTTTTTCCCTCTCAGCTCTCCTACATATCCCTCTTTGCTCTCTTTCAAATTCAAACTTTCTTTTTCATTAATTGCTGTTACCCACTATATATTATATGTATAATATATATGTATAATATATATGCATATGTATATACAAATATATCCATAAATATAACCTGCTCGGTCTTCATAATGTAACTTGCATGCAAGTTTTCAGGGGTGACCGTTTAGAACTTCACCTGCCTGGAACAAGAATAATACCCATGCCCTTCTCCCCTGACTCTGACAAAGCCAAGTCCATTGGTAAAGGTGAATTATGGCTGACGTCTTCACTGTAAGAGAAGATTAATCATCTCTGACAACAATATTACTCATTTGAATTTCTTTGTGTCACAAACGTAGTTGGGGGCAAAATTTGCCAGCAGCACACGACTGAATTTATATCAGTACAGGAAATCTAGTTGGGTTTTTTTTCCCCCTTCTCTCCTTCATAAAACAAAGCTATACTCCCTCTTACATAAAGCAATGCTAAGGAATTATTGGTCATGAAAAGTTGATCCTGTAATGGATTTTCTTTATTTTTCTTTTAAGAACTGAATCATTGTGTTAGCGGTCTTGGCAAAGTGGGATGGAGCCACCTGATGCAGGGAGACTTGGAGAGGCATAGCTTCCATGAGGAGGCTTCTCCATCTGTGTCTCTGATCATATTTACTGAACCCTCCTGTGGGAGGAGAAGCACAAGCACACAGTTTTGAGTGGCTAAATACAGTGTCCTGAGAGGTCCCTTTTAATCTTTTTAAAAGAATGTATCATATATCATTCTTTTGCATCTTATTGTTATAGAACAATACAGGCAAAGGTACCAAGAAGCATTCATTTTATTGTTTGAGCAACGTTATGGACTTTTCTGTATATGTCTGTGTGTGTGGATGCATGTGCGTACAGTGTATGCCAGGAAGGAGAGCACATATGTAGGTGGAAGCCAGAGGACATCTTCACGTATAATTGCTCAGGTCTCTTCTACTTTCTTCTTGAGACAGAGCTGTTTTTTTTTACATGAGTTCTGGGAGTTTCAAAATTTTGGTTAGTGTATTTTATAGTGTTTGTGGGCATGTCATACACATTATTGCTATGGCTTCTTAGACACATGTAGCATTGAATAAGAATTGCACTATGACGTAAGTTGGAAGCCTTTTAATGAGTATGATGAATTCACTTGCCATCACCACTTTTCTCACTATGTTCTTCATGGACAGATCCTCTTTTTCTTATGCGGGTGCTGGTTTGTTTTGAAAGAGCTGGTGATCATTTCAGCTTATGAGGCATCCCTATGTGGAGAGCCATATATGTTTACCCATCCCCATTATTTGTGACTGGTTCTTGTATAGCATCTGGGAAGAGCACCCTTTTTTTTTAGCTTCTGGGAAAGGCATCCTGTGCACAGTACCCCCCAGTACTCTGATTTGCTCTTCACACTCATATGGCCACATTGTCAAGACGCTGGACTTCTCTAGTTCTTCTCCCAGTGATCCCAAATATCTCACCAGACAGCGGGTAGACAGTCACTCCAGAAGGAATACTATCTATTGCTGTAGGAGAAACACGCTGACATAGATGACTTTTTCAAATGACCTGATACAGTTTGGGTTCCCTTGCCTGGCACGAGGGTAAGCAGACAAGGTGCACTTTAAAAGCGTATTTGTATAACTCATTGCCTTCAATTTATTAAGCATAACAAAATGACACTGGGGGGGGGGCGGGAAGCCAAGAAGGTATTTTAAAAGGAAAGGTATGTTGCTAGAGAGTTTAAGAGATGGCTCGGCAACACTTGCTACTCTTGCAGAGGGTTCAGATTTGGTTCCCAGCACCCGCATAGAACCTCATGATTATTTCTGATGCCAGTTTCAGGGGGTCTAGCTACCAGGTACACCCATGATACACGTACACATGCAGACAAACACTCATAAATATAAAAACACAAAAATACACTTTTAAAAAAGAGTTGCTAGGTTACATATTGGAAAAAATTACAAGGCCCCAGCTATCCTGTTGGCCTGGCATTTGGAAACCTGGTTCTCTAGCTAAACATCATTCTCACTGTGAAGACTCATGGACCCTAATCTGTCAGCATCCTGCCTTAGCATAGACTGCAGACTACGTTTTGACGACATTTATACTGAACACCGTAGAATAAAATATGACGTTAAAGTAATAAGGATAAATAATTATATTAAGAGAAAAAATGTTTTAAAGTTTTACTTCTTACCATACATTACCAACATCAAATTGTCACATCAAAACCCATTAAAACAAACAAACAAACAAACAAAAAACTCAAATCATCACAGATAATACAAGAATACCAGATACCTTTAGCTTGTAATGAGGAGTCATGAGGTTATGAAGAAAAGTTTCCAGCTCTCTCTAAAAGTTGGTGGCCCTGGCTTTAAATGCAAATACTGGGGCTATCTCTATTTATCAGTCTTTTGTAAATTTATACAGATGCGTAAAATACATAACGGGCTAAATGTATGTCAGAATATTCAGGAAATATTAATTATAATCTTCATAATAATTAAGAATGAAAACAGTAGTTACATACTAAATGGGACACTCTTTCAGTTTTCCTCATCTATCCTGTTCATTGGGAAATGCCAGGTTCTAAGAGGATACTTGAAGATATTACGTCCATCATGAAATAGTTCCTTTGGTATGATCCAATAACTTCGTAATTCTTAGAGATATCTAGTACTGAGCTGGGTCGCAGGCTTTTCACTAACTCATTCCCAGTTTCACTCTGTAAGGCAGACTTTTCTGAGAGGAACACGGTAGGCAGATTCAGCGAGCTCTGAAACACCAAGGAACATTTCCATTTCCACCACTCATGCCAATCTCAAGCAAACAAGCAATCACAGGGTCACAGCTTTCCTGCCTTCTAGACTAAATACACCTCTCCATGTGTCTTTCCTTACATGGAAATAATCCATCTCCCACTTCAGTTCTCTGGACGTTCCTTGACTAGGAGACCTACTTTGAAGGTCTCTGTGTACAAGGTGCAGAGCCCACTCCTTTGCTAAGAGTGATGAGGGAATTTTTAATGATCTTGGGTGGGTCACTGGAACTCAAGTTCATCTATAGGCATCTTAGCTCTTAAGTCCACACTGGCATTCTCACTGGTTCAGATAATTATGCACTTTGGCTAAACACACAAGTATTTACTTAAGTCACCCTCGACAGTTGAAATGTTTTAAGAGCCAAAGTAGGGTATCTTGGTTCCTAACAAAAAGTAGCGTGAGAGGTCACAGTTGGTAAAAGAATGCTTTTCTTTACCTTTGGGGTTTGGAGCAAAGATGGTTAACGTGGTGTAAATAACTCCTTTAACAAACAAAGAAACAAACAAAGAAAAGCTAAATATGAGAAGGAAATAAGAAAAGTGGTTCTTCATCGAACTTTGCTACATGAATCATTTGACTATTTGAAGAATTAAAAAAAAATCCTCATTAAAATCTCATAATATAAACCTTCAAATTTCAAATGAACTCATTAATGCCAGTCTGATTCTTTGTCCAGTTAGCTGTCCTAAGGACCATAGCCCCTCCTCTCTTCTGTTCATTAATGCCAAGTAGCTGAGAGCAGACTACAATGTGTTCTAGGGGTTCTGTGCTTAGGACTACTGCTATCCTTGGTACATAACTGAGTCTGGGCACCGTGTAATAAACAGAGAGAAGGAGACAGGACCCCTTCCTTCCAGTCTATGACAAGAGACAGTACACAGATTTTAGATTTTTAATTTTCTTCTTGTGTGGGGAACCAAGGTGCGTAGAGCTCTTTCCTTCCTCCTTAAAAATTGCCTCAATTCACTGAGTGCTAAAGAAGGATTTTCAGATTCATTTATTTTGTAGATTTCTTGAACCCAGCCCATGTTTCTTTTTGCAATATTTCAGTTGAGACACAGAAAGGAAAGAAAAAAAATCTACATTTGGGTGACTAACAGAACACACACTGGGTCCTTTGATAGGTGGAGAGTAGTCTGTTCCGAGCCAAGTAGCCTACGATTTTGAAAAGTAAAAGAGAAACATGAAGGTATTTCCGTGGAACTGTTGGTTTATAATTAATTTAGGCCCATTAACCTTATATGGGAAAACAACAAAATTACCCCCACAGCATCCCGATTCTCCTGTGGAAGCACTTCCAAGATAAATGTTACCCCTTGATACTGTACCATGAAATACATTTCTAAGAAACCCTTGGCGCCTCGGCCTTGAATTGCCAACACCGTCTGCCCAAGTAAGTCTTCAATGAAACCACACAGGTACAGCCGCAGGAAAAACAGCGATGGCCCCAGAGAGTATTTTCCAGCCAGTCAGTGGAATATGTTCACATTTTTATTTTCATATAAGCCAAGAGATGTTTGGCATAATATCCACACTGTATGGATTTTCTCCAGTTATTTTCGAGACACTTTTCTAACAATACAGCCTTGTGACCTCTGTCTGCTTTTGTCTATTTTGTTCTCTCTCTCTCTCTCTCTCTCTCTCTCTCTCTCTCTCTCTCTCTCTCCCTCCCTCCCTTCTTCCCCTCCACCATCCCTCATCATATTCAGGCTCGTACCTTTTACAACTCAGAAACAGCACATTTCTTTAAAACAGACCACCAAAGTGTGCACAACTCGGTACAGGTCCTTAAGCATCTGTCCTGTTTCTCCTTTACAATATCATTTAAAGAAAATATTTTATATTGCAAATTTTCATAGAATTGACTTTTTAAAGAAATATGAATTCAGTGAAGAGCTAATTTGTAATGGCAGGGATGGTACAGAAAAAAAAAAGTGGAAAGCCTGTAGGTGAAATGCACAGATGCTACATAGCAAGAGAGTTGTTCATAAGGGGAGAGTTTGAACTATTCCTGCATGTAATCCTCTTGACTATTAGAACTATGATGTCTCTGGTCATTTCTCTCGGTATAAAATCTACATTTCTTGCTAGTTTTACATGCTGGGTCTCTGATACCCTGCTTCATGGAAGTTCATTTTCTCCAACTGTTTTCTTTTTCTCCTGTTTAACTCACTTCCTTCTTCTTGGTTAATTCTAATCAGTATTTTAAGTTGCCTTGGTATATCGCATCTTTAAGAGAATTCCCCAGATCTAACAGCCACCTTCTAAAATAACTCCTTTTATCTGATCCCTTTGGCACCAACTGGCTCGAATTTTCAATGTGGAGGGAAAAAAAAATGTCAAGAAGTACCAGACCTAGAAGAAGAGCTACAGGGAATCCGTGGCTCCTCAGAGGGAAAACCATCCTTCTTTAAGGATGGACTCCTACACAAGATAACCAGTCCAAAGTGTTCAACCTTGGTCTCGTACATATAAGGAATACCAGATGCACAGTGCCCTGTGTGTGTGTGTGTGTGTGTGTGTGTGTGTGTGTGTGTGTGTGTGTGTGT
>JANHMN010000002.1:10049364-10072886 GCA_030674055.1 Rhabdomys pumilio | reverse complement strand
GAGAGAGAGAGAGAGAGAGAGAGAGAGAGAGAGAGAGAGAGAGAGAGAGAGAGAGAGAGAAGAGGCAGAGAGAGCAAGAAACGGGCCAAACAGTGCCTTTTTCTAGTAAGCCCCGCCTACCTGGCAACAGTAACTGTTGGGCGGAGCCTAGAAGGAATGCTATCAACCTAGGCAAAGTAACAGAGAGGTCTGAAACTACCTAGATACATCGTCAGATAAAATCACCAAGTAGAAAAGTCAGGTCATAACTTTTATTTTGAAAACCGAGATAATAATAATAAATTGCTTATTTAAAAAGTACATGCGGGAGGAGAGCATATGTCTGGTATCAAAGATGCAGCACTTGTTCTTAAGATGATGTCTCACCCCTTAGGGTTTGTTTGTTTGTTTGTTTATTATTTACTTACTGACTTCTGTAGATTACAGTACAGGAGGGGCCAGTGCAGTGAGTGCAGGGAGTGCAGGGAGGCGCAACTTTACCACAGAGAAATTGGGTAATACAGCCTACTTCAAATGCTTAATGTTAACATCAACAAAGATAAGGCATGCTGTCAGAAACTGCTCTTGTGAGGTAAGTTAGCCAAGAAGGCCAGAATCTAACTGAACAATCTTGAATCTGTTCATAAAACCATCACCATTGTATTGGATATAGGACCGGCAACATTCCCCAGAAACCTCGGGGCTTGGGGGAAAGGTCTTTCAATGGTTTTAGTTCCGAAAGCCTGGGACAATCCTAGTCTAATAATAACGACGACTTTAAAGCAAGCAACAATTCAGGTAAATCTGAGTTGAAGGGAAGTCTGGGGGACACTGCCGCCATCGTCAAAAGCTGTCTAGGACATAGAAAACAAGTCTGAGAAGCTGCCATAACCCAGAGGAGCTTAGTGACATGTAACAATTAAATCCAGGGTAGCGATGTTGGGTGGACGCATGAGAAGCAAACTACTATACCTCACAAAAGTTGGCTGGTAATTTGAATATATTTCAGCAGACTGGAGTGGTCGCTTACACAGTACCAATCGACGTTTTTAGTCATTTGCCTGCCACTGTGTGGTAGCAAGGTGACGATGATTTCACACCCCAGTCTTCTCAAACAGGATTTTCTGAACTGAGGGAAAGCCTAGTTTTAATATCGCCACTGCTGAGGCCTCCAAAGGCCAGACATTCCTCCAAGCTGTTCCCAGAGGACATGTCTTTAATTGCAGGCTGAGTACCAAGGCCAGCAATCAATAAGATAGTTCTCCCTCTGCCTTTGACAGAGGAAACTCCAGGCTGACACCAGCCAGTCTGGAATCAGCTGTTTCTCTTCCTTTGATCTCCTCAGTACTGGCTGTCTAAACTCCCTGGGCGTCTGCTTAGGCCAAGATACAGGACACGTCATGCTGATAACCCCTCCAAGGCCCTTTGTGGCTATTGAATGTGAGGAGGGGATCACCTGTCAAAGTGACTGGTTACAACCCCTTCTGGGCCGCGGGAGGCCTTTTTGATGCAGGGCAGATGATAATGAGAGTCTAATTGAGTGATTAACTACGCTGGCTCACTTAGAGGTTTTAATGACACCTCCGCATCGAGGTCTGCAAGTCCCAGCAGGCATCCAGTTTGTAACTGTATGGCCGTGATATTTGCAATTATAAGCCTTTCCTTTAACCAGCAGGGATTTAACAAATGGACTCTGCTAGATGGTCCTCATATCTGACTCGATGGAAAAGCATGTGTACATATAAGAGAATGATAGGATTCTTGATTCAGGCCACTCCAGGTCTATCATAAGATATAAGTTAGAAAGTGCATTTCAGACGAAGTGAGAGGTATTTGCAGGATAAGGTGACCACTGAAAGCTCCAATTTGCCCCGAGGAGATGTATGAAGATAGGAACTGATTTTTAGGGATTGTCATGCATGGAATCCTTGTAAGCAATGAAAGTCTGCCTAGATATACTGCCTTTAATTAACTAGGTCTGAAGGTCCTATTAATGCAATGTTAAAAGGAACCAGTCTCAGCGGGTTCACACAGTGGGAAAGGGATCCAGGGCTTTCAATTTACAAGGTCTTATTACAAAAGTGCCCCGCTGTTCTGGTCCTGTGCTTTCTGCCTGGGAGCAATTTAATGATCTGCTTTGGAGCAGAGAAATGGTCAGAGAGAAAATGTTCAGGGTTATGTGTTAGCCACGGAATACCCAGCAGAATTTACACCAGTCCCCAGATATTTCCCTTTCATATTAAAGCAGAACCAGGACAGTGTGACATCAATGGGCTTGAGTCAAAGACCCCCTAATTAAACACTTTGGTAATCCCTCTGTGAACGCGGGTTAATCATATTAGGTTGATACTGAGAAGGACACTAACCCTGGTGAAGCCAACGCTAAAGGCAATGGAACAGCAAAAGGGTCAAAAGTAGAAAGGAACTTAAGGGTGAGAATGTGGTTTTTGGCTTAAAGCCCCTTAATTATTCATTTTCTGCTTCCTGAGCATCATTCAAAAAATATTTATAATCATCTATTCTGTTCCAGAACTGTTCCTGGAGTATGAATTTTGGAGAAACAGCTGTCCGTGGAGCACTTGTGGGAAAGTAATGAATTGATGAATCTTTAAAAAGTCACTTATTCTTTAAGAAAACGTTGATATTTGGCTACAAGGGAACGTCTGTTATGTTATGTGCATTGCACTTTAAGAGACGTTTCTCTGGATAAATCTAATAATGACAATGAAGATTGTTAGCTATTAGAAGTCCCACGGCAGCAAACAGACCACTACAGACCACACGGTTCCTGGGGGGGGGGGGGTTATTCAGGAGATAGGGCAAAGGTGGGGGGAAGCGGCTGGAAGGATAAGAGGAGAGAGGAAGAAGAGAAGTAGAGAAGAAGAGGAGTAGAGAAGTAGAGGCCGGCCATGACCACGTGGAGAGGAAGAGAAGGGGGAGGAGACAGAGAGGCAAGAGAGTAAGAGGGTAAGAGAAAGAGAGCAAGAGATTAAGAGAAAGGAGAAGGCAAGTAGCCCCTTTTATAGTGGACCAGGCCTACCTGGCCGTTGCTAGGTAACTGTGGGGAGGAGCATACCTAGCTGTTGCCAGGTAACTGTGGAGGTGGAGTTTAGACAGAATACTAACAATGATGATTGTTGGTATCAGGCTCCCCTCCAGATCATCGGCCCTCTCTCCTAAATGGCAGGGTCCTTTTAAGGTAATTCTTGTGACCTCCTACAGCTGCTAAACTTGAGGGACTCCCTCATTGGGTCCATTTGTCTCACCTCAAGCCTTTCATCCTCCATCAAAAATCAACCCTTCATACAAGTCGACCCTAACAGGACCGTGCTCTATTAAGCTCCAGTGGACTTCAAAATCACTCATCTTGTCCTCAATCCCAGAACATGAGACTCTGCTCCAGCAGCCGAATTCAACCTCACTGGACTAGACACGGGTTTCTTGCCCTCCCCTCCTGCTTGTTTCTATCTAGGTCAGGCCTTACATCTGAAGGTTCGAGAGTCAAGAGACCCCCACAGATAAAAAAAACATCTCTTTCCAAACAGGGTCAGGAAACTGCTCCACAGCCGGATGCCAAGAACCAGCCCAACTGCTATCATCTCTAGATCTGTTAGCTCATCTAAATATTATGCTCTCTATACTTGCTTTCTTTTTGACCAGATAGAAGATTATTGTAGAAACTGGCCAGATGATTATGGGGGCTGCTCATATTGGTCTTGTCAGATATATATGCTAGATCACAGACCAGCCACTTCCACCAACACCACAAGACCCGCAGGATTCCAGCTGTGGTGCTTCAGAACCGACGAGGGCCAGATGTCCTGAAATGGTTTTCTCCAGTTTGTCCAGGAAGAATGCTGTTTTTAAGGAACGTGAGACCTCCAGTTCTGAGCTTTTTGCCTTTTTTTTTAAATCCCGTGTAAAAATAAGATACTCTCTTTTGTAACACTCTTTCTTGTCATCCTCCTGGTGTTATTATTTCTAACCGAACTATTAATCAGTTCCTGTTACAGGATTACCAGCCACTGTCCACAGAGGAACCTGATGCACACATCTACCAAGTGGACCCCGATGGTGAAAGCCAGCTACTTCCCACAATGGACTACACCCCTACACAGCAGGAAGTAGTTTAAGAGACACTGCGCCCCAACTCTCGTTTCATCATCGATTTCCCCTCCACTTTTCTTCTTCTCTTTATAATAAGAAAAAGGGAGGTATGTTGGTATCAGGCTCTGAACCCAGTGACATCACATCTAGGTGACCCTCACATCGTTGCCAAGGCAACAGCAATACACTCCCAGAATCCACCTGGCTACTTCACCTTTACCTGGGAGATACTACGTCACCACCCATATAAAACAGGCAGGACATCCTGACTCTCTCTCTTATCCTTCCACCTTCTTCTCCCCACCTTTGCCCTATTTCCTGAATAAACCTCTTCCCCCTTGTAACCGTGTGGCCTGGAGTGGTCTGTTCTGAGCTGCGGTCGGACTTCTTAGAACAACTAAAAATGATGGTGATGGTGATGGTGATGTGATGGTGATGATGATGATGATGATGATGATGATGATGATGATGATGATTGATGATTGATGATGATGTTAAATCTAATCTCTGAGTGAATAAGTACACGTGAGACTATTTCCTCAAAGATAACCCAATCCAGTTAATGTGGGCCCTTTTAAATTCATAGCCAAAACTAAATAAGTAATACCATAATATTCAGGATGCAATCCAACAAACCAAGGAGCAGGAATTTGTGCCCAGCATTAGAGATCCATGAAAGATAATTTTTGTAATACTTCTCTAATAGAAGTAAGGCAGTATGGGAGATTTTGATAGTACAAATTCAGTTTAAGATATCATTCCAGAGGGGCAGGTGCTGAACCTGTGATCAGCTTTGGGTTCTGTTGGAGATTTTATTTGTTTGCTTCTAAAAAAAAAAAAAAATAGATTCTACAGTGTGCAAAACTTTTCTTCTATGAGTCTAAAATACACTTCCTTCCAAAGGATTTATCATAAATTGGTGGCCTAAGAGGAACAGAATGTTACATTCCCAGTCCTCAGACTGACTCACCCGTAGGGCATTGTCATATCTTAGAACAACACTGTAGAATAACAGGAAGGTAGGTAGACCAACTGGCTGTTTACACACTGGAATTCAAGGAAACACTGTTAGACACTGACTCCTCCATCTTATCTGGTCTGCACTTTCATCACTAGGATCCGTCTTTCTGCTAGAGAAAGCGAAAACAGAAGCATGTTAAAGAAGCAGCCCAAACATTGTGGAGATTGCCCCAATCTCGTCCTTTCTCAAATCAGCCTTTCTACCTTCAAGTGCTCTGGGTGAGGTTTTACTGTAGAGGAATGAGACTGTTGTCACTCTGGGCTAACAGCTTCAGGCTTCTTCGTAAAGATTTCCTTCACATTTCATTCAAGAACCTAGAGCCTACAAAGACATTTGCCACCACTCATGGTTAAATGTAGCATTGCAGTGAGAAGTCAAATATGCTATGTTCATTGCACTGGACATTCATAGCTCTCTACTTGAAATAATTATAAATTATAATATAAATAATATATTATAATAAATTAATAATAAATTATAAAAAATAATATAAATTATAAAATATCATGTATTATATAAAGAGAAGCCACGCAAAAAAACCATTGCTTTTCTGAAAAATAGTTATTATAACCTTCTCCATAGACAATGAGTATTCTTTAGCATATATTTAGAATGATCAAAAACATTCCTAAATACACACAGATGCACACACAGAGATACACATTTATTGGAGCAATTAAAATATTTAATCCATGTTGGGTTAAGTACAAAAGTTCAAAATTATTTACTATATTTCTTATGGATACTGGCTTTAATAAGTAGCCAAGCATGAAACATAGGTTTTTACATGCTTAGTAGTTTTCAACAAGATAGATAAATTATGACAATAAAATGTATATCACTATGCAGTTGCAGAGAGAAATCTACTGAATTTCCTTCTGTTTTATAAAAGCTCATGTTTATCCTGAATTTGACACATATTTGACTTTTGATGGTGCCTAATAACATATCATACCTTACAAATGGCCTCACAAGGCAGTCTCCCCTATTAGAAACATCTCATTAGCACATGCAATAAAATTTGACATCTATGCAAGATCACCTAAAATAATAAATTCTAATGAAAATGCAATCAATAAAAATATTGTAACTCATAAAACATTACCTCTGAAACAACAATGTATTTCTTAGAGTTTTATACTTAAAATTATACTCAGCAGCGATGCACTATTTTGTATACAATATTTAATTGTTTTATCTGTTCTCATAATAAAAATCTTTTCGGGTCGCAACATTCTCATCAATAAAAGACGTTTGCTATGCTTCTCAATGTAAAGAAGAACTCCTTTGGGACTACAGTGATAGCTTAGTAGTTAAGAGCACTTGCTGCTCTTGAAGAGGACACAAGATAACTATGGGCAGCTTACAACTTCCTATAAACACATATATTCACAATTTAAATAAAGTAGGCAAATAAATACTTTTTAGAAGACTTATTTGGTCTCATATTTGATTTGAGCATTTTATCATATTGGCCAAATAATAATGGTAAATAAGTGAAACATTTTTTTTCCTCTTAAAAGTTCAACTAAGAGGAACTTAGATGGGGAACACACACATAAGCATACATAGACACACAAACACACACATAAGCATGCATAAACACACAAACACACATAAGCATACATATACACACAAATACACACATAAGCATACATAGACACACAAACACACACATAAGCATACATAGCCATACAAACACACACATGCAACCTCACTGGAAGTGATTCACAAGATGCATTCTCATAAAGACATAACCACTGGATATTCTGTGTGGCAATGCACACAGAAATCGTATTTAAAAGCAAACATGTAAGGCAGGTAATGGCACTTACCACCAAGCCTGATGACCTAAGATCTGGGGCATACATGGTAGAAGGAGAACCTTCTCTTGCAAATACTAGCCTGCCTCCGCAACACACACACACACACACACACACACACACACACACACACACACCTGTTAAAAAAGTTTAAAAATAAATTTTCAAAGAAATAAAAATATAAAATCCCTTTCCTTCTATATGAAAAGAGAGAGACTATGGCGATTTGTTAGAAAAAAAATACTGCTAGCTTTTAGTTGCTTCCTCTTTTCTTTTTGTGCCTATAAAATAAAAAGTTGTTGCAATCTTTTCTAATAACAGTACAGAAAGGTCCTTGATCTTAAATTTTACAATTGATGAAGGAGTCCAGGAAGGAGACTATCCCTGCAGCAAGTGATTGTCATCCTGCATTAGAACCCACGTTTTCCCCATATACCCAGCCTTTTGTTCTCAATATACTATCCTTACTAAGACTTAAATCTGAGTGTGAACACTGTGAAAAGAGTAAAGAATCAGCAATTCACCAGGTTATTATTGATTGGATTGGAATTTGGCGCAATGTGTTTTGTTTTATTTTGCTAGGAGCATTCCTCTGTAACTCGACAATTCATTAATTTGAAGTGCTGGCCCTTTGCCTCTTTCCAAGGCCATTTTAGATGCAAATTGTTCTCCAGACATCATTTTTAAGTGGCAGAGAAATCTCTGGAGATAACAAGAATCAGTCTGTTAAATTTATGGATCATTTTCCTTCTGTAATCCTTCTTGATGGATAACTCAGGTTCCAGCCAGGGTTTGAATTTTGGAGTTGATAAAGCATCAGTTCAAACCGCTGGCTACTAAATCAATATAAACGATGGCTTAATCAGCCCCGCTACTCCCTGCTACTACCTTCCCACAGAATTCCGCCAGACTTCTGCGGAACTGGGTTAGCAAAAGACAGACCCCCCTGACAGGCCATTTGTAGACATTGCAGGCACAGGAAAGGCTGTTGTGGAGTCACGTGATTTCACCTCCATCTTATGGTCCTTCATGCGCCATGCAGCCAATCTGAAAGGCTTGAGTTACACTTGACTTAATTTGGAGAAGAAGCTATGAAGGAAATGGAGATGTGAGTGGTGTGTGTCAAAGCACACTTACATGTACGCTGGCATGCCTGTGTACAGTGTATGTACGCATATGTATGTGCATGTTTGTATGAAGACTGCAAACTGGAATCCTAGTGTCTTCCTCAATAGCGAGCCACTGATGTATTGAGACAGGAGCCCCCTTTTTTTTTCTTGCTTTAAGTTAATCTTTATAGTCTCAGACCTTCTCTGTCTCCACCTCTAAGACCAAAATTAGTGAACGAACTGCTGTGATGTTTTTTTTTTTGGGTTTTTTGGTTTGTTTTGTTTGTTTGTTTTGCTTTTGTTTCTTTTTCGTTTTTTCTTTTTTATTGGATATTTTCTTTATTTACATTTCAAATGTTATCCCTTTTCCAGGTCGCCCCCAAACCTCCTATCCCATCCTTCCTCCCCGCTTCTTTGAGAGTACTCCCCCACCCACTCACTCACTCCCGCGGAGCCTGATAATAGCCATCTCCTGAGAGGCTCTGCCAGAGCCTGACAAATACAGAGGCAGATGCTTGTCGCCAACTATTGGACTGACCACGGGGTCCTCAATGAAGTCCCCAATGGAGGAGTTAGAGAAAGAACTGGAGGAGTTGAAGAGGCTTGCAACCCCAAGGAAGAACAACAATATCAACCAATCAGACCCCCTAGAGCTCTCAGGGACTAAACCACCAACCAAGGGGTACACATGGAGGGATCCACGGCTCCAGTTGCATATTTAGCAGAGGATGGCCTTGTCAAGTACCAGTGTGAGGAGAGGCTCTTGGTCCTGTGAAGGCTCGATGCCCCAGTGTAGGGAAATTTGAACAACCAGGTTTTATATGGGATCTGAAATGTTGACCTCAAGCCCTCATGTTTGCAAAGAAGTCCATTTTCTGTAGGCCATCTCTTAACTCCCAAAGGACTCCTTACTGCCACTGAATGATTATTCTCCTGCTGTGCTTTGCGTTATTAAAATTTCTATTGTGTATAAATATGAGGCTCAGTCCCAGCGAAGAAGACATGTAGCCGAGGTAATCTATGGTTTATAAAACAAGTATGTCTACCCAGATACGTGAAGAAAGGGTGGCCTTGTTTCCGATTTTCTGCTTTGGTATGTAGGTAAATGGTCGTTATAACTCTATACTCATGTTGGAAGCCAAATTCTAAAATATGAACAAAACTATCAGAGTTAAGAAACAGAAACAAGATTAAAATGAATGTTGGGGGGAAAGGTGTGACTTCTCCAACCCATATCTTCAAAGAAGACAGGATCTGATTTAGAATGAGTCCATCAAGAGTGAGAGGGTGCCTTATTTTCCCTCAGAATCAGTGTCTCTTTGCTTCCTCTCTTAGGTATGCTTTCATTTCTCCAAAGTCTTGTGTTCCAGGAAGCAGAAGCAGGATCGGCTCAGTGAAGCTTTGGGAAAATGATTTCCAAATCACAGGTCTCATTCTGAAACTACTGAGAAACCTCGAGTTTTTGCTGAAAATGTGCAACTATTGTTGACACACCTTCAACCATGGGAGTCATGGCATGGTTAAAAACAACAACAAAAACAAGGAATACTAGAGATACTAGAGTGGCCTGAAATATAATCTGAACACTTGTGAGGCAGGGGCAGGAGGATAAAGATTTCAAGTTACAAACTCTCTCTCTCTCTCTCTCTCTCTCTCTCTCTCTCTCTCTCTCTCTCTCTCTGTCTGTCTCTCTGTGTGTGTGTGTGTGTGTGTGCGCGCGTGCGTGCGTGCGTGTGTGTGTGTGTGTGTGTGTGTGTGTGTGTGTGTGTGTATGTGTTTCTCTCTCTTTTTCTTCTTTTCCTCCAGCCATGGAGAGACCTCATATCTCATAAAGTAGATCTCCAGTGTCTTTAACATGAAAACAAAAGCATTTTCTCTGGCTAGTGGAAGGATCTAAATGGCAGCCAGAAATACAGAATCTGTTCCCTCAGGTAGGAATCTAAGATTTCATGGGACGATGATTAATAAAGAGCCACATGTCATATTTATCTGGACCACAGTAAAACATCATCAGGACAAAACACTTAGTGGGATGGAATCTGTTATAGAAAAATGTACATCTTCCAAAACCTGGAGCTTTAACATTTCATTTTAGGTTGCATTAAATCCTGCCTAAATAGAAGGCTTCGCAAAAACAGCTTTTATTTTTCATCCTTCTTAGGGAATGTATTTAAGTAGCTACAAAGAACTTTGTGGCCAACTGGGAGTTTGCTTAGCAAACCCAAAGCTTGCTCTAAAACCCAAGTTCCTTTTTTTAGTGTATTCTAAATAAATTACTGAATAAACAAATATTTACTCTCAGCCAATTGCTACTGTAGAAAAGAGAGGTGATAGGTTTTACTATGGTAATTTTTAGATATTTGTGTAAACACTGCTTCATTTCAAACCCAGGGAAAATACCTGTGATTATAGATACAAACTGCTTTTCCCTAAAGTTTGAAAAATATTTTCTATCAAATTATTTCCCATACCTAAATTTAGAGAGCAAATGACCTATTTTTTTTTCCTTTGATGGTAAAAGAGGCAATATCAATGTAAGGGAATATAAATTAGCAGGACTCAGAATGAAGTCAGGCTTCTAAATAGTGGTAAAGAGAAAAAAGGAGGGGTTGGAGAAGTGGCTCAGTGGTTAAGACCATCGCCAGCTCTTGCAGAGGATCCAGGTTCAGCTCCCAACATGGCATTCACATTGCAGCTCACAACCGTCTTTAACTCCTATTCCAGGGCATCCAACAGAATCACCCACAGCCACCGGACATGCAAGTGCTGCAGATATACATGCTAGCAAAATACTCATCACATACGTTTATTTTAAAAATTAATAATGATAATGAAAAAAATGTAGTAGTCTTACCAATACCATATCTTTTAGGGTAAAGATAAAGACACAATCCTTTGTGAAACTCAGATAATCCTATTGAGCTTACGGATAAGTAAATTTTAAAACCCAAATGTAAGCAAGTTCTTTTTAAGTATCTGCTATTAGATGTTTCTGTGGGTTATTTTTTTTTTTATTTCTGATTTCTTATACCCACATCAAGTAACAGAATAAAAAGTGAGACAATTACACATGTTATATTTTGGAAATTTATATTATTTTTGTTTATATCACATAAACATATATTGAGCCTATGCGGCTGTTTAAGCATGTTTTTATTATGTGCTCAAATACACTGGAAGAAATAAACTGGATACATGTTTGTTGATATATGATCATTTGATTGCATGGCGTTATTTTAAAAATATTTTACATAAAATTATCGAAACCATATCGTTCATTTCAAAACATTCCAAAATAATGAACACTAATATTTTCTGCAGGTTTAAATATGGATGTATGCAAATGAAGCAGAATAAAATTATTGACATGCACATGGAAAGAGACAGAGAGTGACAGAGAGAGACAGAAAGAGATAGATACACACACACACACACACAGAGAGAGAGAGAGAGAGAGAGAGAGAGAGAGAGAGAGAGAGAGGTTGGTTTACATGAAACAAATAACCATAGATTCTGTCGTAATAAGTGTCATCTTTTGGAGGATCAGAGCCTGTAAACCCAGAGAACCATATTTTGACATGCTCAGAACCTTGTAGTGGAAATGTCTAGAAGAGCGGCTCCCAACTTTTCTATTGCTGCTATCCTTTAGTACAGTTCTTCATGTTGTGGTGACCCAACCAGAAAATCATTCCATTGCTACTTCATAACAGTGATTTCTGCTACTGTTATGAATTGTAATGTAAATATCTGATGTGCAGGATATCTGATGTGCAACCCTGTGAAAGGTGCCACAACCCACAGGTTGAGAACCACTGGACTAGAAGTTTACAGAAGGACCCTCAGAAGCCCAGTCTCTCTTTACCTTTGACCTCTCCTCCAATCCTCTTTCAACACACTTCACAGTATTTCTCCTCTCAAAAAGACAATTTCTTCACTCAAAACAAGCCATAGGAATTAAAACTCTTCTCCACAGCAAGCCATTAACCTGAGTGTTCACCTTCTCTCTCCCTTGAAGACCAGAAGGATTCACTTCTCGCTGAAAGAGTGCTATGAAGAAAGACTGAGAAGGACGTGAGCCTCCAGGTTTGTTGGAATTCCTCTTCCATTTTATAACAATTAAAAAAAAACAAACTCAATTACATTTCTGTACAACTGCTTATTCTTCACTAGACTGACGAAAAAACATCCAATATTCCCTAGGATAGGACTATTGGTTCCAATTTTTAAAAGTTCCCTGGTGACATAGACTTGGAATACACAAACCTGTGATGTTTTTTTCTTTTTATCCTGACTTTTGCTATAGGTGCTGCTATGACCCTAAGGAGTTAGGGAAAGAATAGGTCTTTCCTTTGTTACACAATGGACAGGTTATTTCATTAAGGCCGTATCCAGCCTTAATATGAAGGTAGGTGCCAAATCGTATTGTAAGTCAATACGCTATGTTTAGTTAATATCCCAGGGAGGCCTGCCTTTTTCTCAATGGATAAGAAGGAGGAGTGGATGGAGAGGAAATGGGGGTGGTGATAAAGAAGGTAGTAGGGGAGAAGTTCTGATCAGGATGTAACATATGAGAGGAAAAATTAATGAAAATTATCTAACAGAAAAAGAATAAACAGAAATGAAATGTTCAGATAAAATGTATCAGAGACAAAAATTCATAACTGTGGAAAAAAATTCTAGAAGGTTGAGTTTGGCTACACAGGCTAAACTCACTTGGTAATGCAGACTTAAGGTTCATGGAGGAAGGCCCTAGAGGGAGAAACAGAAGTTTCTAAGAGTTAAGGTTTGTTTGTTTGTTTGTTTGTTTGTTTGTTTTGGCTGACTTAGTGGTGGAAAGCGAAGAGGAGAAAATCAAAATTGGTGGAATTCTCTCTCTCTCTCTCTTCTCTCTCTCTCTCTCTCTTTCTCTCAGTGACCAGGTTTATGGATGTTGTAAATGGTTGAGGTCTGTGCTGCCTTTTAATTATTTCTAGACAAATGTGAGGAATCAGGAATAGAGTCCACCAGGCACTGATGTCAGTGCTAGGAGGAAAGCTCCTGACTGTGGTCATTCTGGGTTCAGCTGACACTCAGTACTCTTGTCTGAGTGTGGCTTGGGAGCAAACAACCCCTTCCTCCTCTCTTGGTCCCCACACAGAAGCTATTCCTGCTGCTAGGACAGCCTCGATCTCCAAAAGACGTCTAGGTCCCCATGAGTCACAGGAAGTAGTTATGTTCTGGAGATACGCTTGACTGGTCTGGCAACTGTAAGAGGTCTGGCATGAGATGCCATGGATATAATTTCAGTATCTTTTTCTTACTTCATTTTTTGAGATTACAATAAAAATGACATCACTTCTCTCTTCCCTTTCCTCCCTCCAAAAAACCCCCTACACCCATCCCTGCTCTTTTTTAAATTCTCTCTTTTTCCAAATAGTTTCTCTTTTCCATTAATTGTTGCTATATGCACACACATGCACAAGCACACATACACACACGTGCACACACACACAGGAGTGCACATACACGCACACACATGTAGACCTGTGTGAGTGCGTATGCACACACATAGACACAGACACACAGATACACACACACAAACACACACATTTCCTCACCAATAGGCATGCTCTTCCTTGGGGAAGACTGCTTCTCCCACGGTCAGTATAGGTTTGCTGCCTGTCCGTTTTTGTGTAGGGCTGATAGCCTCCTGGGCTTTCTTCCACTTCCATGTTAGCATATCTGTTGCCACTGACCTCGCTCAGCTTATGTTTAGATAATCATGTTGTTCCCACTGGTGAGACTTCAGGAACTTAGCTTCTGACAGCTTTAGAAGACACCATCTCACAGCAAACTTCCTGAACCTCTGGTTCTTACCATTTTTCTGCTTTCTCTTCCACAGTGTTTCCTGAGCCTGTGGTGTGGGCCTTGATTGGTAGATGTAACCATCCTAACAGCATTCTACATGTTTGTCCTAATGCATACAGATATGTGTATCCATCCCTTAGTAACGAAACTTCCACTTTAGGTGTGTCAAGCTCTTTAGACGCTCATTAATAAAAAGCAACCTTAAGACATACAAACAAATTCTTTGTATGTAACATGTATGACGAAGAAGATCAATTTCATATTTATTTTATTTAATTGTTTTCAGAGATTAATTTTAAGCTGATATGTGCAAGGTGATGGTGAAGCCCCAAAGAGAGTTCTGTGCTAAATCGTGCAACAAAAGGCTTCATAGAAAACCCAAATCCAATGAGTCTTGAGGGTTGGACAAGCTTGTGTTTTTCCTAAAAGCCTCCAAGTATGAAGCTTCCCTGCATCTTAGGATTTATATACCATTGGGCACACACTCAATTTCAAGCCCAAGGAAAGCAAAAACTTGCCTCAATGTTTTGTAACCTCTGAGCTCATAATCTCATTTTCTTTTCCAGATCCAACTGTGCATATCCAAACACATTAAGGTCCTCTGCTGAGCGAAAGCTTTGCACTTAGCAGTATCCACCCTGGCAAGGGGACACCGCTGCTATAACCAGCCATTTGTCCTTCTTTATACCCATAAAAGCAAAGGCCCTGCTTTTACTAGCGTTCACACTTAGAAGAAAGCTGTTGCTTGAATAACAATTTAACCTTCTTATTATGCCAGTGGTCCTGTTAAACTCGGAATCTTTTCCAGCATCGTTAACTTGTCTAAGGGCACACACACACACAAAACTGTTTTTTTTTTTTTTGTCTTTGGTCTTTCACTAGGGCAAGTTTGTTTGACCATAGAATGGAAATATACAGTCACTTATTTATTTTAATGAATTTGATGGTTTTGTCTAAAATCTTCTCAGATATATCTATTTCAAGAGGAAGAAGTTGTTTTCCTATTTTTTCTTCCTCCTTTCTTCACTCCCCCTTTCCTCCCTCATCTTTTCCCATTCTTCCCCTTCCTTCCTCCCTTCTCTTTCTCTTTCTAAGTTTCGGTAGTGCTCCAAGTCACTTAGCACAGTACCTCAGAAAATTTTCTGCTATTACATAAACAGGTGAGTGGCTCTCCTAATACCAGGAATATGCTTTAATTTTTTAGAAAACTGTGGCAAATTAATGTTTAAAGAAATGCTCTTTCTGTGTCCATTACAATGAGGGGGAAACAGAGGGTTGGCTGTGGTAAGCCTTCAGAAATATTCTCTAGTTTTCTGTCTTGTAGACTGTCATCCTTTGGGGTTTCTGCAATATCTACTATTCTCGCACGACTTGTTCTCAAATGTACAAGAACATCTCAATGGTGGGGGCTCATTTCCTCACTCTGTCAGTGATGCAGAAATTGGCTTCATAAATAATATAAGCAAAAAGACCACCACGAGGCTTGAATTACTGTGTTCATTCAGTAATTCAGTAATCATTGCAGCACTACTGCAGCTGATTGAAGCTACCGAGACAAGGAGGGGATCCCACATAGAATTCCTATGATCTAGATAGTGCTACCCAGCTAGGATTCAGGAAGATGCAGTCAGCCTATGTTTCACTCTGATGTAATTTGTCCCTTTTAAAATATATCTTCTAAACCAATGCCTAGCTCAGATATACAATTTCATGAGGAAATGTATAGCCTGTGTTACACTTAGCAAGCAAGTGTTTATCCCCAGAGTTAATACAGAGGCGTAACCTTACACTCCCATGCCAGTTCTCTGGCGGTGGGATTCCTGTAAACAGCCAGACACTTTGAACGTAGGGTTTTCACTTTATGTCATACTGCAACCACTAAAAAAAAACACAGGACGGTGGAGTTCCTCCCTGCTAATCCAAAATATACCTGCCTTGTGGAAAATACCACTGAAAGCAGGGAGAGAGAAAAGTATCTTCCAACAGAAAATTCATCTCCTTCTCTCCAGAGTCTTCGTAATTATTTCACTTTATATCAATATCAATGAAATAAATATAAATGTATATATTTGTGTGCTTTGAGATGGAGACTCTCAGACTGTATACCATGATGTCCAGGAATTCACTTGGGTAATTCTCCTGCCTCAGCCTCCAAAGAACTAGAATTGCAGGCATGGACCATGCACATACGTCTTATATAAATGCCACCGTTTGAATGCTCTGGTTGCTCATGGTACTCACCACTAGACTGTCTACTCTTTGACAGAGGACTATATATTCTGTTGGTTGTTTGAAGTCTTATACTTTAACACATAGGTACTTATTGAATAAATTAAAGAAGATGCCTTCAGCCTATGTCTCTGGCCCAATTATGTTTGTATATGTATATACAAAATATGTATATGAAATATATATTCAATTTGCTTAATACAACAAAGTGGTTATTAGTAAAGGCATTGGTTTGTATCACTGACCCAACGACACATTAAGGTTACCTAAATTCTTAGGAGAAGGTTATTCATTCACTTCTGTTACAATAGATAATTCTTATTAACCTTTGACTTTTGTCTAACTGTCCATCAAAGAACATTTCCTGCTTACTTACCTCATTTCTTACTGTACCATGTACTAATTTGGTTAGAACCAAGAAATATGTTCAGCAATTTGTAAATGTAAGGTCAATAGGCAAGAACCTATTTTACTTTTACACAACTCAATATTTAATATGAAGTGATAAAAATTATTCCTGTGGAAACATGGGGAATAAAATATTTAGGAATAAATGGAACAGAATTATTGCAAGATTATACTATGTAAGGCATCTGTCTTTGTGAGGGTTTTCATTGCTGTGAAGAGATACCATGACCATGGCAACTCTTGGGAAACATTTAATTGAGGCTTTCTTAGAGCTTCAGAGGTTTAGACCTTGTACCAAGACTTAGACCATAGACTTTTTTGTATATTTTTGTACTTATACCATGGACTTTTCCTTCCCAGAAAACTCTTCTCAGTACAGATGTTCATAGCCTTTGCAAAGAGCACTAATGTTTGGACCTCCCGCTATCTGATTGAGAATGTAAACAGACACAGCTTCTTCTTTTACTTTTCTCTGTCCCTTTGTGAATACTAGCCACATTCTAGGCACACTTCCTCTGACACTCTGGGCCTTTCACTCTCCTCCTAAGGATCTTCATTTCAAAGAGCACGGACCTCTCTCTGACTTCCCCAAATGTTCCCTCCAGGGACCTGTAATATTTACAGCTCATCTGTCCTTCCATATTTCTCTTTTCATTGAAGAGAATGACAGTTTTCATTGGACTTCCTTAAGTGTCAATTCCTAAATTACTTTATTAATGAGATTAAGAAAACCCCTCAAAAAGAAATCTTGGTTTTCCTGGTCCTGCTACTAGACACAGAAGTGAAGTGTTCTTTTGGTCTACTGATGTAATGGGATTTTGATGAAGCCCCCAGCAAGTTTTGCATTCTATTTTGTTTTGTTTTATTTTATTTTTAGAAATTGTCTAGTCTATCCCTAAATCCACAGGGAAATTCAAGTTTCAAGTGGCTGAGTGTATCTGAAAAATATAGTAAAAGAAGATGGTGGAGGGACTCACGTCTCTCAAATCAAAACTAATTACAACGCCGGACAAACGGAATCTTTGTGCTTCTGTTTTAAGATATGCATATAGGTCAAGGACAAACAACTACAAACTCTGAAATATGCATCTGGGGCCTTGACCAACTGACTTTTCACACCAGTGCTTAAACTATTCAATAAAAAAGGGTCTTCAACAAGACTTAACTCTAATTCTATCGCAAATTAGAATGGAAGGCTTAAACTATATAACTTTTAGGACAAAATGTAGGTGTCTTTATGGTACGTGGTTAGACAAAGCCATCTTGGGTAAGATAATACGTCTATAGTGACAAATAAACAAACAAACAAAAAAAATCACAGTTCATCAACTATTGAAACCACTGACTTGGTACTGACCTTGGTTAATTTTTTAAATTGTATTTCTATGTTTATAAAATATTGCAGGCAATTCCTCAGCTAAAGTTTCCTCTTCCAAGGTGACTGTACTTTATGTCTAGCTTACTATAACTAACCAGTATAGTACTGAAACCTGGTCAGGAACCTATAGATGAGGAGGACATCGTCCCTAGGAGAGAAATTCTTCTGCCTATAGATTAGTACAGCTCTCAGTACTAATCAAAGAAGTTTCTCTTTGCAATTGATGGAAGCCAATACAGAGATTCACAACTGGTTAAAGTAGGAACAGTAAGTGACTACGGAGGGAGTGCTCAGTCCTCACTGAAACCTCAGTGTCACGAGGTGGAAAGGCTGTAAGAATCAGAGGATGGGGAGGAGAGCCAGAATGAGAGCATTCTCTAGACATGACATGACCACTGTGCCTGTGAATTTACAATAGCTGGAGTTACCTGCAGGATACCTGCACAGGATCAAGCCAGTCCGTATTTCAACACACACGGATGAATTCCAATGTGGGCCATCAATCTTGCAGGACAAGCTCTTTATTCAGGGGTTCATTTTCCCAGACCCAGAGATAGATTTTTAGGGCGTTTAACATACCAGATTGTCAACCTAAAGCTAATTTGGGTATGACAGTGAATATAAAGGAGGGTTACCACATCTCTCGGATCTTTTCTCTTGTGTATCTGAAAAGAAGATGGACCTACTTACTGAGGAAGGAAAGCAAGAGAAGCAATGTTGTTTGCCCAGGAAGCATGCTGGGATGTGTTGAGAATATTCTTAGCTTTGCGATCTCTCAAATGTCAGGAGAGGTGGTGAGCCTCTGCAGAAACAGCACCAACCGCTCTCTGGAGAACACTAAAGGGTGTTATTTGACAGCTGGGTGTGGAGAGTGGTTCGTGGAAAAGGCTAAGGATGACCACAGACATTTTGAAATAGATTCTAAACGGGAGCAGCATAGAGCTCAAGGGAAGACAGAATTTCAAGGCCAAAGTCAGGGCTGGAAAAATCACGCAGGTAATCTAAGCTATGATAGAAATGGAATGTGTCCTTATGATGAGCAGTCACTCACGATTTTTGTGACAGAAGAGAAGGAAACCAACAGGACAGTGTCTGTGTCAGGGTTGGCCTTAGGGATGTGATCTCTGTGTGTGTGTTTTTAATTATTGTTTTTATCCTTGTGGGATATGTAGATTATTTTCATGGTGGTTTTTTTTTTTTTTTTTGGAAAAATGTTGATAGCTATATTTCATAAGACAGAGGCAAAATGCCAAGGAGAAGTTGATGTACTTCAATGTTATCAGAATTAAAATATTTCCTCCAGGGGTGAGTGGGAGGCGCATGAGCCTCGGGAGATAAACAACAAATTGCTAGTCTAGGAAAGCGGAAACTAGAAATTTCAGGCTAAGTTACAGGAGCAGTAGTCAGTTGCTAGAGAAGAAGACTTTAACTAGACAAGCAGAGGAGAAGAGATCTGTGAGACACAGCAAGCTGCCTGCAAGTTATGTAATGTGCTCCAGGCATTCAGATTCCGTGAGCTGTCACTCATAAGACAGCAAGCTGTTTGGTGATGTAGTTGCTTTTGAGACATCTTTGCTCCTGTAAGTAACCCTTTAGTCACACTCTAGTATGTAACCTCAATAGACACTCACTGTTCACCAAGTTGGACCTTGGTCCAGTCATTACTTTCGTCTGTCATGGACTCACTTTCTGAGTGTGTGTGTGTGTGTGTGTGTGTGTGTGTGTGTGTGTGTGTTGCATCTTTCCCAGAAAAGTCTCTCACAGGAAGGAAGAATAAGAAGAAAAGTGCACTGAAAGACAAAATTCAATTTTGACAAAAGAATCCTTTCTTTCTTAGAGAAGGGAGAGAAGATAGAAAGACAGGTAACTAAATGGAATTGGTTTTTATTTCCTTTGGAAATCCCAAGCAGCAAAGAAACACAATTTCCATGGCAAGTAATTGATGGCACCATGTCCCAGTGTCTCCATCTGGCAGGAAGAGCACATGATTTAAGGCAGAGAGTCTGCCTCTTTGTCTGCTTAGGGACCATTAGATGGTGGAAAAATGGGTTTGGTGAGTGGGGGAGGAGAAGGGGACAAATGAGCTCTCCCTGGGTCCATCTTCACTCTCAGTTTATTCTCTATGGAAGAGAACAGATGTTCCCTCTCTATTTGAGAAAGCACCATGCTTCCTCCTCAACTTCATTTCAAACAGGAGGTTTCAAGAGAGGCCACCCACAGCTCTGAGTGTTCCCGCTGCGAGGAAAAATAAATGCCAAACCCATGTGCACTGAGCAAGGAGGAGCAGCTGAAGGAAAGAAAGAAAGAGAGAAAGAAAAAACATCACCAAAAATCCTCCTCTAACATTATAGCCAGACCTGTCTGGTTAGATTAGAAGCAAAGATTAAGTTTGCCAACCTTTAAAAAAATAGTCTAGTAGTCTACATAGATAACAGCTAACCTACCGTCTAAATAGAAAAGATCTGATTTATTAGTTTACTAAGTCCTTAAAGTATAAAGAATTTAATGAAAATAGAGCATCCTTTCCCTCTCTGGTGAATATTAGTATACTACACGGAGTCTTGGATGGAACCTCGGCAAGAATCTAGTCAACGTGTATAAGTTGTAAGTAGTATAACCTTCTTGTACATATTAATTTCATACAATACATATAGGTTGAGAACCCTTGGAGTTAAAGAAGTCTGATTGAATATATTGATTATAAAAATTGGCAAATATATCCTATGTTACTTCTGATTAATATATATATATATATATATATATATATATATATGTGTGTGTGTGTGTGTGTGTATGTATATGTATGTATATATATATATACTCTTTAAATAAAAATATTCAATCTAAAACTGCATTCTTTATACAATTAAAATAATCACACATATATGGTCATATATTTTGCATCATTTTATTTACTATGCATTTTGTATTGTTTATATAATTATTTTCCATCTGTTTTAATTCCTAAAGATGCTGAAAGTATATTTCATAGTCATAAGTCAAATAAAAATACGGTAGAATAAAAACATAAAGAAGAGTTGCAAAATGTATGGAGACGTAGAACTTGATGAGGTCTTGATACATCAAAGGACATGGAGAGAATGTGGAGTTATCAAAAATATGTAAAACCAGAAATCCAGCGATATGTGAACTTGCACCTTGGCATAAGCAACAGTTATCCAGACAGAAGGTGCCTACCTTCTTAGTGATTTCTCAGGAAAAACAAATAATTAATATTCTCTCCATTCTCAATTTCTTTTGGTTCCTGTCACTGGCTGTAGTCAACAGAGTTAAATAAAGAATAGAATCTGGAAAACACTTCTCTCAAAAGTCAAAATCCCAGGACACAGAAACCTGCAATGAAAACGGTAGAAAGCACTAAAGGACACACAACAATAGTTCCCAACAAACAGGAATATTTCCATAAATATACCTACAGTTGTAACCGTCAAGTTGACCCTGAGGGACAGGACGATGTTGATAATGTAATGACCATTAAGTGTAAGAGAACCCAAAGAAAGAGAATATCAGGTACGTATATATTCAAATCATCCATTTTTGTTCAGACAAATATATGGCCTTAGGATATTTAAATATTTAAATATTAGGATCTGAGCATTACACTAGTGGCATGAGCTTTTGTTTCCGATGATTGTATTGGACCAGTTATTCTGCTTGGAGGGGTACATATTCAGGCTTGAAGTAGACCCCTTCAAACATCTCTCACTGGCTTTTAAATGTATGTTCCAACATGTGTGTAAGAATATACGTATTCTAAATATAAAGCTGAAAATAAATAGAACTCATTGCAACACACACTTAAGAGTGGAGAAAAACGAAGAACCATACAGCTAGATTCTTAGGCCAGTGAATATTTAGAAGTGCAGCTTAAAGCCAGTCTTCATAATTTCTCTGTCAATAGTGAGGCACAGAAATAATATCCTTCCTTCCTAAACTCTTTGATTGTCTTAACTAGCATTTCTAAATGTCCTGCTCTTGGCTCCTTCTCAGTTTCTAGATGGCTAACAGCGGCTTCTGTGTGGTCAGTGAAATTCACTGCTGCATCTTCAGGGTACTGGGAAAAAAAACCAAGCATGTGACACAAATATTTGTGGGGTAATTTATAAGAGATAACTGTCAATGTTATACTGAAGACAAAACACTCTCTAAGTATGAATGGAAAATGGCATCCCCAGAGCATCTGCATGTATTTGTTCTCCTACTGGAATGTTGCAAAGAATAAAGACCTAGGGGTTAGAATGTGAACATCTGGAAGATACAGACACAAGCTTTTATTGGACTTCAAAGAAAACCAGCCAAGGTCAACATATTAACATTTAAAGTAGACCGATTGCCTTACACTGGACACACAACTGAGTAGACAGAAAAGACAAATGGCAAACAGCCAGAATCTACACCCTTGTCTACTTAGCCTTCTACTCTTAGAGTAGGTTAGGCCCTGTGTCCCAAGCACATTAGCTACTGAACTACATTCCCAACCCAAAGGGAGAAATCTATATCTCAATTCTATGTCAATCTAACCTACCAAAACTTCCCAAATATTCACACTAAAATCAGATCCAAGCCTGCCAGGCAGTGGTGGCACTTGCCTTTATTCCCAGTACTTGGGAGGCACAGGTAGAAGATCTCTGGTCTACAGAGTAAGTTATAGGATGACCAGGAATACACAGAGTATGGTCAGGGATGCACAGAGTAAACCCTATCTTAAAAAATTAAAACAAAACAAAATAAAAAGATTACTGTACCCAACAAGTCTACCCTTCATAATCGAAGAAAACATAAAAATGTTCCATGATAAACACAAGCAAGAAGGGTCATGAATACTAAGTTAGAATTACAGAAAATACCTAATATAATCTTATACATTGAAGATAAGTCTAAGCATGGCCATGTTGTTGCAGAAACAAATAAGCTGCTGGGAGGCTGGAAGAGCATAGGAAGACTACAAGATTATTAAACACACAAAATCATTAAATTAAATGAGAGAAATTAGTACAAAATCTTCAGATAAACTGCTTCTCTGAATATTAATATAAAATTCACCTTAATATATTAAACTACATTATAATATAAATTAATATAGGTTAATATTACCATATAATAAATTAATACAAATCTGAATGTTAATAGTCTCAAGCCTCCAATCAGAAGACTAAGACTCCATGGTATTGGATAGCCAATTAAAGTTTTAACTCTGGGAAGGACTATCTTTTCCACTCTCTGCATTCCATAGCTGTCTCTAGTTCTTCATTAAGGATTGAGGACCACTGAGATTTCTCTATTAATATGTCTGATAATATGATATTTCTTCAAGTCTTCTGTAGGCAGCCATATTGCTGTGGCACCATGATTGATACTGTTTTGTGGTGAGCCCTAAAATCAATTTCATGGAAACAAGTAACATTAAATGGACTGAGAAGGATATATGTTAATATGTATGTATGTATGTATGTATGTATGTATGTATGTATGTATATGCCTAAGTGTGTATGCATATATATGTGTATATATATGTGTGTGTATATGCATATATATTGATATATATGTGTGTGAAGATAGATAGATAGATAGATAGATAGATAGATAGATAGATAGATAGA
>JANHMN010000002.1:10023168-10049354 GCA_030674055.1 Rhabdomys pumilio | reverse complement strand
AGATAGATAGATAGATAGATAGATAGATAGATAGATAGATAGATAGATAGATAGATAAACAGACAGACAACTAAGAGTCTTCTTGCTGGTAATAAATTTACCTTCTCTTTTCACTGGTTGTAATCTAATATATATGGATATGTATTTTCTTTAGTGTGTGCATGTGTGTGTGTGTGTGTGTGTGTGTGTGTGTGTGTGTGTAAAGGTTTCAAGAGGGAGAAATGGTAAGTACGTGACAAGGGGTTGCAGGAAGAAAGGGAAGGAGGAAAATGGCAAATTTTATTGACTAAAAAATAGAATAAGAATATTATATTGTAGTAGGGAGACTCAGACTAGAAGGTTTTGTTTTAAGAAACAGAAGCCAGCTCTTTCCTGTCTACATAATTAGACCTCATTAGCAAGGTAAACATGGGCTTAAAATGAAACAGTGGAAAACAATTTACTAAGCAAATAGGACTCAAAAGAGAACAGGAGTGGTCCATTAGGTAGGGTTATTCAAAGGAACATAATTGAGAGAATAAATACACACACATGCATATGATTTATCAGATTGATGTACAGGGTGCAGTCCAGGCAGTCCAATAATTGCTCTCATACAACTATTGAGAGGCTATTGAGGACTGAGTAACAATCTGGTTACTCAGTCCCCATGAGGCTGGATGTCATAGCGCTCGATGTCTGGTGCTGTAAGCCTGTTAATTTCCTGGAGAGCTCTGATCTTCAGTCTAAGTTACAATCCAGAAGTCAGTTGTAATATGAGAGAAAGGATGCTGCAACAACAGGACAGATAAACTTCTAGTGAGAGTAAGAACAAGCAATCAGAAAATAACATTTTCTTGTTCTATGTATTTTGACCTGGACTGCCACCAGAAGGTGTCAATAATCTGCTTCAGATAATCTGATCAAAAAAATCCCTCCCAGGAGTGCCCAGGAGTTTATGACTAATTTCAAACGCAATGGAGCTGACAACTATAACAAATGTCTATCCTAATATCTGACAAGGTAAAATTTAAATTACATCTGAGTCAAAGAGACAGAGAAGGCAATATGTTACTACCAGCCAAAAAAACCCATAAAGTAAATATAACTGCAGTCAAAGCTGAGAGTCTGAGTTCAGTCCTCAAGACCCCCTGTGGCAGAAGTTGAGAATCAGTTTTCAAAAGTTGTCACCTGACCTCCATATGAACACCATAGCAATGTGTGTACTGTATTTGTACACAAAAATCTAATTCAGAACTTGGATCATGCTACCATTGTCATAGTTCTTCCTACAGAGCTCTTTGACACACACTCTATTCCTCACATGCAATAAGTCTTTAAAGTTGTAGTTTGGGACTTGGAGAAATTCATATGAAAGTGGAGAAACTTTCATGAACTATTGAAGTCCCATTATATTCTCAGCTGCAATTCTTTTGTTTCCTAGAAACAAGAAATTCAATGCTGGCGAAATGCACATGTGTCTGGCATTTGACATCTGCCAAAACCCATGACTTTGCTTGAGTCTCTAAACTGTAGGCAATCCAGTATTCTAGCCATCCAAATGAATAAAATGTATTGAATGTACTTTGCACACGTTCTTAGGAAACACCTCTCTGTGTGCTATGTTAGTATTGCTTCTTTCTGAAACCTTCTTCCATATTTTACATCCAACTCATTTTTACAAGGGTTTGAGTTCAAATATGGAAGTATCTCTTTCAAAGAGCTATTTTAGCATCATTTGGCTGATTTTCCTTTTGTGGTTTGTTATTTATTTGTTTATACTATCCTGTGGAGTTGAGCTTGGAGAGACCTACTGTGGATTGTATGTTATGTAAGCATTTTACTCTCGAGATTAAAGTCAGCTGACTCTTTCTTTGAAAAATACTTTTCTTATTACATTTTAGATTTTGATTTTTCCATAACTCCACATTGTAACCACGAATGGATCATTTGCTTTTCCCACTTTCATATGAATTTCTCCAGCTCCCAAACTACAACTTTAAAGACTTATTGCATGTGAGGAGAAGAGTGTGTGTCAAAGAGCTATGTAGGAGAAATATGACAACTTACAGGAGTTGAGTCTCTCTATTGTGTGGCTCCTGGGTACTAATTTCAGGTTGTCCTCAGACTAGATCTTCTATGTCATCTGGCACAAAGCACATATTTTCTTAATATTTATGAAATAATCACCATTTCCAAAATGCCAAATGAGATCCACGAATGTGTTATAATTGCAGGTTATGTCCATGTTCCTATGTTCAGCCGGAGAAAGGAAGTTGATTGTTTGACATGGTCTTATTTATTGTGATGCTGCCAAGACTAAATTTTATCTCTTTGCTTTAATCTATGTGATTGTGCTTTGGATAATATGGTGACCTCATGCGTGAATTCCTCTTATTTTGCCTTGCCCAGCAGGAAACTAGACTAAGTCAGCACTTTCATGTCCTGAACGATCCTCCAGGCATAAGGTCTTACTTAAAATAATAAATGATCATCCTTCAAGAGTCCATTAGAATCAGAATCATAAGAGCTCCCCTCTGGAAAGGACAGTCTGTAAAGAGGCACACATTTCAACTGTGGTGGAACTGACTCATGAATTTGATAATTGATCTTCGTGCTGTGAATGTTAGTTTTTAATTCCACTCTTCACCCAACCTCCCTCATTATTGAGCACATATATTTTTTTCCTTTCAATCATCCCGAATTTTATATAAAACTCTACACTGCTTTAGTCACCATGTCAGACATTCAAAACAGTCTGGAAACTATAAAAATTAACCAAATGAAAATTTCAAGGGTAGAAGTCATGTTATTATTTTTCCTCATGCATATTGTTTTTAACCTAAAGCAAAAGTAAATCTTGAGTAGTCCCTAGAGACACGTCTGGCATAGAACATGCACGTAGCACAGTCTCCAGCCAAGTGTTAAAAAAAGTGAATGATTTTTTTTTTCCTGGTACAAAAGTCCTTTCAGATAGTTAAATAATTTCTGTGATATACTAGATAATAGATCCTGGAAAAGGGTTCCAGGGCTACAAACAACATGTGATGCTGATACATAATGTATGTGTGCATGTGTAAATATACATATATATATATATATATATATACATATATTTATATATATACATATATTTATATACATGTATATAAATATATATACATATACATACATATATAAATATATATACATATATACATATACATATATATATGTACACATGCGTATGTATATACATGTGTATATATTATATGTGATATATCTACATGTATGCATATATGGATATATGATGTAAGCATGTGTATACAATGATGTGCACTTCTAGTTAATGTTCTGTGTACCATGATGTGCATATATAATTAGTTATTTCTAGCTGAGAGATCTGTTGCTAGTATAAGCACCAAGTGTTAGTGAAGTAGGTGAATGGCAGCTCCAGAGTCAGAACCATGTTGCTTGGAGAAGCTTGTGAATAGGCTTCAGTGTAACTGTAGCGGGTATCACTAGAAAGCTTAGGAAGTGAGAGAATAGTGCGTTTGTATATCTCAAATAATCATTTTGCCGAGTGTCCGAAACTGCAGCTTCCTCTCGAACTCCGGCAGTGAAATGAAGAAGGCAAGTGTTCGAGGGACAGTTGAGCTCTGAAATCCATACAGTACTTCAAATGCACCAAACATCCAACTCTTTGTTCTACTCATTCATACGAGTCAAAAGAGTTGCCCCTCCTACCATCCTACCAGTCATCATGTCTGCCCATGCGTACGCTCACACACATGCATGCATGATACATGGACATACAGTTGCAAACACACACACACACACACACACACACACATACACACACACACCACTACATATAGCTTCATTTTTATAAGATTCTACTTAGCCCACAGAGTCATTTAAAATCATATAACAGATATGCAGATACTCAAAGCTAAGCATTGGACTGAGGTCAGATACCTCTATAGAAGAGTTAGGGGAAGGACTGAAAGAACTGACAGGGATGGAAGGTAACCCTATCGGAAGACCAACCTGAACCTCTGGGAGCTCCCAGAGACTAAGTCACGAACCAAAGAGCATACACAGGCTTGTCTAAGGCCCCAGCACATATGTAACAGATGGCTGCTTTGTCTGGCCTAAATAAGAGAGAATGTACCTAATCCTGTAGAAGTTTGCTGCCCCAGGGACAGGGGATGCCCCTTGTAGGGGGCACCCTCTCAGAGGTGAAGGAGAGCAGGGATGGGGGAAGAACTCTTTGAGGGGGAATGAAGAAGGGGGCAACTTTTGGGATGTAAACAAATGAGATAATTGATAATTTTAAAATAAACATATAACTAACAAGGTGGAGAAACTCAGTTTACTATCTATCCAGCCCTTTCACTCAAAATAAACTCAATTTGGGGTACTAAAAAAATGGAAGAAAGACGGATAAGGAACAAAAGCAACACGATGCGGTCTTTACCTCAGCTCTTCATTTCACTTTGAAAGCAAATCCATTGGCCTTGAGGCGCTAGGCTGCAAAAAAAATAATGGGCAATTACTTGGTAAATGTGATCACTGTAGACAGTGAAACCAGATAGTGTCTGCCGCACTCCACATTTCTTCCTCCCTTTCCAAGTGCATGTTGCTTTGTCTATAAAGAAATTCCCAAATATAGCTCAGGTATGTCGTTCCAGGAGCTGGTCTGGGACTCCTATTAGAGGCTCATCATTTGGTCCAATTTGTTAGAGGAAAGTCTGTGTAAATTACATAATAAATATTTTCTATTATACACAAGGGCTGGTGAACATCAGAGGCAAATAAGATTCTCCTTCACAGTCACCATCCCCGTTTCATTTTAAAAAGGCACTCGTGAGAAACTAATATAGAGGGGCAAAGACTTTATTCCTTATTATTTTCAAGAGCATCATGAAGAAAGGAATTGTCTAATGGTCAATATCTATATTGCATTTAGTTTTTTTGCTCGTTTGTTTGCTTAATTAAGGAGCGAAGTTGACATAAGAACAATTTCTCCCTGTGTAAAGAAAATCTGTAACATAGAAAAACCTTTCTTATTGCAAGGTAGCTTCTTTTCACATTTAAGCAGAAAGAAGAAATTGCTTTTCCTTTCTTTAATTTAAGCAGACTGGCCTAAGTGCATTTATGAAAATAGGACTGCAGAGGTAAAACTAGGCCATGGCGGTGATATTAACTCCAGGAAAAATAGTCTGATTTACACTTGAATGTAGTTATTTCAACTTTTCAAGTAATATAATCTGAGAGGGATCCTGGTTCCAAAAATACGACAGTGGCCGAAGTAGAAAAATCAACCCTCACTGGATCATTTTATTTCCATTAAATTCCACTCTGAATATTGCAGAAGGCAATATTTAGTTTTATTATTGTTAATTCCAAATATAATAAATATTCTTCTCAGTCTGGGTTGATTTATTATCATTTTAAATAGTAGAACATTTGAAGTTTGGGGTCCACAGGAGATACGGTAGAGTCTGTTCCAAACTACTGTTTCTTCAATTCCCTTTTGCACAAAGTAGCACTGACTGGGTTCTTAGAAAGCAAGTGTTTGGGGCACGACTCTGTATAAGGCTTTACAATTATTAAAGCATATGCCCTGTTGGTTTTTTTTTATTGGTCATAGTGTTATTAGAGAATATGGGTATATATGATACATATTTACTATCTTATACTCTACTTCTAATATTGAGCTTTGCTTCTTCTGGTTTATGAATTTTGTTTTTTGGTGGTAAGTTATCACTCATGCTCATCTTTCCACATAGTGTCAAAAAGTGTCAGCAAAAGATAAATTTAAAAATACCCTAAGTCTAGTCTAGTATCTGTACTATATGAGTATGATCTCTGTATTGTTTAGGAATGTATTGGTTACTATAAATAATGTATTCGTGACTGGATAGTGAAATATCCAAAGTAGTACCCTGAGAAATGAGATTTTTCTACCCCAAGCAGGCATGGTCAACCTTTTGACATTGGGAAACTATACTGCCATCTATAAGGTTCACATTCAAGAATGACATATGGAAGTTTAACACACACACACACACACCCTGCCCATACAACAAAAATCTCAGGATATTGAAACAGTCGTAACTCTTGTTCTGACTGCATTCATAACACCATTGAGGTTACATGCAGTGATGTGAGCACAGGTTAGACTCACCTGCTGGAGACAGCAGGATGAATTCTGTTAAGACAACTAGAAGATGCAGAGTCTGGGTTCTGTTCTAGCTGTCACCTCTACTATTTCTTTAACCTCGAGTTAGTTATTTGATTTGTCTGTATCTTATTATCTGCACTAGATGACTTGACCTCTCGGATTTGTACCATTTGTAGCAGGAGGATCACAATAGAGGAAGGTCAAGGTCGTTGAAGTGTGAGGATTATTGGAGTTCAAGGTAGGAAAACTTTAAGCTCTGCATATAACAAAGCATTTTTAATGTTTGTCATTATTTCTTGGCTACTTGGAGAAAAGGGGCAGGGTTGGGAAGCAGGAAGCTATGATAATCTCATTTACATCAAGTTGTGTCGAGCATGTCAAGACTAGTAAGTGACCTTGTTTGAGTGACGTTATCACTTTTACACAACTTTATTAATTCATAGAACAATTTACCCCTTCCCAGTCCCTTCTTCAACTTCTTCAAGATTCGCTTCTTCCTTCCCACCTTCATGCCTTCTTCTTTGTTGTGTTTTATTTGGAAAAGGCTATCTTTGGATAGCCTTGGATATGTTGGAAAAGCCGTCATGGCCATGTAGCTCTTATAATCTTTCTATGAGGTTTCCTGAACTTTAAGAACTCCGTTTGTGTTGTAAATGTAATGATTGGGGGTTGACAGTGGTGGTGGGTTTCTCTCTGCATTTAGACCAGTTGTGACTTTCCAGAATGATCCCCATCTGCTGTCTTTGATGAGGGATGAGACAGATATTTGTTAGTGAATGTAAGGACAAGGATTCATGATGTAGTTGAAGGTCATGCTGGTTATAATGGTTTAGGAAAGTGGTGGTAATAGGTTGTACTCTAAGGTCTATGGTGTCAGCAGCCTTGTGTGGATGGCTCAGTGTCCAGTGCTGTCCATAAAGGTGATTGTGCTGAGTAGGACTTTTGACCTACCAGGTGACTGTTGGTTATTCTCATGACATAAGTGCCCCTGTTGCATCTATTGAACTATCTCATTGATCATTGTTGTGGATCATTGAGAATACAGTTGGATAGAACTATTGATTACTTTCCTCCCTTGGAAGCTTACATGCATGGCCCCCTCCTGAAACCATGAGAGTGAGAGATGGTCTCTTAATTAGGCTTGTATGGAATTCCATGCAAGTAGTAAACATTGAATCAAAAATCTACCCTGAAGGTAGTAGACCTTCCTTAAATATGCTGGCCAAACAAACACAAATGAATAAAGTTTGGAACAAAGAGAAAATCAGACTTTAAACAGTTGAGTATAATTCCTGATATCAGGCCAGTCACATTCTTCACCATTTATCAAAGTTAAAAAAAAAAACCTACATCCTCTTCCTCTCACACATCTGTAAAAGCAGTCCAGTTTGTGCTTAAAAAACACGGTTGCATTCAGATGCTGCATCTTTTTCAGTGCTAAGAAAAAGAGAGAGAGAGCTACAGAACTCTGAGAAGGCCAGCTTCAAGGAAATACATCACTGTGTTTGCTAATCTAGACAAAGAGACCTTTTGTGGATCATGTTCTTAAAGAATTTTTGTTCTTCCAATGCATCAACTTCGGCTCATGCAGGAGTATATTATAGCCCTGAGTAAGAATATGAATGCTCCCTATTTGGAAGGGAGATGAGAAACTCTCTGCCAATGTATAGCCTTGAGGCTGGGTAAGCATGCCATTTGACTGTTTCATTTTTCTGTATGAATTGCCTACAAGATTCTTTATCTTTTCTGGACTTGATTAATGGGAGCATATGTCAATGCCAGGGGCGTCTACCTTCTCTGTTAACCTTCCCTTAAGAGGATCGCCTACCACGGGGAGCGATAAAAGATATCTGGAATGTTTTATTTTTAAAAAAAATTAGTAAGACTGGAGAGAAAAATATCCATCTATTTCACTGCTAAACCTCAAATAAATGAATTACCCTGTTTGCTTTGCCCTTGGAGTCCTAATGTGCTACAAATTGATCAACAAATGTTCTCCCAGTAGAGAACTGTGACCTATTCAGCTCAAGAGAGCCCAAGACCGAGTTAAGTCTCTTAAAATATCACACCCTTGGTGTTTCAACCATTTTCCTTTGTTGCCCTTTAATTTGAGACATTTGTCAAAGAAAGAAAATATATGTCACGTGGGAATTCCCTCGCACAGTTAACAAAAGACACAGGTTTGTCTGGAGTGTGGACAGCTTCCCGGGAACACCAGCTTTCCACCTGATGCTTTTCTCATTGACTTCTGAGGTATCAGCTGGAGTTAGGCTGGATTCTGTCTCCTCTGTCACGGATTCCTTGATGCTCATGCACCCAACAGGAGCTCACGTTTAGATGTTCATAGGATGATTGCTAAAATCAAGAGACTGTTTTTTTATTTTTTTAATTTCACAACATTAAAAGTGTAATTAAAAAAAGGGAAATGAAAAATGATAAAGGATGAAGTAAGCTTATGAATTTTGGGGTGTGCTATTCTTGTTTGAGCAAATGAATAGGAGTCCTCACTGCTGGCTCTAATGAGCTAATTTCTAACCTAGAATTTTTGTCTCAGGCATACCAAATGTGGGGTAAAATGGTATAACCTCTGTTTGTTTATCGAGCATATGATTTTTATTACGGACTTAGGAGATTTAGGGCCTTGAAAATTAGCAAATGAGTATGGATAAAGAAATAGATCCATGAAAAACAAAAATTTCTAAATGACTTACTAGAAAATATAAACAAAAATCATATGATGCCCAAATGTATTTGGTAATGTGTTTCTTTATGTGTGTGTAGTGAGCATAGGGTATGCGAGCACTGTGTGTGCGTGTGCCTGTGCGTGTGCCTGTGTGTTGAGGGTTATATGTTTGTTTTCAGGCATATGCACCAGTGCAGGTATGTATACATGCAAATGCTTGTACCTGTTTAAGTCAGAAGTGACAGCAGATGTTTTCCTTAGTTGTTTTCCATGCCATATACGTAAGCAGCATCTCTTGCTGATCCCAGAGATAACTAGTTCAAACACTTTAGCTAGCCAGCTTGCCTTGTGTCTGCTTTTTAAGTGCTAGGATTTCAGGAAGGATCCCATGTCTATCCAGCCTCTCATGTGGGTTCTGAGAATGCAAACTCTGATTTTCATACTTGCACTTCTACCTCTCAGAGATGCTGCCTCAACCTCAAGCTGTAGAAAAACTAGTCCTTCAGTCCTGGTCCTCACATGACAGAAACCCACTGGCTTAAGTTTCAAAGTACTGGAGATGTGAAAAGTAATTGTCAGAAAAAGTAAATCTTGGAGTAAGGTTTACTTACTACATACACACACGCACGCACACACACACACACACACACACACACACTCACGGTTCAAAGACTATTTCTCAAGATATTAGTGTTTACAAGTACAAAAGTGAAAAGCACCTTGTCCTATTGTCTTCTGGAATGCAGGTACCTTGGAGGGATGCTATAGCGTGTGTCTATGTGGATGTTTGTCTCTCTGTGTGTAGGCTTAATGCACCCAAATAAATAATCAGAGCAGGTAGAATTCTGTAAGGATGGAAGAAAAGTTATTCCTACAGGGAGAGTCAAGGAAGGTTTTATGCAGCAGCAGTGGACAACACCAAGGAAAATATTTGTTCAGGATAAAAAATTGTACTGTTGCACAAATGAACTTATAGCAACTGTGACAGCATGCTCAAGACATGTGGAACCTCATGTCAGACCAAACTGCAAGATGGAGAGGCAGGGTGGGTAGGGAGTCCCACTGCTAGCTGAGGAGATATTGGCAATTTATAGGTTCTGGAAGATGGAGAGCCACCTTTTCTTAACAGTATTTCCACTGGTGGGTCAATTATGCTCTAGTAGAAGGAGGCACATCCAAGAGTGTGTGGGCAGCATAAATTAGAGTCTATGGGGGGAAAAACAAAAAATAAAACAACAACAAAACAAGAGCATAGGAAGTTGGATGATTAGGGAGGTGAGAGAAAGGGTGACTACAATCAAAATACACTATATAAAATTCCCAAAGAATTAATAAAATATTTAGAAAAGAAATTTAAAAAAGGCTTTGTAGAGGATGCTTCATTTGAAGTGCGTCAAACACAAGTAATATTTGTATTTTAAAGCCATTTTGGTGAAGTAAGAGAGCACCTTCAATTTTTTATTCAATTATATGTGCTCTCAGGTGCTCACATTTTACTGAACACTGACAACATGTAAGGTGAGATGCTTTATTCTCCTCTGAGTCATCGTTGCTGGAATCTTTTGGGATTAAGCCCTCTGACAAGAGTGATAGTGGAAGAAAGGCAATGTCACCAGTAGACCAAAGTCAGAATAGTTCCGGAAAGGCCTCAATATTGGGTCCAGTTTGTAGTTTTACTTTATACTCTAAAACTACAAGGAGGGGCAGCCAAGTGAGATTTCACAGAGACATACAGTCTGTCGTTCCACTTCAGGTAACCAGTGAAGTGATGCTTGGTCAGTTGGTGTTACAAGTAGTGCTTTAGGTACATGACTAAAAAACCAACAGCTCAGCATCTCATACATGGTCTTTTCTATCTTATTCTGTTTCGTTATGATATCAAGATGATAAGCTCATTCCTTTTGGTAACTGGCGCTTACTTGAAGAAATGGGAGACTGATCTAAAGCATAAAAAAAAAAAAAAAAAAACTGTGGAAGAGGAAATGGATATAAAACCAGAGAGAACGGCTTGGGATCTAGTTGTAGATCCACCTAGATGGAATCCCAAATTAATTCTTTTTTGGGGGGTGAGGGGAACAAGCAACATGAAGGTGATAGTGGCTCCTAAGCATGATGTAGGCTGTAACCAAAATGTATACTTAATTTAATATTCTCCAGCTAGTCTTAAGACTTGAGATGGAGGCAGGAAAGAAAACAACATGACACACATAGATAATTAGTGACTCATGACGTCTTATGTTCATTTCTAAAGCTTGATATTGAGCCCCAGAGCCAATTTTCCTTCTAAAATCATCTCAGCACAAAGTTTTAAGTCAAAGTTGCAGACTTCTGAATTCTCAGGTAGACATGAAGAGCAGGACAAAGTAGGGTCAGTGAAACCCACAAAGGTAAGACTTGCCTAAGGTCATAGAGTGAGTCAGCAAGTGAGTGGGAATCGCTCTGTGATTCATGGTTCACATCCTGGCCTCTGACCACCAGACAAAGCTCCTCCCTAGCAACAGAGGGAGGAATCATGCTCACTGCAGCCAAGCTGGCCCATTCTCCACATCTCTGGCTTCTACTAATGGCAGAGCCATGTCCTGTTACATTTTGTTCCACGGCCCAGGATAAGTGCCAACGAATACATTCTGGCTAACGTGGAGAAATGGTAGTGCTGAGGTGGTTCAGCTTAAAATACTGGGCCAGGGAATCTCAGAGCAATGGTAGAGCCCAACAAGGTTGGAATCTTCCACATAGCCAGGTACTCAGCAAGTCAGGAAAACATAAGAAAGAACATAGAACAACGGGATGTGGGGAACATCTTTATGTTAGCTAAGAAGTCATTGTGTGTGTGTGTGTGTGTGTGTGTGTGTGTGTGTGTGTGTGTGTGTTAGCATCAAGATAAGACAGAAAAAAATTTGGTTGCCCTAGACATTGTTCATTGTTAATTGCTACCAACTGGCCGTTCCTATGATATGCCTATCGGTTAAGCTGGTTGCTATTTACTGGAATAATTCTAAAACTCTAAAGCTATCATTGAAATTTGCCTGGAGAACAAACCACTACTTCTAATAACCAGATTTGTGGCCTAGACCAAAGAGCTTAATGGTTTTGTTTTTAAAGTGACTTATCTTTACCATTATTATTTTTCTGTGTGTCTTAAATTTGCTTTCCCCATCCCTTTTTTGGGGAGGGGGTTATTTAAATAGTGTATGACTCAGAATAATTACTGAAAACTCTATTTTAAAGAATAAATGTTAGGAGACAAGATTAAAGTGAAACTGACCATTCATGGCATAGAGTAGAAAGTACTTCTTATAGGTAGTATACTCACTGTACCAGTAAAGGTATTTTTGCAAACCATTCAGGGGGAAAAATGCAAAACAATGCTTTAGTTATAAAATTATCAAAACGTAAAACAGGATTTTAAATATTTTTTTGAGTAGTATATATGGTCTTGTGTGTTGGGGTGCATATGTGTGGGTATGTCTGTATACATCTATGCGTGTGTAGGCCAGAACTTATCTTCACTCCTCCACAGTTGTCCCTCAGAAACTGTCTGCCTTACTTTTTTGAGAGAAGTTCTCTCAATAATCTGGGGATACTCAATTTGGTTAGTTGGACTGGCCAGTGAATCCAGGAATCTGCCTGTAGCTTCTTTCCCACCACCAAGGTTATAAGCACACACCACAAGGCTTGGTCTTTTCCATGGGTCTCAAACTCAGGTCCTTCGGCTTGACTAGCCAGCCCACGGAGCTATAACTCTCTAGTTCTTGCCAATAATTCTTTATAATTGAAGGTGTATAAATGCAGTCTTTTATTTGCATGTGGGCAAAATACTACTTTTTTTTTTAAAAAAAATCCAAATTTCATTTAACTAAACTCTATGTTACTTCAGCATCTAATGAAAACCATTGAAAGCTATATGTCACATGCACGTATAAGTTATAAAACATCGATGAATGCATAATTTACTATCACGAAGATCAGGTTGGTGTGACCTTCATAGGTTGAAAGGAGGGAACTCCGGAAGGGTCCTTGATAGGCAAAGGTGCTGCTAAGGACTAGTGATGTTCTAATTCTTGATTTGGGTGGTGGCTACACAGACGTTCATTATATTGTTAAGCTTTCCACATGTGTTTTATACAACGTTCGTATGTATGTTATAAATTACACTAAACATCTTTCTAGAAGTTGAAAAACGCTGGGGTATAATGAAAAACAGCTGTTCTCAGCCTACTCACCTCTCACCTGGAACTACCACTCTATACACAGAGCTACTGTGGCTGTTTGGCATACGGCTTGTATTTGGAATCTCTATAGAAAATGCTTGTACACTTTTTTTCTCTAAGTTTTAAAATTTCAGACTCATATTCTCACTGTCCTTGGTGGCTGCGGTCCCAAATGCTTGGCTTTCTCCATGGACTCTGAGGCTCAACCCCAGTTCAAATGCTTCACTAGCAAGTACTTCACCCACTGAACTATAACTACCAGGTTCTCGCCAATAACTCTTTATAATTGAAGCTGTATAAATGCAGTTTTTTTATTTGCATGGGCAAAATAATTGCTTTAAATTTTTCAAATTTCATTTAACTCAACTAGAAGTGAGCTCAGGTATTTCTCAGGGGGTACGTTATGCCTGCTCCTAGGATGTTTGGCTAAACTAGTACTTAACACCTGCCTTTGAATGTCTAAACATCCTTGGTCCATGGCTGAGCCATCCAGGAATCCTATAAGGGAAGTAAATCATTTAGGATAACATGTTGTTCTGTGTTGTACTTTTTTAGATGCTAATAGTTATCCTGTTTTGTTTTGCTTTGTATTTTACTATTGGGAAAACACTTACTTGGCTCCAAAAAATTTCAGAGAATGATATAACTTGTTTTGTGTATTAACTATAACCTCTTAGTGACCAGTTTGGGTTTATTCTCTCTGTCTTTATCTTTGTCTCTCTCTGTCTCTCATCTCTTTCCCTGTCTTTCTGTCTCCTTCCTCTGTCTCTGTCTCTCACCTATGTCTCTGTCTGTATCTACACCCATCCCTGTATGTTTGTGCATGTGGACACATGCATGTTTTTTTTTTTTTAATCCTTTCCTGCTACCCCAGCCTGTATTGAGGTAAGATCTATAGCATAACACCAGCTACCTTTCCAAAACTTTTGTTTCCCACAATATTGGGACTTCTCTTCACATTTATATTTCCTTGATCCCATATCTTCCTCTCTTGTGGATGAAGGACTCTGAGTATGATGCCAAGAGCCGCCTAGAAAAAGACATAAAGCTTGTGATGTCACTGAGACTTGGCAGACCTGAAAATATCTTTATGATTACAACTCATGGTTTAACTATTATCTTAATCAGAGCTTTAGGATTCTTTCTGAGAAACATGAACTCAGATTTCTGTTGTCATGTAGCTCCTAGGTACCTCACTCACAAGCTCCCTTTGCTGTGTGGTTTATGAAAACATTGTAGTATGCTTGCTTTATTCTTGATGTCAGAAATTGTACTGTGAGCCTTATGACCGCCTAAGGGCATGCATACCTTCGTATATGTGTGCATATAACTTCTTTAAAGAAGATACTGGGTGCAAGTAATCCTTTCCAATATAGAAGCTTGTTTCTAATTCTACATAAGACTCTTCTGATCATTCAGTTAATTTCTTTGGCATTTCTTCTCTCTCACTCCCACTAGAGATGACATCATCCCTGTCCGGTTTCCATTTTTATTTTTTCTCCTTGTATTTGTCTCTTTATTGTTGATTTTTTAAAAAAAGTGTTTCCACTTACTCTTTCAGATTCTTAAATTCTTCTTTTCCATTCTCATCTCTTTTGCTCTGCTGGGAGGAAGAAAATGCTTTGCACATGATGGATTGAGCTATCTACTTCAGATCTAAGGATGCTTGCTTAGGTTTCTCATCATACTGAAACATTAGTTAGTGTGGTGATTTAAATAAGAATAGGCTCCTATGTTCATACATTTAGACTCCAGTTGGTGACCTGTTTGAATATTAGAAGGATTCAAAGACGTAGCCTTGGAGGAAGTGTACCCCTGCCAGTAGGCTTTGAAGTTCCAAAGACCCCTGGTAGCCCCAGTGTCTCTTTCTCTGCTTGCTGCTCATGAATTGGAATGTAGCTCTCAGCTTCTCCTCTGGCACTGTGTCTGCCTGCATGCTGCCATGCTTCCCACCATGATTATAATGGACAAAGGCTCTGAAACTGTAAGCCAGTCTCAAGTTAAATACTTTTCTAAGAGTTGCCTTGGTCATGACTCTCTTCATATCATCACTAAAAGCTCTAAGAAACTTACCATGCTTCTTGTTGAGGTTCAGCTCACCTCTGGTATTTAGCATATAGAACTTTTATCTCATCTCTATGACTTGCTTACTTCTGTCATCTATTCTCTTTCTACTTTCCAGAGTAACCACAGTTCCATGGAACTCCCTCCCCAACACTTTGATGGTCTTCTACTACCACTTTATGCCGCTTCCTAAGCTTCTTTATCTTGATATGTTTGTGTGTTTGTGTGTATGTGGTGTGTGTGTGAGTGCATGGTTGTACATTTGTACATGTGTGCCTTTGCAGATCCACATGCATGTGTGTGCACATAGAGAAGATGATTTCTAGTGTCTTCTTGTGTTGCCTTGCACGTTAGTTTTCCACTCAAGATCTTTCACTGAATGCCAAATTTCCTAATTGCCTGCACCAACTGACCAGAAAGCTTGGAGAATCCACTTGAACCTGTCTCCCAATATTAGGGCTATATATTTGCACTGCCACACTTCCTGCCTTCTGCATGGGTGCTGGGAATTTGAACCCATGATCTGTTCTCATGTTTGCATGGCAGGTATTTGACCAGCAAAGTTATTTCCCTGATCCATGCCTAGTTATGTTTCATCTCTGCCTTCTGTTTGGCTTGCTGCTCCTTAATTTATATCTACCTGTGCATTCATTTTGAAGCCACGTATTCCTGGTCATACTCTGGGGGTGGAGGCTCCTCAGAGTAAGGATAAGGAATAATCTCTGTTGTTTGTATTCCATATTTGCAGAATCCCATGTGGGTTTTTAACTGCTTTGCATGTGCTCACTTACATAACCACTACAGAGCTGCCAAAAATTGTTCTTACAATTATTTCTTGCCTAAAAGTTAAAAAAAAATTAGGTTAAATGGAATACTCAATTTACTTATAAATGACCAAGTTATTGATCTGAACCTAAAATTTCCAGAACTTCCCCATGTGACCCCCTAGTGACCCCATGAAAGAACAGAGGAAATGAAACAATTCAACTCTTAATGAAGAACAAATGATTCTCAAATTATTTCCATAGGTATGGAATTACATAGCAAAAGGAACTGGCTTTGTATATTTTTGTAAGTTGTTTTTAGGATCCATTTACTATTCTCTCTAGAGATGAAAACTTTGTGTAGCCCTCACTAATCACAATCTTAACAAGTAGAAGGAGTTCCAAAATCTGGAGAGATGGCTAAGTGACAGAGCACTTGCCTAGCATTTATGAGGCCCTCAGTTCAAATCCCAGCCCTACAGAAAAACATAGCTTTAACAAATAATTCAGTGAAATAAAGAAATGAAAATATTCCTGTACAGTAAAAACATATCATATTTTGTGTTGCTCAACTAGATGATGAAAATTTTATTATTTTTATTCTAGTTTAAAATTACTTTGTTGATATTCCAAGTTTCAATTCTTTAAAGAAATTTAGATTTATTTAATTTTATATGTATATTTGCCTACATGAATATATGGGCACCATAGATGAGCAGTGTCAGAGGAGATCAGAAGAAGGTACCAGATTTACTGGAGGAAAAGTTCCCAAGGGTTTTCAATATCCACGTGGGTGCTGAGAAACAAACCCTGGTCCTTTACAAGAACAGTAAGTACTCTTAACACCCAGCCATCTCTTTATCCACCCAAGTTTCAGTTCTTAAGTACACTGGTGCTTAACCCAAAGCAAAGGTTGGGTTCAAAGAGTTTAAAGAGTGGAACACTTTTATTACAAATTTGAGATGGTCAGCTGTAATGTCCAGTAGGAACACCATGAAGAACAGATACATTCATTATCATGACAAGTATGCTATTGGTGTTTAAGCATCTTTTGTTAATTGCATCAGCAAAGACGTAGAGCCATGCTTACAAAATATCTCAATGATTACTCTCCCAAGTCATGTCTGAGCGTGAAGAAGCCTCATGTGAAGGAAAATTCCAAAGACCCATTTCTCATTGGGCAATGAGTCACTCCTGTGCTGACAAGATATTTTCAATGGTTGCTATCCTTCTTTCTTGATACATCTGCAGGGCTGAAATTCTTATTTGTTGTATGAGGTAGGAGTCTTTTAGTCGAATATGGCAGAAAACTGATCCAAGTCAAAAGAGAAGAGGCATGTTATTGCGGTGAAATATTAAGCCATCCAAAGTTAGCCACTGTCAGGCATGACTGGATCCAGGATTCAGAGCTGTCAGTGGTGCTGAGTTTCAACACTTTGATGGCATCTATCTGAGTATAGGCTCCATTTTCAAGTTCTCATTGTTCAAGACAGTCTAGGATACATGAGATCAAACTTCAGAAATAAATAGTTCTTCTATTGGGTCAGTCTACTTTTTAAAAAAAAAAAAATAACTAAGTATGATCTTGTGGTCCAAAACATTATGTTAAGACATCATCTTGTGTGCCAGCGAGCATGAAGATAAAATTGAGCAGACTGGCATGCCCCTCAACATTGAAATAATGTCTACTCGAAATTTATAGGTAATTTCCCTTATACCCACTGCTCTGGTTTGTCCACACCCCCTGCTTTCACAGGAGAAGGGAATTTTCATTATTGTTCTAGAGAAATAAAAATCTCCAAGCCGCGGTAAATAGCTCATATGGTCTGGTTTATAATGGAAAGAAGGCTTAGGAAAGAAAACTTTGCTAAAATGTTCAATGAGAAAATGGAATATAAGTGGCAGAATAAATAAATGGATGCTCCCCTGTTGGTTTTCTAAGTTCAAACAGTGAGGACTTAGGATCCAGTAATCATAATCTTATTTTGAAAGGATGCCATTTCAAATCCCTGTTTTTATTCTCCCCCTTCCTAGGTGAGTGTGATTTTTCCTTTATTTTTTGTTTTTGTTTGTTTTTTGTTTTGTTTTTTGTTTGTTTGTTTCTCTTGCTTGGTCCCAAATATGTGTCATGTAAAATGTAAGCAGGAACTGGGTTTACTACAAACTCTATAACTTTCCTTCAACATTTTATTTCTTTGCCAAACTCTGAAAACACAGTTCCTATGAATTCAGACTGTTAGCAAGCACATCACATATACATGTTGAGTGTCTGGTTTTATGTTGGACATTCTTCTAGGAGCTGTAGCACAGTTTTTAAAATGTAAACAGACTAAAAATGAATAAGTACATAATAATGTATATTATACATTGGTAAGTGCTGGAGATAAAAATTTTAGAAGATTGGGAATATATGTAGTAGGGTTTGCTATATTAAAATAAGTTGCCCTGTGCCAAGAAATTCATATTTTAAAAAGTCAAGCAAGGATGTAAGATGTAAAAACAAGGTAAAATAATTTTCCAAGGAAATGAGAATGCAATAGTACCAAGGCAGAATTGCAGATACCTCCCCCAAAGGTAATAAAAGGTCCATCTTGCTCTACAAGAGTGACAAATGGACATGAGGTCACTAGACAAATTACAGTTATTTTGAAAGCTAGGCATTTTTTTTTGAAAAAATATACTTAACTATTTTTAAATTTTTAATGATTTATTTATTTATTTAATATATATATGAGTACCCTGTCGCTGTTTTCAGCCACACCAGAAAAGGGCATCAGACCCCATTACAGATGGTTGTGAGCCACCGGGTGCTTGCTGAGAACTGAACTCAGGACCTTTGGAAGAATAGTTAGTGCTGTTAACCACTGAGTCATCTCTCCAGACCCCTGCTTTTATCTTTTAGTCTAAGCGCGAGATCAAATTGTTTGAAAGTCTTAAAGAGAAGGGAAAGAGGGTCTATGTTAAGTTTTAGAAGCATCCTCTGATTACAGAATTGAGATCAGAATATAAAGAGGCAAGGAGTCCTGTTGGGAATCTTCGGTGAGTTGTATTGAAGTAATCCTCATGTACTCCAGGAAGAGTAGATGTTGATGACTGTATTTGCTGGAAGAGAGGGTGTATGTAGTTAGTGTGTGACAGATTGGGAGGACTCAGAACTTCCCAACAGTGGGAGGACAGAGCTATACTATGATGCTAAGAGCTTTCAGGTGAATCACACTTGAGTCTATTGGAGGTCCAAGAGGAGATGGCGAGTGTGCTAATGGGATTATGTGAAGACAATGAGTCTTCCTGGGTACATTACTGTGTAAGAAGAAGGAGGATTTTTTCCCCAAGATGTAACAATCTGATTTAAAGGTAGAACTGATTGTGTAAAATTGGGAACAAGTACATTTTTTTTTGTAATACTGGTCAGAGAGATTGCTTGAGGAAAGAAAAAAGTTATGTTTTCGGGTTAAAGAAGCCAATGGGTGGGTGGGTAGCATGAAGAAGACTTGGTGAATCTTCTTTGTGTCTCATCTTTAATGAGTTTCTCACTAAATTACTAACATTATACTAAAATTAGTAACATATCTGTTACTAATTTAATTCTCCAGACAAAATATATATGTTTAATATCCACCCATTCAATCAGTAGTTTTTTTATTAAAATATGATAAATGCATAGCAAGTGGACACTTGACCCTGTCAGAAACTTACTTTAAGAACATTTCAGACAGAAAGTGATGACTCTAGAGAACCATAACAAAGAGATCCACGGTCTATAGTGTTACTGTTGTTATAGATGAAGAGCCATGGGCTTTAGTAGTTTGTATTATTAGACACTTTCAATGTATAAAACTGAAGACATTCATGACAAAAAGCTTCCTGGATGGTAAAGAAACCAACACGCTATCTATTGTCATACTGGCTGTTGGATTCTAAATTTCTCTTTCAATTAGGTGCATTATTCAGGCTATGTTGACGATAACTAGGAAGACAATGTATTTCGATTAAGTAGTAATAAAATATAGAAAAAAATAATTTTTTTAGCAATTTATCTGGTTGAGTCACAGATGAATGTAACAATCTCTATCCATAAATAAGTGCATTATGAGACATGAAAATATAAACAGAATTAGCCCATAATCTACATGTATACAGATGAATCTACACAGACATATATTTGGGTGGTGTTTGCATTGTTGTGGGTTTTTTTGTTTTAACTTATTTACTTTATTTTTTTTAACTCTCCAGTGACCAACAGACACCATATTGTCAAATGTAGCTACTGTACACTTGAGATATGCCTTGCTCAGAGTGAGAAAGCTTACAATTATTATCATAAAATACAAAGCTGATCCGGAGCCCTCATCAAAATAATCATTAAAAATAGTTGATTTTTATATTGACTATGTCTGTAAGAGATAGGACTTAAAATATAATAGTCTAAAGAAAACATTACTAAAATTCATTTGCATATGTCTTCTTAAAGAATTTAGAATACTCAAACATGCATAGACACTACCCTATTAAGAAACTTTAGAAAGTATTAAATGATAAATATTTGCAGTCGCTTCTTCCGAAGCAATTCAATGCTTTAACACAGTCTTTTATATTGCCTTCCAAAATTGTGCTTTTTATATGTTGATTTATTGTTATGGTTGTATGCATGTATGACACAAGGGTATGATCACGTGTCACAGCCCTGTGTGCCACAGTACAACATATGATTGGAAGTTAGAAAACCACTTTATGGAGTCAGTTTTTGCCTTCCACCTTTACATAGGTTCTGCATCTTAAATAAAGCTCTTTAGTCTGACCCAGCAAGAGTTTTGCTAAATTTAACCACTTTACCTTCCCTTGTTATGTTTATCATATATTAGGAAACTGAGTTAATAAATATCTACATCGATCCTGACAATCATCAAAGCTAAATCAGGATAGGAGAAGAATCATATAAGGCCCTGGACATAAGTGTACCAGTGAATTCTGGTCCAGCCTGTGTAGCATGAGTCATGATATTCAAAGGATAACCCTTAACCTTCTCACCATGTCTGTGTACCACGAACATAGCCAAATCAACAATGGGAAATAAGAAAATACCGTTCCTAAGAAAACAGAACACTTTTTTTTTTTTAAATTGCATAAACCAAATTGTAAACCGCTTTTTGATCTTGAGTCTAGAATACTGGGATCTGATAAAGACGTAAGCTTGTTCAAAGGAACAAGGGTTGGGCCTTCTGGCTCATGGGTAATGGAGGAAGTAAAAAAAAAACCAAAAACGATTTATTGAGGAAGAAAGCAGGTCCAGGGAAGAAAGAAGGGTGAAGGTAGTAGAAGGGTTTGCGACTCAATGGTGCCCGCTGGCTCTGGTGAGTTTATATAGTATGCTTTCCATGCACATGCCCCGTCTGTAACAGGAGGCCTTCTCTGTCTCTCTGTCCCTCCCTCCCTCCCTCTCTCTCCCTCTCCCTCTCCCTCTCCCTCTCCCTCTCCCTCTCCCTCTCCCTCTCCCTCCCCTCTTCCCCTCTCCCTCCCCCTTCCCCTCTTTCTGTCCCTTCCCCTCCCCCTCCCTTTCCCTCCCTCCCTCTCTCATATGTACATTTCACCCTCACTCTCCTACTTTCCTGCTTCTAGGGGGCTTTCAGCTCTGTTAATGAAGTTCACATATTTGCCTTCTCCAGACTGTCTCCATTTCCTATGCTGTTTACTTATTTACATTTAAGAGATAAAATTACACTTGTAGTTATTGTCTATGACACAATGTTTAGAAGTGTGTGTCTCATGGGATAGCTACATCCATGCCTGACTTCAGACAGTGGTCATTTTGTAATGCAAATACTTATCTATTCAACATTTCTCAGCACAGGCAAGCATCCTCATTAATTATAGATTCTTCTATACAATAGCTCTGAATCTATTCACCGAATTTAACTATGCTTTTGGATCCTTCGATTAGCAACTCCTAAAGTTCCCTGCTCACCCGCCTAGCTTCTGGTAATTACCATTCTATTTCTGCAAGAGCAATCTTCTCAAATTCAGCACATAAGTGAGATCCCAGTGTGCTTTCATTCTTATTTGAACCTTTTAAAGAAGAAGAGGTGGGAGGGGGAGAAAGAGGGGGGAAAGGGGAGGAAGGGGAGGAGGAGAAGAAGGAAGATGAGAAAGAGGAAAGAAAAATGAAAAAAAAACCTGTTACAGGTGTAGACTTGAGTCACAAAGAAAACAATGGCTCTTGGGGTGAAAGCAAGTCATAGACACTTCAAAGCCTCTCCTGTCAACAGGGATCAGGGAAGGGACCTTAAGGAGGACACAGGTGTAGGCTCACTTTAGCCATTTTATCATCAGGGCAGTAATCACGCCATGGGCAGGACCATGGTTGTCTTCCTTATGCTCTTTGATCTCTGAGCCTTCATCTTTGCCAGGAAGAGCAGGTTTAGTACTTACTTTTCTCCTGCTACAGACTTAAGACTTGCTCACAGTAAACTCGTCTCATTGATTTTGATGATTTAGAGGCTCAGATACGTGAAGAACATTTACAGAATGGAGATGCCATAGGAGGAGCAGTGTATTTATTCCTCTCAAGAGTGTACTGACACAGCAACTGAAGTTAGTGCCCCTCTGTCTCTCTCTCTCCCTCTCCCCCTCCCCATCCCCCTCTTCCCCTCCTCTCCCCCTCCCTCTCCCTTTCCCTCTCCTTCTCCCTCTCCCCCTCCCCTGCTCCCCCTTCCTCTCCCCCTCTCTCTCCTTCTCCCCCTCCCCCTCCTCCCCCTCCCTCTCCCTCTCCTCCTCTCTCTCCCTCTCCCCCTCCCCCTCTTCCTCCACCCTCCCCCTCTCCCTCTCCCTCTCCTTCTCCCCTCCTCCTCCTCCCCCTCCCCCTCTCTCCCTTTCCCTTTTCTCCTCCCCCTCTTCCCCCTCCCTCCTTCTTCCCCCTCCCTCTCCCTCTCTCCCCTCCCCCTCCCCCTCCCCCTCTCCTCTCCCCATCCCCCTCTCTCCTCTCCCTCTCCCCCTACCCTTTCCCCTCTCCCCCTCTTTCTGACTTGTATGTGTATGTGTGAGTGCATGTGTATATGCCAGCTTCTGTGAAGGAAGGAAGGACAGAGCCCAACACCTGGTGTTTTCCTCAATCACTCATCTCTTATATTTTGAGGGAGGATCTCTCACTGAACCTGGAGATCATAGATTTGACTAGATTGACTGTGAGAGAGTTCTAGAAATCTGTTTCTCTCTACACCATGTCACCCTCTCCTCTCCCACACTAACAAGTACCAGGAATCCCACTCACTGCTGTGCCCTCTACCAAGCTCACTGACACGGAATTTCTGAGTGAACTCTCCTGAGAGTCCCTGGGAATCTGCCAGTACCTTTGGCTCAGATTCTTTTGCAAGGCTTGTAACTGTAGACGCGCATTAAGCACACACTCTGGCTATCACTCTACGTGCCTCTTCACAGCTACCATTTCTGTCATTCTCATGAGAGCACTATAATGTCACAGGTCTTTTGAGGAAGTTAAGGGTGAGGATATGGATTTGAAAAATCAGCAATAGGTTGATTTTTTAAAATGTATTTATTCACTTTACAACCCAATATCCATCCTTCCTGTCTTCCCAGTAGCCCTCCAGCAAGTCCTTCTCCCCATTTCTCCTCCCCATTTTCTTTTGAGAAGGGAAGGTCCTCTCTGGGTGTTAACACTCCCCCCCCCCACACACACACATCAAGTCACTGTGGGACTAGACATAGCCTCTCCTACTGAGGCCATACAAGGCTGTCTATTTAGGAGTGTGGGGTTTATAGGCCAGCAGGCAGGCAACTGGCTCAGAAACAGTCCCTGCTGCTGCTGTTTGTGTACCAGCATGAAGACTAAGCTGTTCATCTGCTACATGTGTGCAGGGCACCCTAGCTGCAGCCTGTGCTCGCTCTTCAATTGTGTGATTGAGTCATTGGGAGCTCCCAAGTGTCCAGGTTAGTTGACTCTGTTGGTCTTCCTATGGAGTCCTTATAGTCTTTGGGTCTCTCAATCTTTCTCACAGGTCTTTCATAAGACATCCCAAGCTCCATCTAATATTTGGCTGTGGGTCTGCACATCTTTCCATTGGCTGTAGGGTGGAGCCTCTCAGAGGACTGTTATGCTAGGTTCCAGTCTGCAGGCATAAGAGAGGCATTAATAGTGTCAGAGATTGGTGCTTGCCCATGGGCTGGGTCTCAATTTGGGGCAGTCATTGGTTAGTCATTTACTCTGTCTCTTTTCTATCTTTGTCCCTGCACATCTTGTAGGCAGGACACATTTTGAGTCAAAGGTTTTGTGGGTGGGTTGACGTCCTTATCCTTCCACTGGGAATTCACCCAGGCTACAGGAAATGGCACTTCAGGATTCAAATATCAAACTGCTAGAGTTACCCCCTTAGACCCTCTGGGGCCTCTCTCCATCCCAGGTCTCTGGCACATCCTAGAGGTTGCCTCCCCGACCTAGCTAACCTCCTTTATTCTATCCTCTGCTCTCCCTTCATATAATCTCCCCCCAAACCTTGCCCTGTTCCCCTACCAACCCACTGTTCCACCCATTTCCCCTCTTCCATCAACCTCCAATATCTAAGAAAGATTCAACCATCCTCCCTTGTGCCTTCCTTGTTATTTGGCTTCTTTGGGTCTGTGGAGTGTAGCATTGGTATCCTGTACTTTATAGCTGGTATCCATTTATAACTGAGTACACACCATGCATGTCTTTTGGGTCAGAGTTACCTCCTTCAGGATCATGATATTTTCTAGTTCCATCCATTTGCCTATGAAATTCATGATGTCCTTGATTTTAATGGCTGAGTAATTTTTCCATTATGCAGATATACCACATTTTCTGTATCCACTATTCAGTTGAGAGACATCTAGGTTGTGTCCAGTTTCTGGCTATTACAAAGTTACAATGAACATAGTTGAGCAAGTGTCCTTATGGGATAGTGGAGCATCTTTTGAGTATAGGCTGAGGGGTGGTATAGCTGGGTCTTAAAATAGAACTATTTCTAATCTTTTGAGAAACTGCCAAATTGATTTCCAGAGTAGTTGTAATAGTTTGCACTCTCACCAGCAATGGAGGAGTGTTCCCCGTCCTTCACATCTTTGCCAGCATGTGCTATCCTTTGAGTTTTTAATCTTAGTAGTTTTGAGGGATGTAACGTGGAATCTCAGAGTTGTTTCGATGTGCATTTCCCTGGATCCATAAGGTTACTGAACATTTCTTTAGGTGCTTCGTGGCCATTCGAGATTCCTCAGTTAAAAATTTTCGGTTTAGCTCTGTACCCCATTTTAAAAATTGGGTTATTTGGATTGTTGGTATCTAGTTTTTTGAGTTCTTTATATTACTTTGGATATTAGACCTCTGTCAGGTGTAGGGTTTGTGAAGATCTTTTCCCAATCTGTAGGTCATTGTTTTGTCCTGATGATGGTGCCCTTTGACTTACAGAAGCTTTTCAATTTCATAGGTCCCATTTACTAATTCCTGACCTTAGTGCCTGAGCCATTAGTGTTATATTCAGAAAGTTGTCTCCTACACCAACAAGTTCAAAGCTGTCCCCCAAGTTCAAAGCTGTCCCCCACTTTTTGCCCTATTAGATTAAGTGTGCCTGGTTTTATGTTGAGGGATTTGATCCATTTAGACTTGGATTTTTGCCCAAGATCAGGTCAATTTTTAATAACTAATGGTAGCACTCATGCCAGAAGGAAACATCCGATGTATCATTTACCTTGTACACATGACAGAATTATTTGAAAACCTTACTGCATCTTAGCTCTATGTGTGAGCCAGCATCAGGGATTCTTATTAAGAGTCTAGGATACAATATAGTCATCTGATACAATGAGACCTTTCTGGAAGGAATATGATGTGAATAACAACATGAGAACAGGCTATGTAATATCTGGTAATGTCTGGAGTACAAGAGGGTAAGTTTTACCACCATTGCCCCATTCTGCAGAAGCCAGGCTGCTCTTGGATCTGATTTCATGTTTCAAACACTTTGTGAATGATGGAGAATCCTCCCTCTTTGGCAATGTATTCAGCAGTTGCCCGGTTTATATGTTTCTTCCTCTTGGCAGAACTCAGTATGCATAGACTGAGAACTGTATTGTTCACCAGCGTCCCTAAGTGCAGAGATCAATTATTTATTTCTGTGGCCCGGCTCCATGGATCCCGCTGATAGGCCTCCTGTCAGAGAGAGTGTAGAGCTCCATTCTCAAATTAGAGGCTTGGATAGGTCTACTAAAATAAATGATACTCTAGAGTGCACACACACACACACACACACACACACACACACACAGAGAGAGAGAGAGAGAGAGAGAGTATC
>JANHMN010000002.1:10008348-10023068 GCA_030674055.1 Rhabdomys pumilio | reverse complement strand
GTGTGTGTGTGTGTGTGTGCACACACACACACACACACACACACACACAGAGAGAGAGAGAGAGAGAGAGAGAGAGAGAGAGAGAGAGAGAGAGAAATTTTTAATAATTTGTATTCAGCTAATTCTAACATCCAGTCCCTTTTTTAAATCTGAAATAAGGACAAAATTCTTAAACCAGCTGGATATATAGGGAAGATTAGACAGGGTGCGGGCTATAAAGTTGGTCACCTCTGGCATCTCTCCAGCTTCTTCCTGATCTCTATGCTGTGATATTTACAAGTGCAGTGAGTTAAAATTAAGCTATTCTTGGTGGTGTTTCCTGTTACAAAGCAAAGAAGGGATGTCAGTGGTGTCTGATATCAAATAATTTAACCAGAAGGGTAACGAAACGAAAGCAAGAAGTCCAGGCTCAGTTTTCAGCAGGTTGAAATGAAGAAAGGAAAAGCTTCGAGTTCCGTTTATTTTGCTCCAAGGCATGTTGACCAAACATCTATTAAGTACTTTGACACGTTCACTTTTACACTGTGCTGAAAACAGACAGGTATCAAATGAACCTGTTAGGCACTGTGTTGTGTACCTGCATAAATGAAAACCGGTGTCTGCCTCTGAGACTTTCATTGTTGGGGAAGGGGGAGCATGGGGGGAGGACCGGCATGCAAAGTATTTGTGCAAAAAGCCCCAGCTTAAGGTGCATGGAACTTAGGACAATGGAGATAAGGGATGCAGCTGAGTGATGCTAGGCAATCGGACTTTGTTTTGATGAGGAAGATTGGACTATTGAGGGATTGGTTTTTGGTGTCCAAGCTGAACCTCAGTAACATTTCAGATGGATATACCCTAGGATTACATTAAATGTCAAGCTGACAGAGGAGAGGAGAGTACACTGGAGAATTTGAGGAGACCAGCATAGCCAATCAGGTTCTCAGAAAAAAAAAAAAACATTTTCCAGGTTATTACAAAAAAAAAATGCATGGTTGTACAATTTTAGAATGTTTCACTGATTTTTTTTTTAATGTCAGGCCTAGAGAGATCACTCAGTGATCTTAATAATGCTTGCTCATGTTACAGAGTACCTAAGGATTTAAAAAGAAAAATATAGAGTCTAAAGAGATAGCTCACTGGTTAGGGGTGCTTACTGCCCTTGTGGAAGACATAAGTTTGGTTTCTTGTACTGACATCAGGCAGTTCATATTTGCCTGTAAGTATTGCTCCAGGGGAACCATAAATACAACAAAGATTTCTAAAGAAAATGAAAAAAAAAAATTCCCCAAATAAGTTTGCAGAAGATGTATTCTAATCCAAAGGAACTGTCCATTTTCTGACACCACTGATTAAGGTATGCGATACCAGAATATTGCAGATTAACAGGCTTCAGTGTATTCACAAGCTTATTACATCATAGCTCCCGACTCTGCAATTCCAAAAGTAAGGTGTCTTCAGGTGGAATCTGAACTGCTCTGTTTGAATTCTCTGCAGTAGTTAGATTCAATTCTTCATGCTCTTGGACTTATATTCACATTACTGTAAATGTCTGGATCTTCATGTGGAATCTCCCTTGTGTATCAGCTTGGCTGTTCTTGGCCTTCTTATAAAAAAAAAAAAATCATTGACTTAGAGCACATTTGAAGCCAATAAGATCTGGTCTTCATTAATTATACCTGCAAAGTCACCATTGCCATACAAGGTGACAGACATCCTGTTGCTGTGAAGGAGACATGAGAATTGGAAGGTGACACTTCTCAACTTTGCTGGGGCTGTTTCAAGTTTCCCAGACTAAGATTTGAAGACTTCATGTTAACAAGTGTTTTGGCCAAGTTCCAGAATTCTATACAAGCAGGGCAGAGAGAAACAGTGGGGATCAATATCTAGGAACGGAAAGCCGATACAAATGAAAGAGATAGAAGCCCTCGTCAGAGACCCAGGAAATCAGGAGGCCTGGCCGATTGGTGGTCATGAGCTCTTGTCAGAAGAGTGGAGAAATGTGGAATTCCTAAGATCCAAAAAAAGAAGACAGTTGCTTCAGGTATGTATGCCCTTGTCTCCAAAAAGGAATTACTACCCTCTCTATCACCAGGAAGACTGTTAATTTTGACACATTTTCACATAAGATAAACCTGAAGCTGATTGGTACTATAATGTATTACCCACATGCATATGTGTACATATATGTGTGCAGGTACCTGTTCACATTGATGTAGGGGCAGAAATTGACATCATATGTACCCTTCTGTTTTACTTTTTGTGAATGACAAAGCCTAACTTAAAGCTTGTCTATCAACTAGACTGCCTGGAGAACGAGCTCCAGGATCCTTCTGTCTCTGACCTTTTAACACCTGTATTACGTATGTGTTCCATGGCCAGATTTTATGTGGATATTGAGAACATAACTTAGATCCTTATGCTTATAAGGTGAGCACTTTTACCAATAGACACACACACAGTAAGCAAGTAAATAATCTAGATCCCATCCCTATCTCTCTCTGTCTCTCTCTCTGTCTCTCTCTCTGTCTCTCTCTCTCTCTCTGTCTCTCTCTCTCTCTGTCTCTCTCTCTCTCTCTCTCTCTCTCTCTCTGTGTGTGTGTGTGTGTGTGTGTGTGCCAGCATGAGCATGAGCATGAGTTTATGTGTGTTTTATACTATTAATTTTACATTTTCATGGATTTATTTGCATAGGGCTAACAACCACATTATGTTTTAGAAGAAGCCCAGAATACAGACTAAATATAAAGAATGCTAAGACATTGAAGAAGCTAAGACAGTAAAATCAGAGTCTTCTAGAACTTGGATGGGAGAAATGGAGACCTTCAACCATTTGTCATTAAGAGAAAAGGCATAGTTCAATTTGAAAAAAATTGAGATATGATCAAAATGATCCCAGCGTGAGATAAATTTAAAATGAAGCCATTTTGTTTTAAAGACTATATCCTATTTCAATAGACAACTTTCAGAACCTCAGGAAAAGTGAAGGCTGCAGGAGTTAACCGAGGCCCATTAATGAGGGCAACTTAAATGACACTTGTAGCCCCGTTCTATTTATTTACCTACTATGGGATCTTGAACCACATTTCATCACTCATAACAACTTTTATGTAACATGGTCAACTTAACCAGATGGGCTGAGTTTTGAGTACATAGCAATATGGCAGCGTTTCTTCAGAAAATGACTTCCGATCTTTGGAGACTAGTTAGCAAGGCCACTGAGTACTTACTGAAAACATTTTTTCATGTTAGAGATGAAAAGCGTTTGGAAAACAGCATCCCCAGAAAAGCTCACAATTCTTTCAGCGCTGCATGAATTTAGGCTATTAACAAACATATGATGTGAGTGTGTGCAGAAATGATAGCACAGACTTCCCCAAGAAAAGTGAATTGGAAGCGGGGCCATTTGAGTTGTGCTTGTGCAAAGCGATACATCTGCTGTGCTCTGGAGAGGGGCATAGAAAAGTAAGCTCTCAGGTTTCTCTCTCCTTTGTTCCTCTCTCCTTCCTGTTGGATGTTGGGAGGGGTCAGCCAGCCTCTAGGGATTAAGACATTCAAAGAGGGCAGTAATTTCCATAATAGGATTCAGGGATCGGATTCAAAAGCAAAGAACAGCGAATAGAAAAGGATAAGAGGAGTGAATGGCAGCCACAGAGTAGGCTCCTAGGGTTGAGAAATCTAGCATTGCAGAGAACATTTTGTCAGCCCTCAAAATATCCACGAATGCAAGATATTATTTAAAGGTGCGGGCAGTCTTGACATCTTAACACCTTGATAGAATAATTCCTTTCCTAATTGTAGGTGAAAAGAATGTGTTTCCACAAGAGTTTGCCAGAAGGAAAAAAACCAGCAGGGAGATAAATGGAAATGGGAAGAATTGTAATGCGGGAACAAAAATGGAGAAAGTGGGGCTCTAAGAATAATCAGGGAGAGAAAAACTGAGGCCACATGCATTTTTGAGCTGGTTTTAAGTGACAGAATAATTTATAGAGCATAAATATGATGTTTTCTCAAGATGACAATAGTCCACTTTTCTTGGAAGAAATACAAAATTTCTCATATTTATGTGAATATATATGATAAATATGCCTACCGATACACACATTTATATATGGTGTGTGCATGTGTGTATTAGTGCATGCTGGACTTCCTACATGTCTACTTCACTGCATTGCTATTGCTGCACATACATTTATGTTTTAGGTAGTGATGAAATGATAAAAATTTCCTTCATAGTGTAAGGGAATCAGAACAGGTTGTGAGCTCACGTAAGACCAGCTTGCACCTCCTATCTGTTGCTTACTGATCTGTAAGGACTTAGATTACTTAAACTCTCCAGCATCCTGTTCTTCATCTGAAAAAGATGTGCAAAGCACACCTTGGAGATCTGAAATAATGAGTACACACATGTGTGAGTCTGTCAGAGATGACAAATGTCTTGTTTTCTTCAGACCAGTGCAAACTAGAGTCTGAAGGCATCGGCCATTGCAAGCCTCCATTTGGGTCTCTCTGTTCCACAGTAGAGAAGATGGTTGTTTAGCACAGTCTGGGATTTTATCAAATCTTGTCTGTTCATATGAGGAACAGGTCAGTGTCAGGAATAATACACATTTCAGTTGACACACGACCTGCTTATCTTGAAACTCAGATTTCCTTTAATTTTACCCCTAATCAATACTTTAGGACCAAGTATAAAAAGGACAGGTAAGGACAGTCTTTCAAAGTATCAGAAAAAGTAGAGTTTGCTTCCCATCCTGGAATATTAACTCTCCCTTGGCATAACTGGCCACCTCCTTTTCTATGTAATGATGCAATGCGAACAGAACCAACCACACAGAAAAATCCAGCCAAGTCTCCTATACGCTCTATTATTCTCACAGGTACTTAGGTATTATGAACAAGGTAGGCAGATCCCTTTCCACGGCTAAGATGGTGATTCCTGGCAACACCAGCAGCTTAGGAAGCTGAAGTAATTTGCACACTTTCATGCATAAGTAAGAGACCATCTGAGATTGCTATGACAGGATGTGACAGGCATTAAATGTGGCTATAGCCAGGGGTTCACAGAGAGATAATGTCACAGTCCTTTAGGGCATATCAGTCCCTGATTATGTAGCTTGAACCGAGGGTGTTACATTTTCTGCCTAAGCACTCAGCCACTAATCCCTAGAGCTGTGGGTTCCTAAGCCAGAGGCGTGACTGCCAATACAACTCTCAAGAACAGCTCTCAGAGAGCATGGTAGGATGCAGGCTACTTCCTAGCCAAATCAAGCTTGGGCCTCTTCAACTCTCTGGAGACAAAGGCCACATCATGATAAAGCCAAATTGGCTTCTCAGAAGTCATGTGACCGGCAGTCTGGTAATCTAGCTGATATGCTTGGAAGTCTCCTGCTCCTGCTGCCCCACCTCCACCCTTGCCCTTCTTCCTTCCCTCCTTCTGATGTGAGCTATGTATTCTAGACTCTCTCTGCACAGTCTCTTGGGTGGTTTATTCTGCCATCCTCACCTGCCCCACAGAGACTCTGCCCTCCAGCTCTTCTGCACCCTAAGAAGGCCAGTGTACATCAGCTCGGGACAGACGACCCACATAGAGCCAGCCAGATTTTTGCTGTCCTTTAAGCACACAAAGTATTCTGTTTTAGTCTTGATTAGATCTAAATGGAAGTAGGTAAGCCCCACTAGCCAATCATCAAGGCTATAAAAGGAGTTACTTCCGAGATACAAAGATTTTCTGCAAATATGGAGTTAGAAGTTGGAAGGCAATTAAAAATGCAGATAAAGTGAAGCAGGAGATAAAAGATAGATTTTTATTTCTGTAAATTTAAATGTTATGAATAAAAACCTGACACAAAAGGAAAGCTAGAAAAACTGAGAACTAAAAAAAAAAAATTCTATTTTATCAGAACACCAGATTGATGTTTTTCATGTCTGTATTACAGAAATAAAGCATTTGAAAAGGGGAGGTAGAATACTATTAAGAAACAAGAGTATATTACTGGTAATGTTTATAAATAGTCGGTTCTTTTCTGGGTCCTCTCTGGTTTTCCAGTGAGGAGCTGTGGTGAGTGAGTTTAGCATATACATTATAGCACATGTGAATCCTTGCACTGTGGCTGAATTTATTCATGTCTGCACGATACACACATATCGTGTTTTAACTTCTACGCACATAGAAAATTTTATTTATTTTCTCCTGTTACTTTCTTTTAGCACCAAAGTCAAAATACTTTTAGTTAATCTTTGTGGCTGTGTTTGCTATGAGTATGTGCTATCATTTTCTTGCCAATGAAACTAAGCATCTTTTCAAAGCCTCTAAATCTTTAAGCTTATTGTCTAATGAAATGTCTTTCAAATAACTTGCTGAGCTACCTGTCTGTTTCTTTATGACCTGTTGATCTTCATACAGAATCAACATTTCTCTTCCCTTACCTATTATTACTTTGATTATTTTATTATTATATTATTTATTATTATACTGTTATTATTTTATTATTATATATTTAATATATAATATATAATTATATATAATTATGTATAATATTTATATATTATATTATATATTTATTATATTATTATATTATATAATATATAATATATTATATTATTATATTATTATATTATGTTATTAATATATTAATTATATTATTACTATATATTACTTTTATGGTGGTTTCCATGATGTAGTCTTTCATCACTTTGGAATAACGACCCTGATTAATCTCTCATTTTATGTTCAAGTGTTAGCTTAAAATTTTTTTGTGGTATGGTTCATTGAAATGCAAATTCTTCTCAAAATTTAGCATGCATAGCGATTTTTTTTGGGGTGGGCGCTTAATTGTGACTCATTGATTTTTAAAAGTATATTTGATTTATTTGTCGACAGATTCATAGTTGAACAATGCATGCTGATCATATCATTCCCCATCTATACTCCTACATTCTCATCCTCTTTCATATTTTGTAAAACTCTGGCTAGCGCTTATGTGGAAGTTCTGCTGGTAACTGTAGTCATAGTGTGTTCATGGGTTTGATAGTCATGACATCTCCAGAATACACTGTTCTCCAATACACTTCCTTTTCCTCCAGGTCTCACTTTGTTTCCTGTCCCCCCACTTCTGTGACATTACTCGTGTCTTAGGAGCGGGCCACACTAATCATCTTAACAACTTTAAGTACAGAGTTGTTGGGCTCCCTTATTTCACTGCAGAGTTTAGAGCTCTAAGGGAGGGTACAAACAGGTGAGGTTAGGCCAGGAGATCTACAGTATTTCAGTAAGTATTATGGATACCACATTGGAAACACTCCAGATCAAAAGGCCAGAGGCTGCCACTTATCACATGTTCATAATTTTTTCCCTCCGGATGCCCTTATCTAAAGAAGTTATCTCATGGTGACAACTATACAGAGTTGCTTATGATGAGGAGAAGCAATTGCATTTTCTAGACATTTCCTAATACTCTTGAAAATAAAAAGACTGTGTGGTATCTCACCAGCCCCATGTCATCAGTGGACAGGAATCCTTATTGAGATGAAAATGGTGAGCAATAAAAATGTTCTCGTTTGAGAGGAGGTGAAAGGTAGGCGGTGGGCTGCTTCCAGGAGGAGTTCCTAGGGTGGGGTAGGTACAATCAAAATATATTACATACCTATAGGGAATTCTAAATTAAAACATACAAAGATACAGGTTTTTTAATCTTATATGTATTTTCAAGTCCTGATTTGGAAACTCTCTTTAGAAAGTGATTCTGCAGTAAAAAGTGAGTAAGACATAGACTGTTTAAGATGCAGATTGTAAGGAAAACAATTTAAGACAGAAGGAAAGTTGAAGAAATTATGTAACATTATGAATATAGTTTTGTTCTAAATGTCAGGAATTTAAAGGAGATTTGACTTGGGCTTTTTCGTTGGTCTTGGGTAAACTGATTTTTCCAAATCAGTATTCGTCTTGAGCACCATTGATAATGTGGCTTCATCTTATGGAAGGTAAGGCAGTCAGCTAAGAGAGGAAATAACTGACCCACATCTGGGTTCAAAGCTGTATTGTTAAAGAGCTCAAAGAGTAAAATGGCAACCAAGAAAGCTAAAAGAATGGATATTTTTGTTTAGCCCACTGCTGTATTAGAAAACACAGAGAGGAGTGGAGATGAGGAAGAAAGTCTCCCTCCACCCTGTCCCTGACACTTCCTAGCAGAAACAACAAGATGGTACCCACATCCCACAAGCCTCTGTTTATCTCTCTTTGCCCAAATCCCCAAGAAACAGACAGATCCCAGGATTCCAGTTAGGTGTTTTGGTTAATTTTGTTAGGAAGTTGACTCTAGTCACAAATCTTTAAGACGTGTTGAAAGCTGAGTCACTTCAGACGTGTAAATCCTGTTGCAACAAACAGCACCACATTTGCTTGTGTTGGACAGTTATTGAAAAAACAGTTGTCACGAGTGGAATATCAACACAGAGGTAAAAGGGAATGGATGGAAAAAATATCATGTGGCCTAGGAAAGATCACTGTCTAACTGTGAACAGTTAGAACTGGCATTTCTGAACCTGGCATCTGCACAGTTTTATGATTCCTTATTTCTACCCATCCATCTCTCTCATCCATTAAAAGTTCAAGCTAACCTTTAGATCCAGTATGAACTTAAATGGTAAAGCATGTGAATTATTTGTTGAAAAAGGAGATAGTGCATTTCCATCTTCCTCTCTTCCTCTTCTCCCAGTCCCTCTCTCACCCTGATGCTCCCATCCCCTCTCCTCCTTTTCTCCTCAGAGAATGGGAGGTCCCCATGGGTACCAACACACCCTGGCAAATCAAATCATAGCAAGACTAAGTGCATGCTCTCTCAGTGAGGCCAAATGAGATAGCCCAGCTATGGAAAAGGGATGCAAAGGCAGGCAACAGAGTCAGAGACAACCACCACTCTAATAATTAGGGGACCCACATGAAGACCAAGCTGCACATCTGGTACATATGTGTAGGGGACATAGGTCTGGCCTAAGCATGATCTTCAATCAGGCTGAGAACATAGTGAGCTCACTTGGTAAAGTTTTTGTTTTGCAAGCACAAGTCCCCTTACATCCTGGTGATTTCAGTGCTTAGAAGGTGTAAGCAGAAGGACCTGTGGAAGTGAATCTGACAAGAACCATTAGCCTACTTTGTGAGGTCCAGGTATATAAGAGACCCTATCTCAAAAAGTCAAGTAATAACCCGAGGCTGTCTGGTTTGCACACATACTTGCATATATGAACCATGCACATACTTGCATACAAAATATCCTCTAAAATTATTGTTTAAAGATGTATAACATGCCTTGGCTGTATATGAATAATATATAAAGACATATACACATCTTTTAAAGTGAATATTCTATTATGAATTTTATAATAGATCTCTAAAATATTTTATATAATAAAGGAGGCATTATACTATTTAATTACCACAAAGTATCCCACCCATGGACAACAAAAGTTTCCTTAATGATATATTTTCTTCATGAGAAAATTCAGGGTAGGAAAAATTAGTGAAACCAAGGTAGTCTGATACAAGCTCAGGCAGTAACACCATGAATGGTCATGTGTCTCACACCACTCTTGGACCTTCTGGGTAAATATTTGACTGATGAAACCAGAGAGCACTTGAATAGTAAATATTTTGAAGAAGGAATGTGAGAACTCCTCTTTACTCTGTCCTCCCTACTATTAAACATATTAATGTATATCAACTAGGAACCATACAATTCTTTGTTTGCCTGGTCAATAATTTGTCACCCTTGAATCCTTAACTCTGATTCTCTCACAAATAAGATATCCCCCCTTTCACTCTTCTTATTTTGCTCTTCAGAGGAAAACTTAGAAAAAAAATCAGCTAATGAAGCTTGAAGCACTTGAGTGTGAAAAACCAGAATGGTCAGTAGCCTACAGTGTATAATGTAAATTATTGGAATAATTTATTCTCTCATCTCAAAGACATTGCCAAGTCAATCCATTTCCTTTGTCTTTGTCCCATCAAGTTCCACCTTCCTGTTTGTGATTTTAATATGTGACACCTCTAGCTGTGGATTCTCTGAGAATACTTGGGGATGGGGCATGCATTACCTCTTTTCTTTTTCTGGGAAACATCATCTGTTTTTCATTATGTGCCCAACTGTAATGCACACCCAAAAGAAAGTTCTGGTAAGACTAAGGTTTGATTCTGTGGATGTCAAAATAAAGACTCTCTCCTGATATGTAGATTACTATGAAGTTAATCCATGTCATTATTGTTCCTGTTTCTGAAGAAGCTTTCCAGTCCTTGAGGACTGTGGGAAGGGCCCTTGAGTTTTGCTTTCTTCTTCCTTTGGTGTCACATTAACATATGCATGTTCTATGTTCTTTCATCTCCGTTCATGCTTTGTCAATATTTGGACTTATCTTCAAATGGAGAACTCTAAATGAAAATTAGAGAAAGTGGATTCTCACCCTAGAAGACAAATAAATAGCCATTTCATTAAATATTCAAATCTCAGCATACTCCTTGAAACCATTCTTGCTGTAAGAAAAGAGGATAAAAGCCACTCCTCCACAGACACAATTTCTTCTTGGAACAACGAAGAGTCCCGTGATTTCTAGTATGGGGTTAGCTTTTTATGAATATGGTATTCTGCTCACAAATACAATGACAGATAATAGGAAGCACTAACATCAGTATGTGTGTGTCTTTATCTTTAAAAAGCTTATTCTTTAAGACAAAGAAGGGAAGAGCCGAAACCACTCTGCTTGCTAATGGAATGCCACTAGGAAGAATGTCCCAGCATTTCACATCCTATATGCAATTGCAGCAGGTAAGCATGACTCTTGCCTCCTTCACCCTCTAATGCAGGCAGGAGTAGGCAATAACAATTCCCTCCTGATCGCGAATACAAGAAATGATACCTGTGCTCTGTCCTATTCAAATAAGTGCTCCTCAATCCCAGAAGCTTCTAACTTCATGAATTCTAGGTACTGTTCTTTTAAAAAAAAATTCCATATTTAATAAAAGCATTTGAGACACACTTTGAATTTCCCCAAACTGTAACTTCTCAAATTTACACTATGTGGGTGGGCAGGTGTGGTTAGCTTTTCATGCTACACTGAGATTTTGTGTTTGCTAAGAGGAAGGAAAATATACACACATAGAGACAACCAATTGCACAAGAACATACTATACTCAAAATAGAGGTAGCTGAAGATCTCCCAGTCTCTTCTCTTCAATGCTATTAGAATAGTAGAAAAATGCAGGCATTCTTAGGCATAATAACCTAGGGAACTGTTCATATAGACTGTGTGAAAATGGAGTTTGTGTACAGATTCCACACTCAGAGGACAGATTCCTCACATTGTCTTGGCTCTCTCCTTTTCTCCTTTCTCCTCCTTTTATGAATTTGGATACCCTGTCTCCATCCAGCCGAGAAGCAATTAGTGCTGAAGGACTGACAACCAACACATAAGTGGAAGAACCATAAGAGTACAAAATCAAATAGGGCAGGAGGGAAAAAAAAGGAGAGCAATGTAGGGAAGCTAAATAAAGACGTCTGGTGGTGGGGGTGGCTTCCTCTGAAGGCCTTTAATGAAAAAAGTATCTGGGTCCTCAAAAGGTCAAGTTCTGAGAGATTGAATTTACATGCAAAAAAACCCCCGACCAAATGTAGTGTAAGAAAAAAGACAGCAGGGCTTTCTGCAAAGAACTTCCTAATTATCTGTACAGTACTGTACAATGGGTTGCCCACTCACATACACCCGACGTGCATAGTAAGGAACTGTGGCAGATGCATGCTGCCTCGTATGAACAGACAAGTAAATGTAAAAGCAATGAACATGGGTTCGGTTTCATGTTTTCATCCTAGTCTACAATATGCCAACCTATAGTAATTGAAGTGTGTATCCAAAGAAAAGCATCTCACACCTCCCCCAAAAGAGACCATGATGCACAAAGACTTTGGATTTAGGCGGATGTCAGTGCACATCTCAACCTTAGATTCCATTCTATGAGCTGCGCTGTGGTTTGCCAGGACAAGGAAACTTCGTTTTCTCATTTGTTAAAATACAATTAGCATGTGCCATTCACTGCAATCCTAGGGTGACTAACATCAGCCAGTTTCCCAACCCTGCAGGTAGCAGCAACAAAATAAAGTCTACTTCTGGTGTTAACCATAGACAATCAGTTGTATATTGGTGGTAATAATAATAATAATAATAATAATAATAATAATAATAATAATAATAGCAGCAACAATAATAATATGGCACTTCATTTGGGTGTGTCCTGTATGCATTAGCTACTTCTATTTTTCTGTAGCTATGAAACCACAAAATGCAATGTCACGAAGCACAGTGCTTGTGGCCCGCATGGCTGTCATGAGTAGAGCACGTCAGGTTGCTCTGGTGATTAAGTTTCGAGAATTCTTTCACATGTTTTGCGTTAACCCCCAAGTCAGGTGTTGGCAAGCTACTGCCCAAATCTCAACCCTGGCCTGATGTCTTTTATTGTTTTTGCATATAAAAATAATATTGGAATGCAGTCAGACCCAATAATTAGTATAGTTCTTATGTCTGCTTTCGTGCAACAAGAGCACAGCTGACTATTTCTCTAATAGTGTGCTTGGAAAAGGTTTGATATCTGGTATTTCACACAGAAAGCTCAACCAACCCAGCTGTCCATCTGCATGTTCAAGTCTAGGTCACAGGTTCAAAGGAAAAGCCATTTTTAAAGAGACAGAAGAAGTGCCTCATTAGTTTCCAATATAATTTAATCCTTTATTCATTAAACCAATATTTGATATTAACTATCCCCTCACTTGGCATATAAGCTGTTACTTAGCTGTGGGATCATGTGGGAAATAGAAGGTAGGAGTTTCAGAAAAGAGTCAGGCACCTATACATGAGAGGTTCCTTAGTAGAAGATTTGGCATCATCACAACAAAAGCTCATAAGAGCCCTGCTATTGGTTAGATATTGGTTTTCTTGAATTTCCCATTTACTAGTTAAAAACTGAGTGGACCACATTCACAGTGTTTGCTTTATCTTTTGTTCACATATAGAGAAGTACATCTTATTTCTCTTTGCAAGAAAATTATCAGTTGAAGAAATTGATTTTTTTTTTTTTGGCTTCAGTGAGATAGGGTCTTATTAAGTAGCACAACCTGGGCTTGAGTTCTCAATCGACCTGCCTCAGCATCCCGAATGCTGGGACTATAGGAAAGTGCTACCCTGATGCATGGCAAGTGATTTGGTTTGTGCAAAGACAAATTTTTATTCGTTCCTGTCAGTTTCTATCTTTTTACTTTTGGATATTATTCAATTCTTCTGAAGAAAAGAGCCAAAATTCCACCCCTAGATAGTGGTCTACATATGATTTCCCATAAAGAATGAATTATGCTTTAGGAGCAGAATAAAGGATATACTATATCAGAGATCTCTAGATGGGAAGTGAAGCATTCCAAGGACATTTTAGTTTTTGCATGCGCTGCATGGCTGTTTTGTGACTATTATAAAAATGAAATATATAAACAACAGTGCAATCAATCAGCGTAGTGAATGTTCTCCTATGGGAGTCAAGTATACAGAAATGGTTTGAAATTTTTTACACTAACCGTCAAAGCAAAAAATTTTGTATGAATTTCCTCAGAAGGATAGAGTGTTAGTGGGTCAGATGAAAGCTTACAAAAATAAAGCTAGGCAGATACCATTGAGAAAATCTCAGACAATATATTGCACTTCGTTTAAACCTACACATATGTCCTAGTCATCCATAGTATCTGGAAATGCGTCCGAGGAAGCTTGGTTTTTTTAATACCCTCCATAAAGTTTTGATACATATTCACACTGGAATTCTACAATCTGAAATGTTGTCCTTACTTCCTGAAATGCACAGAAAGGATCATGATATAGAAGCTAGGTGTTGATATGGAAACGTGTTAATTCATAATTTTTTTTTTTTAGAGTTTTTGCGTTATACTTGTTTGTTTGTTTATTCTGTACTTGGGGTGTGTATATTCTGTGTTCCATGAGTGGCAGTCAAAGGACAATTTGTGCCAAGTCAATTCTCTGCTCTCCCCATATGTGTTTTAGGGATTGAATTCAGGTTATCAGGCTTGGTAACAAGGACCTTTAGAGATTGTACCATCTTGCCAGTCTTCACTCACTTCTTTATCAATAAATATTTATTGCACAGCTGTGTGCTCACAATGGTGACTAAAAGAGGCAGAGATTTTCAGTTCATGAAACTGATCTGTTAGAGTTTAAAAGAAGCCCACGAGGATAGGCAGAGACAATGCAGTAGACAGTTTGTGTTTTAAATTTCTCTCTGATTTATACTATTGACTACTGGGATTGGTGCCCCTAATTTAAGTAGAAGAGATGAGAAATCAAATGGTTAAAAAAATAAAAACAACTAAATTCTCTTGCTTTGACGAAGAGTGGAGTTGAGCCAATGCTAGGGATGAAGACGACATGACAGACCCCGAATAAATACACAGGAAAAAGCAGAGTTTAGGAACCACCCTGAGTAAGACAATTCCCACTCAGACTAAGAAATATTAGTTATAAGAATAAATGAATGTAGTCAGAAAGTTCCACTGTGAGGAAGAAAGACCTGTTGGTGACAGCTTTGTCTTTGATTCCACAAAGAAAGAACATGAGACCAGCAAAGTGCTCATATTAAGAAGAAATGGATGGATGGATGATAGATAGATAGATAGATAGATAGATAGATAGATAGATAGATAGAT
>JANHMN010000002.1:9975659-10001708 GCA_030674055.1 Rhabdomys pumilio | reverse complement strand
ATCTATCTATCTATCTATCTATCTATCTATCTATCTATCTATCTATCATCTATGTCTATCTATTTACCTATCATCTATCCATCTCTCTGTAACTCTGTCTTTATCTCTATCTCATTTCCTTTTATGAGACAGGGTCTCATGACATACCATGTCCTTTCCTCAACTTAAAATCATCCTATCTCTGATTTCCAAGTGGTGGGCTTATAGGCATGTGCTTCTTCTTCATCTTGATCCTTAACAGGAATTTTACTATAGTTGCAAATGATTCTACAGTTGTGTCTAAATAAACACGGTCATGGAGTGAAATTTGATGCTTCTCTTGAATCACAAAACTTAGATTCCTTTCAGAAAAAAAAAAAACTAGAGAATATTGTTTATGAGCAGTTGAAAATGTTCAGCTTTTACTTTGCATGGGTTCCCTAAAGGAGCAACGTGTAGGCTAACTATGTAGTCTGTCTCCCAGTTGGTAGACCAGATGTGCTACCTAGCCTGCGTATAAGAACTATATTTACCCCCACCAACGAAGTGAAACATTCTAATTTCTCATTTCTATTGAAACTCCAGCTATCCTGAGGTCTGTCCACTGACTTCTCAATGCTATCTTTTCTTCCCACTTTCCTTGTCCTCTCGTGGGATATCTGTCAAGCAAAAAAAAAAAAAAAAAAAAAAAACCAAGGCCCTATGCCAGCTAACAGTCCTGTCTGATCCTAGTGGGCGCTCACTCTTACAAGGATATCCTTAAGTCTTCATGACTTTCTCTTGACCTTTCACTGTGCATTCACAACAAAGTTCATGGATTCTTTGTTGAGTCATAGCTATTGTGGTGAACATTTAGAGGAGAAAACAAAGCAAAGGAGTTAAAGAAAGGAGTTCTTTTCTAAAGTCTGCTTCATAGTGGCTCCGAGTGAGCCACTGCCCAGCAAATGCTGAATCTTGTGTATGAACCCTTCAGTGGCAAAGGAAAACAAGCCGCCCTTATTAGAAATTCTGCAGCTAAAGATGTAACATCATAGCTAAATTCAGTCGGAGACAGGTTGAGCAACAAAAACCAGGAGCCAAGGCAGTCTAGTCGGCTCTGAAATTTGATTCAGGCACCAGATTATGAATAGATTTAACTAGTTCGCCAAATGAAAATGTAGATTTTGGCAACGACTGAATTTTTTTTTTTTGTGGGGGCGGCAACATTCTATATGTGAAGTCCCAGTATGCACTGAGGGATATAAAAAAGAGCTTTTTATATTATATAACTACTCAGTGTATGTTAAAGGAAAACAATTAACTCAATAAATGCCAAAAATATCAATCTTTTATTAACTTCAATATCAACCTCGCTGATTTACCTTGCTCCACAATACAAGCTATCTTTCATGATGTAGAAAGATACGGCACTAACCAGCAATCAGTAGCAAAATACTGACACGTGTGACCATATTAAACAGTACTCATCTGGTCTGCTCCCTTTACATGGAAGCAGAGATATGACAAGAGGTGCAAGCCAGCTCATTGTCAGTAAACACTTATAAATCAATTTTAAGGTGCCCTGAGAGTTCTCAGGCTCCCTCTCCTGTCCTGGTGAAAATGGGGTGCCTCAGTCACAGTGAACTCCATTTTCCTTCAGGGTTTATGACAATGAATAAGGATTAGGACAACTGAGAAATGACAATCATATCTGCTTTCTCAACTTTACAACCCATTTCTCAGTTCTAGACTTACAATGTCTTGTTTCAGCATAAGTTCAAAACCTTACTTAAAAAAAAATAAAAAGAGATTTATTTATTTAATGTATGCGAGTACACTGTCACTGTCTTCACACATACCAAAAGAAGCCATCAGATCCCATTACAGATGGATGTGAGCCACCATGTGGTTGCTTGGAATTGGACTCAGGACCTCTGGAAGAGCAGTCAGTGCTTTTAATCTCTGAGCCATCTCTCCAGCCCCAAACCATACTTTAAATATACTGTCTCAGTATCAAAAAGTTAGCAACATAGGAACTATTTGAAGTACTATATAATGTACCCAAACAGAGTTCAATTAAACACACTTGATAATGTATTATTTCTAAAAGTATTATTAGGAACATTGTCAGGAGCTTTTGGTGATTCATTTTCATTTATAGTCTTTCTTGCTCAAAAGATGCGTGTTAAGATAACTTTGTTTCAGGATGACTTTAAGTGTATATTGTGCTCATGAGTATGCATGTGTGTGTCTATGAGTGCATGTGTGCATGTCCCTAAATTAGAATCTTGCTGATCATTTGAACAAAAGAAGTTACCCTTTGTGTGATGATACAGGAAGACTCATAAGCCCTGTATCCTTAAAGTCACTGTACTGAGGCATGAAGGATCATGGGTAAATGTTAAATTTGTGCTTTATTATTCTATGCTCTTCTGCATTGACCATCTTTGTTTCTACCTTTTCCTAAAACTTGAGCTCCTCCTAAACATTAGGGAACTGACCTTAATCTAATGAGATTACACACCCTGTTAGAACTTTTACAGTCTCTAATGTAAGATGCAAACAGTAGGTCTGAGTCTCCCAGGGTACATAATGAAAAACATGAAAAATAGTGTCTGCTCACAATTAACTGACCAAGTAAAAACAAGCAAATAGATAAAGGAATTTTTGAATACAGGAAGGTGGGTTTCTTGGGCCATGTGCACAAAAAAAAAAAAAAAAATCAAGAAAACTGACATATCAAACCATCAGGTTCTCCTTTAGGGTGAGATGACTTTTGTTCAGTAGGATTAAGGTATGGCTAGCATTCATTTTATAATAATAAACAGAATATATATGTATATATGTATATATTCTGTTTTATATATATATACTTATATATAAATTTATTAATAAATATATATATATGTATATATGTGTATGTGTGTGTATGTATACATATATATATACATATGGAAAGCCACATCCACTATACAAATGTAGATTTATAGTATGCTGTAAATGCTTATAACATTTCCAATCTTCATAGAAAACAAGATTTTTATCAATGTTGTGGTGAGTTCAAATAGGCTTATATATTAATAATGAGTCTCCAGTTGGTAAAACTGCCTGGTGATGGCTAAGAGGTGTGGCCTTGTTGGAGGAGGTATGTCACTAAGGACAGACTATGGGGTTTCAAAAGCCCACACTACTTTGAATTAGCTCTTAACTTTCTGATTGTGAATGAGATGTAAGTCCTTGGGTACTGCTCCAGCACTCTATCTGCCTGTCTGCTGCCATGCTGACCATGCTGGTCATGGACTCTAACTCTCTGAAACTGGAAGCAAGCAATAAGTTATTTCCTCTATAAGTTTCCCTGGTATCTTATTACAACAATAGTAGAGTAGCTATAACAAGCATGAATTGGGCTTCAGTACTGCGCATGAACAAATCTCCAGCAGTAACTGTGCCAAGACTGAACTAAATGAGGGCAGCAGAGACACCTTGACGTTTGAAAGTTGTACATTTTATTTAGTTCCATGAACTCTTCTGGCAAGAAAAATCACAGACAGAGAGTGCAGTGTTGGGCCACAGTGATGAAGTAGTCAAAAGACTGTGGTAAACTTTTTCCTGGTGTTTGTTCAGTTGCTCATTTTACGCATTTACCTAAATCCGAGGCTCTTGTAGATTCCTATCAATATTATCAGGTAAGGCCAGGAAATGCTCTCTGTCTAGAAAGCCAGCAACATTCTGCAAACACCTAATTTCTCCTAAAGTTAGGATTCAGTAAAAACACATAGAAAGCTCACAACCTTCCAAGCCAAATATTTCTATTGCAGCTTTAGGCCTTTTTGGTTAAAGGAGTAATTATGCAAAAAGTTTTCGTTAAAAAAAAAGTTCTTCAAGCTGGAGAAGTTTCTCTGTGGATGAGAGAAAGGGCTGCTCTTGTAGAGGACCTGAGTTTGAGTCCCGGCACCCTCATGACAGCACCACCATTACAACCCCGTGTGTCTAAGACAGAAGAATTCTTGGAAACTCGTGAACCATTCAGTCTGGACTACACAACATTGAACAACAAGAAATCCTTCCTCAAGCCAGGTGGAAGTTAAGGATAGACACTGGAGATTGTCGATGTATTTCTACCTGTTCAATGGCACAGTCATGCCAGTACACACACCTGAACACCCTGTCACCTACATGTACATGTGTTTCACATGTACAGTGTATGTTTCTTCTCTCATCCTCCAAGTCTGACAGTGAAAGGCAATCCAAGTGTGGGATTACGTCACTACTCTTAAATCAGATGATTACAGCATCTGACTCAACACTATATCTGACCTGAGATATTCCCTAATAGTAGTTTCATGTGCTATAAACATTTCATCTTAGGGTTTTCTGTTAACTAATTGTCTCCTTTATAAAAACAAATAGATTCTATAGAAAGAGGTTCTAAAATCAATGATTTCTTCTTTGACCATAATATATATATACGCAGTGTATTTTTATCATATCTTTCATTTTCTTTCTCCAACTTAAGGTGTTCCCTGCAAAATGTTCCCCTCAGAACTTTATGTCCTTGTTTTTTTAAACACCTTACTGAATCCAATTACTGATGCTAGAATGCACAAAGATGTGGGGTGATCCAGCCAAGCATGGACAGCCTATCTGTGACTTATATCCAAAGAAAAATGGCTCTCTTCTCTTGCAACAGTCTGCTGCCAATAGCTTCTCAGTTAGGGGAGAAGTCTCCTGAATCTCTTTCTAACCCATGTTGGGATTTTGACAGGCTTGATTGTGTGAAATTTCAGTGCAGTTATTCATGCCTATTGTTAGCTCATAAGAACAACAGACATGTCATATCCAAAAGGCAACATGGCCATCTATCAAACTAACAATAGTAGGTATCACTTAGGGGCCCATGATCTTCCTAGCCATGGGTTTTTGAGAAAGTTCACAGTATAGGGCATGGATTTCCTCCTGTGGACAAAGCCTAAAATCTATTGTGAAATCAGTAGACTACACTCATGACAGCCATGCTGATGTTGCGCCAGTGTGCACATTTGAATGGGAGGTCATTATTCTGCAAGTCGGGTTCAGCAATGGGTAAGACATCCGTAGATGCCTTTCCTTCCGTCATGAGTATCACCACACCTTTTAGTGCCATTAAAGCTAGCCAGTAGTGAGAAATTTCCAAGTCAGTTCAAGACTTACTTCTCTCTGTCATCAACCAGAGTGTATCGCTTCATTGGCAATAGGGCCTTACCATCTAGTTATGGTGAGCAGCCAAGAGCAATGGGGACATCCTGTGTGTTGTGTTTAGAGATCTCTTGAGCCTCCCTTAATTTGCACGGAGGAATTCCACGCTTGGAACTAAGCTTTTCTTTTAATAACTTATGTCTTTTGGGTTATCCGAGGCAGCACTGTGCTCATAAGCAGCGAACCTCTATTCAAAATGCTTTAAAAAATATATTTTGCAATTAGCTTACAAACTGGGGCATCTCCATAAGACATTTCACACATTTTTAGTTTTGAGTTTAGTTAATTCAACCCCCTCACTCTTCTCATCCTCTTGCCTCTTCTTTAAAATCTTTAACCCTCAATATTTCCTTTTTCATTATGCTTTTTTTTTAACCACCCCCTACGGGCATATTTTCGATTTTCTTACATCAGAAATTTTATATACATCTTATATAGAAACTTAACAACAAGTTTCTATATGGCCTTTAAAAATAACTTTCATTTTCATTAATTGTATCTACCAACCCATCAAAGTATGTTCTTGCAAAAAACATTGAGTTGAGGCACTTCACCCACTTTTATATTTCACAAAATGTATGTTTATAGAGCACACACATACTTAAAGATAGAAAAATAAGCAAGAAACCTCTAGTCTATTGTGATTTCAGATGCCAGTTCCTCAGGGTTAGCATTTGTGCCGACTCTCTTCAGGTATGCGACCTAGGAAGCACTAGATGGTAGATGTTTAAAGGCTGCATGCAGTAAAGAGGGAAGCACAAATCTGCAGCCAGGTATATGCACAACTTTTAGTCTTTTAGTGGAGACACTGTGATGAAAAGACACTAGGCATTTAGGGTATTTCGTTGGCAGAGAAAACACACATACCATTCTTATAAAAGTATATCCATGGCACTATAGAGGTTTCAGTTCAAACATTGTTTCCACCATTGAGCCCTAGCAAAAATGTCATTACTATGGAAAGTGGTTATATTTGAGCCAATTTCCTTTGCTGCAAGAACTATGTGCTGATATGAATACCAATAATTAAGCAAACAGAAAAAGTAACCAACCCTGGGATTGAAAAGTTAGAAATACAGTGTATTTATCTGACATACTATTTCTAGGTATTCTACAATGCACAAATATAAACAAAACAGAGAAAAAAGTAAAATTACATACTTTTTATTATACTTCCTCTTTTTATGTTTAAGATACTGGGTTTGGAATAGTTAACCAGAATAAGGCACATGGGATACCCTAATATGGCATAATAATGTGACAGACTATTGACACAGGTAAGGAGTCAGTGTGGTCTATGGTCAGAGTAATTTCTCTATAAAACTCAAATGAGATACCAAAAGCATCTGCATACATTGCCAATGAATAAATAACAATACCACATGGATAGAGTCATAGAGATGAGAGTTAATTTAATTGGGGAAAGAGTGTCCAATTGACTACAAGTACAAGAAGCCAAAGACAAATGACAGATACAAATACGTGTTCTTCTAAGCCAGCTTCCCCGACATCACATGCATACACACACTCATGTACACATGCACATATATAAACATTCCTATCATTAATACTTTTTCATACAATTTTCCACTCTCCAGAGCACATATAACATCTCGTACTATATGTGTGTGTGTGTGCTCACACGTGCACACACGCATGTGCATTTATGCATGTGCATGCATATTTGTTTGTATAGAACTGGAGGACAGACAGAAAGAAAGGTTAGAAAATAAGCAAAGGTATCGTGGAAATTCAAGCCAGATTTCATGGTGTTGAAGCATTAAGGAGTGCCACGGATTTAAAAAAAAAAAAAAGGACTTTGTAGAGTAGATTGGAAGAGGTGGTTGAATTCATTAACTTTAATTCAGACATGGACTATGTGCCGGAGAGACAGTTGTTAATTCAAGAGCACTTGTTGTTTTCACAGAGAAACAGATTTCCATTCCTAGCATTCACATGGCAGCTCACAACTATACTTAACTCCATTTCCAGGAAAATTCAGCTCTGTTCTCTAGCCCTGGGAGGCAACAGACAAGTACACGGTGCACATATATGCAATCAGGTAAAATAGGGATCTGCATAAAACATACTAATTAAAATAAATCAATATGTAAATAAACAGACAGGAATGATGAGATGACTCAATGTGTAAAAGTTCTTGCTTGCAAGCCTGGGAGGCCTGAGTATAATTTCTAAGGCACGTATGGTAGACGTAGTGAACCAACTTCTGCAGTTTTTCTTTGACCAGCACACCCTTGAGATACATATTTTCATCTCAATATATTCTCCCTGGCTATGTCTTAGTGTCTTGCAGTGATCATGAGTTTAAAAGATCATGGTCACAGACACCTTGGTTTTAAATGCCACCGTCAAGTAAAATGAACTAAGACTCCTTAGTGAGAGAACCGGTACAAAGAAAGTTCTAGAACAGCCTGGAGCATCTTGTTGAATACAAAAGTTAAATGTTCAAAGAATACATGGGGACATAGTAAAAGACACAGAGGTTATCTGGCATAGGCACCCAATGGTCAAATCTAGGAAAGAATGTACAAGAGAATGAGGACGCATGATAATGAACTCATATAACTCATGTCATAGATGTGGGTGTGTCCAAACTCATGTCATAGATGTGGGTGTGTCCAAACTCATGTCATAGATGTGGGTGTGTCCAAACTCATGTCATAAATGTGGGTGTGTCCAAACTCATGTCGTAGATGTGGGTGTGTCCAAAGTAATGCCACTGACTCCACAAAAGTAAAAGACCCTCTCAGTAAACTTAAAATCCAATGAGTAGATGCAGAAAGAGCCTGCACCTACTGGAGATGGGGAGTCAGGACATGGCGAGCACACACAATAACAATTTTTGCATATGAGAATCATTGGAAGATGTTAAAAATGGGGAAAAGTAAAAATTAGAAATACAGTGTTTGCATGATCTCAATATATTGGTCTACACTATTTTTACTTGTTGAAAGACTATAACTATAGAGAGTCCAGTAAAGGAACCCTTAGCAAGGAACCGGCAGCACACATTATCGGCTTAGTCTTGAAGGCAGCATATGCCTTTGATAGGATATGATAAAAAAGACATAATGTCATATAATGATACCAAAAGCACATAAGACTATACCCGAAGAACCAAGAGTCACATCTGCCAATAAAGAAACAAAGAAAATAATTTCTTTTTAAAAATTCCAAAGTCAGGGTTGGAGCAAGTCTTCATCAGCTGACAAAGCTTGCCTTTCTCTTACAGGACCTGAGGTCAGTTTGCAGCACCTAACTTAGATGGCTCAAAACCACCTGTCATACCAGGGTTCCTAGAATTAATGCCCTCTTTTGGCTTCTGAAGCATGTTCACACACACATACACATAAATAAAAGATAAAAGCAAATCTTTAAAAAAAAAAAAAAACTGAATCATGATAGACAAAGAATAGCCAATGAGAGAAACTGGAAAACAAACAAACAAACAAAAGCAAAAACCAAGAAGATCAAATCAGATGAGTGATTATAAGCTGGGTCCCAGAAAAGAGATGTTGGTGAGAAATTGCATATCTACATAAAGCCAGAACAAGGCAGCAAGCTTCTGGAACTAGAGTTAAAGATTACAGTGATCCACCAGATGTATTTGCTGGGAAAAAAAACCACACCACTCAGGTCCTCTGCAAGAGCAGTGCATGCTCACAGTTGCTAAGCCATCTCTCCAGTCCCTGAACAGTATTCTAAGATATTGTGCTTCGGTGACCCATGCGGATGCAGGTATATGCATGTACATAGACTTAAAACATTATAAACATAGAAAACTTGCAATGTGGGCATGGCTGCATATGTACATATTAGCAATATTTACAATATTTTACCTATCAGCCACATATAGTATTGTACGTAGGTCACATGTTATATTTACATGGATACATCACTTTCATTTTGTTCCTTGTCAAACACGGACATCCCAGTTTTGTGCAGTGTATTCCAAAGTTAACTTTACATATTTTCAAATTATATCTCCTAGTGCTTGTGACCAACATGAGAGTGATAATACATTTTGGCAAGTATAAAAAGTGTTAAAAGATGTTCTGCAAGTCTGCCTCTCAGTAAAGTCTTAGCATTATATGTTAAAACTCCATTCCATAAGATTATGGCTCTTTGTTCTTCAGACCTTCTTAGGCTAGTCTGTGTCTACACATCTTATGAATGAGGCCCTATCTATTCTGTCCTAACAACAGAGGCTGGAGTAGGTACCAAACCTCACCTGTCTTCCATCTGTTAGAGACCCAAGGATTGTTCTACTCAAGTCTATCATCTGAAGCACTTTCCCACATGCTTCTGAAGTCCACAGGGGCATTATTTTGGTCTAGAAATCATCTCACTAACTTGGAAGCTGATGGATTTCACACTAAGGCTTCTGTACAGAAAAATCCATAGACTGACTAGGTTATCCATTAATCACTGGGCTAATTTGTTTTAACACAGGAGTGCTGACAGTAGATGAATATTATTCCAGCCACAGTAATGGCCTGATCCAGGCTACTGTGACACAAACTGGAATGAAGCTGGTAGGTCCAGGTTCAGATATGGTCAATACATTCACAAATAAATCTATATTTAATCTACATCTGCTGTGATCTTTGGGTGGGCTAGACCAGGACAGTGGAATTAGTGGATTACAACTAAATTTTAACGTCTATTTTGATTTTTAGACAAATAGATAAATTGAAACCCTGGAGCTTAAGGATTTGTTTGACAAATGTGTGCAATTGACCTTCATCGTCTTTGGTTAAGAATGAAAATAAATTATACCATGCAATGTGTCTTTTATTTACAGTACAAATTTATGTGTCTTGCATCAGACTGGAGAGAAATCAACTCAGAGAAGAAGTTTGCTGATATAAAGACAGTGGCAGTTAAGTGTTTTAATTAAAAAATATACTTTTCTTCTGTCTCTTCTCTTACTTGGTCCTGCTCCCCCCTTTTTTCCTTTCCTCCCATCTCCCACCTAGATCCCTCCCTCTGCCTCCCACAATTATTTTGTTCCCCTTTCTAAGTGGGACTGAAGTATCCACACTTGGGCCTTTCTTCTTGTTAAGCTTCATATGGTCATTGAGTTGTATCATGGGTATTCCGAACTTTGGGGCTAATATCCACAGTACATCCCATGTATGTCCTTTTGAGTCTGGGTTACCTCATTCAGGATGATCTTTTCTAGTTCCATCCATTTGCCTACAAAGTTCATGAAGTCATTGTTTTTAATAAATGAATAACTTGGGGGAAACAATAGAAAGTCCCAGATGTCAGGGATGCAAGAGGCTCCCAGGATTCAGTGGGGATGACATTAGCTGAAATATCTAACAACAGGGTGCTAAAACCTGAAGAGATCACCTCCAGTAGACAGACATGGCCCCCAGTGGATGGATGGGGACACCCACTCATCTAAACATCTTTAACTCAGAAATGTTCCTGTCCTAAGAAAAGGCAGGGACAAAAAAGTGGAACAGAGACTGAAGGAAAGGCCATCCAGAGACTGTCCTCACTGTGAGATCTATTCCATCTGCAGACACCAAACCTAAAAGATGTGCTTGCAGACAGGAGCCTGGTATGGCTGTCCTCTGAGAGACTCTGCCAGGACCTGACTAAGATATGTGCAGACTCTCACAGCCAAACATTGGACTGAGCCTGGGGACCCCAATGGAAGAGCTGGGGGGAAGGATTGAAGTTGCTGAAGGGGATTGCAACCCCATAGGAAGAAAAACAGTGTCAACTAATCAGACCCCTCAGAGCTCCCACGGACTAAACCACCAACCAAAATGTATCCATGGGCCAGTCCATGGCTCCCACTACGTGTATAGTAGAGGACTGCCTTATTTGACATTAGTGAGAGGGGAGGTTCTTGGTCCTGTGGAGGCTTAATGACCAGAGAAGGGGCATGCTAGAGGGGTGAGGCAGAGGTGGGTGGGTGGGGAGCATCCTCTTAGAGGCAAAGGAGAGGGCGATGAAGTGGAGGCTTCATGGAGGGGATTCAATGAAGAAGCATAACATTTGAAATGTAAACAAATAAAATGGTTAAATAAATAAATAAATAAATAAATAAATAATACACTTTTATTTTGGGTCTGCCATGTGTGTGCAGCTATGTGTTTTGTGTGTATATAGACACCATAGCTTTTGTGTGGATACAAGAGATGAATTACACAGATTGGTTTACAATTCTTTATGACTCTTGTTGATAAATATGTGAGGTTTTATTACCATGTTCTCCACTTAACAAATGTAACTCAAGTTTTGTAGTGTCAATTTTGATGTTCTGAGTAAGATTGTAGCTAAATTAAGCCAAGTCGGGAGACTTGTCTATGTAAAAGTAATGTAGAAAAATTTTTTTACTTTGTTTTAAATTTCTAGATGTCTGTCTGTACATGTGTGTTTGTGTGTGTGTGTGTGTGTGTGTGTCTCTGTGTGTGTGTGTGTTTGAATTTTTCTTCTGTAATGTTTTTGATTATTCGCCATTTTCTCTGAAAGTGTTTTGTCTCATTGACACACAATGAAGGAAAAAACTAAGCATAGAAAGGACTTAGCTCACTGCAGCACGCACATCCACATGAGGTAGAAGGATGCAGGAGGTGATCGATGATTCAAAAGATGATCCAGTGATGATGCAGAAGGTGACCCAGTGATTCAGGAGATGATCCTGCATTTCAGAAGGTGACCCTGTGATGATACAGGTGATCCAGTAATGCAGAAAGTGATCCAGTGATGCAGAAGGTGATTCTGTGTTAAAGAAGGTGATCCCGTGTTGTAAGAGGTGATCCAGTGATAGAGGAGGTGAACCAGTGAGGGATTCTTTATACAGAATGCTTCCCAGTGACCTGTCATTTCTTAAACAGTAGCTGGGGCTGTGTGTCTCCTGATTGGCTCACTCGTTATGTTATTAGAAGGATTCTTAACTTCTTCCACTGGGAGCTATTTTTCTGTCTTCACTCTTTTCTTAGGGTCTGTTTCCAGATCCCAGACCATCGAGACACTGCCAGAATGCTGAAAGCTCGTCTGAACTGTGCCATTCCTACACGGCCACCTGCCAGCTGTCTTCTACACTCCTGGAGCACCAAAATTTTACATAGGACAAAAGGCAGCTAGATAGATACTCCCCACCCATTCATTCCCTTATGGAATACTGCCCAACAGATGTTAACAACAAACTATGTGTCAAAACACCTGAAAAAGCAAAGAACTGTAACTGTGTGAAGATCTCTTCTCTTCAAATCAACAAAGCACATTTATGCTTACCATGGAGAGGGAAATATATTGATAGAATGGTAATTTACTATTTTTTTTTTGCTAAGCCTTCTAGATATGAGTTGTAACTCTAGATTGTTAAGGAGGTAACAGATAGATCCAGCCAGTAAATTAATTTTAAAGAAGACCTTTTATTAAATTAAGTCTTAATTGAGGACATATTATATGGCATCGTCCCATGTAAGGACAGGGAAAATAGATATCATTATACCTAAAGAGTCAGAAGCATATTAGAGCCAAACATTTCTTAAGATAGTTTGTTTCTGGGTTTCGAGAGGTGGATCAGAGCCCTTGATATTTTTACAGAGGATTCGGGTTGGTTTCTTAGAACCCACATCACATGGCTAATAACTACTACTCTAGGACCACTTCAAACACCCACCCCTGGCCTCCAGGGGGGACTTCCTTCAGGTGCACCCGGTAGCTTACACACACACACACACACACACACACACACACACACACCCCACACACACGGACATAGGTAAACGTAAACTAAAGAACCTATCCCTACAGATTATCCTTACAAATAAAACTCTATAAACAACAATGAACAAGCCAAAGTAGATAGGGAAAAGGCCATGATGCCTCAACCCTCCACAAAGCACCAAAACAATGCTGAGAGTCAGACGTATAGTCCTCCCCAGGGAAGAACACACCAGTTGCTATCCAATACTAGATGGCCAACATTGAAGACATACATACAAGTAACATTATATAGACTGGGAACCTTGTATTTATATATTTAGGGATTTTAAATGAATTCAATGAACTTAAAGAAATTAAAAGAATTTAAATGAACAATGTTTTCTGAACCAAACAAGCATTAGTTCTTTATATGTAGGTATGGTGAAAAAATCTTATTTCAACTGAATGGTTTTGTTCTCTTTCTCTCTGTTTCTTTTTGTCTCTCTCTGTCTCTCTGCCTCTCTGTCTCTGTCTCTGTCTCTGTCTCTGTCTCTCTCTCTGCCTGTCTCTGTCTCTCTCTGTGTCTCTGTCTCTGTCTCTGTCTCTCTCTCTCTCTCTCTCTCACACACACACACACACACACACACACACACACACACACACACACATCAGGGATCACTCTGGGGCCTCTCATAAGCAGGACAAACACACACTCTATTACTTAGCTCTACCTCAAGCCCTGAGGACTTTTAAATACATAGTTGATATATAAAACCAGAGTAGTTTGTAACAATATTTCACTTTGCTTCTGTCTAAGGATTTACCTACCTTCTTCAAAACCAAAGGAAATGAATCTCAGCCATAAACTAAAAAGACTTATTCGGGAATGCCCGTTTTTTTCTTTGTTTACCCATAACTAACTTTTTTACTTTTCCTATTTTCTGACATGGAGTACATATCAGATAATTTAATAATAATTATAAAATAGAGAGAATAATTACTTTTAGGTATATTTTAGAAGCTGCAATTAGCATCTTATCTGGGAATTTGAGTTTTATTATTATTTAATTTACTGTGTCAACATGTAATTCAGTACGTTTATATAATTTGTTTAAGCAAATGACTCTTAAGAAAATAAATAGAATAGGTACTTTTGTCTGAAACCAGACAAGCACGTCCTCGGGGCACTTTCCCGTGTATTTCCTTTGCTTCATCTGGGGCCCTAACTAGCAGGCTCCCAGTATGATTACAGAACTCCTCTTTCAAAACGAATCATGCATTAAAACTAGAAGACTTGTCCCCATTTTAACATGGGAAGAAAAGCTGGTAGCAAAACACTCTGTAGTGACGCTGGTGTGACTAGAAAGGAAGAGGCTGTGGCACAAAGGACAAATTTTACTGCTGTTCCATAGTATGGGAGATTGAACACAGAGTTTGTATTGCTGGGCCAGCCCTTCAGCCCTCAACGATCTCTCTCGGGAAGGAAATTGTTGCTGTTGAGTTTTGTTTTCTTGTTTCTTGAACTCTTGTTTAGCAAAATGGAATTCTCTTTTATGAGAGTATATTTTGGTTGATGTTTAATTTGCTTTGTTTATATACCTATTTTAACTTTATTAGATATGACTGTAACATGCAAACTAATATTGGAATGTTATTATACATTAAAGTAGATACATTATAATACAGGTGATTTTTTCAATGGTTTGTTTATTTATTTGTGTGTGTATGTGTGTGCTTTTTAAGACTAGAATGAAATAATATATCCTGAACTGGAATAATAGGTGGTTGTGAGCTGCTGGGAATGAAATGTGTACTAGAAAATGAACGTGGGTCCTCTAGGAAAACATCATGCCAGTGCTCTTAATGGTGGAACCATGGTCCCTCCAGCCCTTGGGGGTGTTTTGAAAATAATTATTTATCTTTAACCAAACAGTGTTAAGCTCCCACTCTGGCTGAATCTTCCTATTTGCTCTCTCAGCCTTTTAACAATGCAGGGCCTTTGGTGGAAGTTGGTCAATGGTACAAAAAGACTCACTAAAATGTATTTCATCTTGACAAGAGTTATTCATTTCATTTCTCTCAGTAAACTAAAGCAGATAAATAACATTATAACATTTTCCAGTTTCAAATGATATGTGTAAGGAATTACAAGCCATCTATAAATCATGTCTAGTGATAGCTCAGCCTTAAGAGCACTTGCCACTCCTGCACAGGATGCTTAGTCTCTTCCCAGTGCCCCCCAGTGGCTCCCCTTCACCTGCAGCTCCATTTCTAGGAGCTGCAGGTGAAGGGGAGCTTCACTGGGAACCAGGCATATGCATAGTACATGCGTACGCGTGCAAACATTCACCGGTAGACATGCATTTAAACTAAATATACATATGAAAAACTATTTTTATAATATCTTTATTTAACAATGGTGACCAACAAAGAAAAATTATCAATTTGAAAGTGTTGGGTGACGTGGGAGGGTCTGGAGGTGTTGGAGGGAGGAAACGTGGGGAACAGGGAAAGAAGATGAAGTGTTATATTTATGGTTATGTTTAAACTAAAAATGTAAAAATATAACATACTGAAAATATCTACAAACTTATTAATCATTTCTTTTTTTCAGTTTTGTTCTCTTTTTAAAAAAATTTTTTATTGGATATTTTATTTATATTTCAGATGTAATCCCCTTCGCCCCCCCAGGAACCCCCATCCCATCCCTCCTCCTCCTGCTTCTATGAGGATATGCCCTCACTTACCTTCCCACTCCCACCTCCCCACCCACGACTTTCCCCACATTGGGGCATCCAGCCTTCACTGGACCAAGGACTTCCTCACCCACCAAGCTTGACACTGTCATCCTCCCCTACATATACAGCTGGAGCCATGGGTCCCTCCCTATGTGCTCCCAGGCTGGTTGTTTAGACCCTGGGAGCTCTTGTTGATTGGTATTGTTGCTCTCCTCATGGGACCACAACCCCCCTCAGCTCCCTCAGTCCTCTCTCCCACTCCTCCACTGGGAATCCCGTGGTCATTTCTTAAAGATTTTTACTGCAGTGTGGTTTGATTTCACAGAAGAAGAGCTAGGGTATAGTTAAGACATGGTTCTGAACACCGAACAAACTCTCACTTGATTGATTTACTTTTCTAAGCTAACTGACAATTTAGATATAAGAGAATTCCTTAATAAGGTGAATTTATGGTGCTCCCGCTTCCAAAAAGCTGCCAATATTCTATCATTTTTATTCATTTTAATTTTTTTTACATCTGTCATTATGTTCTACACATAGCTTCTTAATGTCAAAATCATAAGAACATGTAGACTTCTATGTCCCCCAGACCAAAGTCAAATTGAGATATATGGATCAACGTGATAAAGTGCTCAATTTTTAAAATAAGCATTCATGATAGTGTGTCAGAGGGACATATAGTTTTATACACAAGCTATTTTAATTTCTACTAAGTATTCCATATTTTATTAAGTAGCATTCAAAATAAGTCATATATTTCTTCACATGAGGTATATGTAAAGTCATAATGTTTAATTTATTTCTTGGAATGACAAGAATAAATACATAAGGAAAATAAATTTTGGTAGAGAAATCCTGCATATTACTTTGGGTCAACCACTTGGCAGGGCAATAATCCCATCAGTACCCACAATGCAGCAAGCATGATGCAGACACAATTGATCTGAGAATCTCCAAAACCTTGTATCTTTCTATAAATGTCTAACTAGTTGTCTGTAATTGTTGTGGCCCAAATCTCTTGCAAGCTGTCAAATATACCTTTGCTCTTTTTGCTTATTTGGAGGGTTTTTTTTGTAATTTATTTATTTAATTATTCACTTTACATTCTGCTCTCTGCCTCCCCTCCCTGTCACCCCCTTCCACAATCCTCTCTCCCTTTCTCTTCAGAGAGGATGGGATTCCTTGGGTGTCCCTCCACTCTGGCACATAAAGTCTCTGCAGGGTTAGGTGCAATCTCTCTACTAAGCCCAGGCATAGCAGCCCAGCTAGAAGAACATAGCCTATGAATAGGCACAGCTTTTGGATTAGCCCCATTCCAATAGTTTGGGACCCACATGAAGATCAAGGAAGAATAAAGGGAAGGATTTCAGGTCCTGAAGGAGATGGTAACTCCACAGACAGACCTACAGAGTCAACTTACCTGAACATTTAGGGGCTTTCAGAGACTGAACCACCAACCAAAGAGCATAAACCGGCTGAACCTATGCTCCCCGGCACGTATGTAGCTTGGTCTTCATGTGGGTCCCAAACACCTTTTCTCATTTCCATCCCTATGTTTCTGGATTCCATAGACATAGAGTAGTAAAAATTAATGTGAAGCAGGAAGGTCAGAAATGGGGCACAGGTCATGACTTCTTACACATTTATAAACAACGTAAAAAGCTAAGAATGACAACTCCAATCAAGAAAGAAGAAAAGAATCACAAGACCAGTTCTTGTTATTTATTTCTATTTGGGCTGGACTGAAGGGGGCAGGGAAAATAAGGCTGGAGAAGCTTAGAGATATCTCTTATTAGAACAAAATCCCCATGGTATTTGTAACCAGATTTCCAGACATTGAGACTTGGAACTGCGATGCAAACCTAAGTGAGGCCCCTGGAGCACATCCTTTATCCTGCTTGACTTCAGTGGAGGAACAAGCAGGAGGAACACATGGGCTAGCAGGGTCAAAAGCCTGCATGCTAATGTTATCAAGAGAGACCCACAGCAAGGAAAAGATATTCACCAGGAGACCCACGGTTGCTTCAGGCCCACAATTAAAAGCCTTCTTAATGTGTTTAGTACAGACTGGAGATGATATTTGAGCAGTTATCTAGATACGTCAGTTTTCTTCATTTTTGCACACAACGCAGCCACAGTTCCTAAGAAAAAATGCATCCCTTCCTGCAGTAATAAGACAAGAGTACAGAATGGTTTTGAGAATCCTTGATAGAAATGTGCTGAATCGCATGGTACTTAGGATAAAGTTCAAAATGGGAACCAGGAGAAGATGGATGGATGGAATCATAGATGGTAAAAATGTAAACTCTGTGGGCAAGCTTAGACTCCTAAATCTATTGGCCAGTAAATAAACTGCCAAACCAAAGCAGTTGAAGCCCATGCCTTGGAAGAGTGTACTGAAAGAAAACTTCATGGGTACAAATAACTGTCTTTCAGATTCAAACAGAGTTCCTATTGCCACAAAAGAGATGTGGCAGCAACAAGGATCACAGGAGTTCAGTACCTAGTACCCACTTTGTGTGGTTCATAACCACTTAAACTTCAGCTTCATGGGCTCCAGACATGGTTTTCTGACTTCCACAATCACACACAGACACACACAGGCACACACACTCTTGCACATGTACATGCACAACACAGATGCATACACACGCCCCTACAAACAGTAAAAACAATGATAAAAATATATCTTAATTTTTTTTCCTGAAAAGCTTCTTGACACATGCCCATTCGACAACAAAAATTTCTACCAAACAATACAAAACAAAATGAAAGAAAAAAAATCCGTGAACGTCATCCCTTTAGGGAGGTGACTCTGTAGGCTTTCCTTTTTCCCATCCTCAGTTGGTAAAATCCCAAGGCTCCAAAGTAAAGTCGTTGGTTGTAAAACTGCTTCTAAACACGATATGTCTCTTTGACCCTTTTTCTGATTTTTTTCTTCTACATTTTACAAATTATACTTTTGACAAAAAGACATCACATTCCGTCTTTCATATATAGAAGGGAATTCTCAGATTCGCCCTCCTTGTTAACATGGCAGAATGAAATTAAACCAATGTGTGGGTGATGTTCTGTTTATCTCATTTCACCCATTCTTCTTCCTTTGCCTTCTTTTGTTTTTTTTAATTCTTTATGATCCTTCTCTCCTCTTTTGGAATCTACTGCCTTCTTCTTACTTTCAAAAGTAACTTCTTTTTTAAAGACACAGGGTTTCTATGTATCTCTGGATGTCCTGGAACCGAACTCTCTCTGTAGACTAGGTTGGCCTAGAACTCAGAGACCCTCCTGACTCTGCTACACAATGCTGGAGTTACAGGCCATCACCACTACCATGCGGCCAACTGTATCGTTTTTTCAAAACAATGATTAAAATGTATCTTGAGGAACATAAATGCCCTTGTCTTATGTAGCACTATAACTCGCTATACTTTTTCCACAATTGTTTCTATTTACAAATAACGGAGGATGGCAAATCTTCAATGGGAAGATGACCCAAAACAACTTCTGAACGTACGTACACACATCACATAAGTTCAGAAGCCCATAGTCATTGACCCATACCCAAAATCCAACTGGTTTAAAAAAGAATGTTAATGAGTTCCTTCTTAAGTTTATTTGATGCCTGGTGATGGGGAAAAATACCTAAGCGTCTGTTCTAAAAGCCTCAAGTTTACAGGACTTCTCAACAAACCTATTGATACAAAGTTGGGTGATTGACAGCCCCCTTTCCTGTGTTCACTCTATTCCTAAGTCAAGTCTTTTGGTTTTTCTTATACCTGTCATATTTCAGGGTCAATGAGATGGCTTGTTAGGTACAGGTCCTTGCCAGACAAGCCTGACATACTGAGTTTGAACCCCAGAACCCATGTAAAAGTGGAAAGATGAAGCCAGCAAGACAAAGCTGCACTCTAACTTCCAAATAAGCATTATGGATTACATGGTGCAGCATACACACATCACTCATGCATGGAAACACATAGAAAAACGTAAATCTACCTTAAAGGGTTTTACAAGCTACGTTTTAATGCTTTCACACTATTGGAGTTTCAGATCGCACATAAGAACACTATTTAATATTTAAATAATATTTAAATATTATTAATTAAATATTTAATTTTAAATATTATTTAAATTTTTTTAAATAATTTTAAATATTTAAAATATTTAAATTTAAATAAAAAAATTTTAAATATTTAAATAATATTTAAATTTAAATATTATTAAATATTTAAAGAATATTTTAAAAAAATAAGATTTTTTTTAAAATCCTGATTGGATATGTTATATTTCTTGGTTATTTAAGCTAGTCTTCAGTGCATGAGCCTCAATTACATTAAGGCATAAGCGTACCAACGTAGCTGCATTTAAACCACACGTTACCGTAGTGGGCTAGATTGTTCGTGCTGCATGGTGTCTTGCCTCTACGACATTTCTAATGTTGAAGGAAGGGCCTGACTTCTGTTTCCAAGCTTTTATGTTTATTAAAGAGACATTATTTTGAAAAATGTTCATCCAACCAAGTTGTGAACCAGAGCACATACAGGCTATCATATTAGACACTGCTGCAGAATAAATGATTTACTACAGAAGCAAATGACTAGCTGCTTTCTTGTTTTTCCTTTCTGGCAAACATTGTCAATAAGATAACTTGACCCCCAAGAGGTAGACAAAGGAATAAAAGGAAATATTCTCCTTAAGGCCCTACTTCTCAGAGGCCTGACACCAAGTGGAACTAATTGTTAGCACCAGGAAACTCTAAACCCTTTCCATGAAGCCTTAGTTAGAAGCAGACTTTAGCCAAAAGTGACTCCAGCAAACTCCCCTTCTCCCTCCTCCCTCTTCCCTCCTCTCTCCTCCTTTCTCCCTTTCCCTCCCCTGGCTCAGTTGTTTCCTCTCCACGCATTGTACAACATCCAAGATTTTACATGGAAAACACCCCATGGCGTGTTTTTCATTGCAGGTTAAAATCAACTTTAATTTTGTTATTTTTTCCCCTAAGATGTCGCCCATCCCATTAAAATGATTAGGCTTTGCTTTGCTATAGTTACCTGAGGTAAGAATCAAATTGGCAGTCCTGGCCCACAGAAGGGAAGCCAAGGGCAGGAGAGATGCCAGGGAGCTGATGTAGAGCGAGCTGTCATTGCAGGGCCTCAATTTCACACCGTGTTTTAAGATGCTACGCATGCGGGCCTGATGATAAAGCAACGGGCTGTTATGCTTTGGAAAACAGAACTGCATTTCCTCCATCAAAGGAAGGAAGCCACGTTCAGGATCACATTTACGCTCGGCAGCCGTATATCAGATGACAGATGCGAACAATGGATCCTGCTAGGTAGATGTGAAATGCTTGGTTTAACTGACTTTCAAGTGTTGTGTTGCTCATTGTTCACAACTGGAAGCTCCGGTATTGCCAACACAAGTTACAAAACCATCCATTTAATGGTATAAATGAAATTATGCTCCGCAAACTGGGGTTTCAGTGTGGTAATGCGAGCCATACAATAGCGCTTATGTGAAAGACATCGGAAAAGATTTAAATGGCAGCTTCCCGTGTTTCCTTAGCAAAACAAAATGGCCCTTTACAACCAATGGTATACAACGACTGAAATAGTCTGGTGATAAAAAGAAAAAAAAAAGGATTTTTTTAACCAGACTGGAGAAAATTTCTTCCCTGTAAAAATAACTTTTTAAAGAAAAACTTTATGCAATTCTGGTGAGGATTGAAAATAGCGCGCGCGCGCGCGCACACACACACACACACACACACACACACACACACACACATCTTTACCAAAAATTAAGGAAAAAGAGGCCATGAATTTGAAAACTGAGGCAGGTGGGAGTGTACATGGGAGAGTGTGGAAGGAGAGAAGCAAAGAGAGAAAGGATCTCCAAAATATATAAAAGAATATATTTTTAAAAATCAAAATAAAGAGAAACAATTAGAAAACATTTCTTTTTATTTTTATTATCTATATGTTTTTAAAATGTAGTTATTTTTATGTCCATGAGTGTTTTATCTGCACGCACGTCTGGGTGGCATGTGAATTCTGTGCCCATAGAAGCCAGAAGAAAACATTGGATACTCTGGGGCTGGAGTTGTGATCTGCCAGGTGGGTGCTGGAAATTGAACCCAGGTCCTCTGGAAAAGCAACCAGTGATTTTCATCTCTAGCAGTCTCTCCAACTCCTCTCTTGACTTTTGCAGTCTTTATAAAAGTCTGCATCAGTTCATGGTGAGGATTATTCTCACAGATTTGTCTTTGCAGTGGCAACTCTGCACATTCCACATATGAAGTTCCCAATCTTCTTGTAAGGAAATGAATGCAAGACCCCATTAGAGCATCTCTCCCCCCTTGAGTGACAGTTGACCTGGGGCTCTAATATCAAGATTATTTCTATTCCTTGTCTTCTTACGAGTAAAGACGATAATTGTATTTTATCTTTACTTTGTTAAAATTAAACATACGCAGTCTGTCCCTTTGAAATTAAAAGGGTCTCTTGATTGAATGTGGGTAAAAAAAGGGTTCAGTAGGCAGCCCTGTCCATCCTATGATTTTAAAAAGATGAACACATCCATTTTTTTCTCAGACTCAGTTTCCATGGTACATTCTTACCATCTCAAGAAATAAATATTCTTTGCATCAACACTAGACATTAAACTAATTCTTTGGTTTCTAAAGTTTCCCACTTTAGAAACACGCTTACTAAAAGATGCCTTTTTGTTTGTGTTGAAATAGATCCTTTGGCTCATACCATGCCTTCCTTCCTGTAAGTTTATTTGCATGTGTGTTTGTGTGTGCCTTTCTGTTGTCATCTGTGGATATATCCAGGGCAGATTATTTACTTTCACTGCTTTTGTAGGATAACTGTCTTTTGGATATGCATATCAAAATTCTGGTCCTACCTGTTACTAGTTATATCACTGGAAAACTGACTTAGGCCCCCTGACCCTTAATTTGTTTTCTAATCAATGGAGCTAGAACATATTGGTGAACAGTATACAAATTCATATACACTCCTAGAGAGAACAGAATTCGACGTGGGGTATCTTTTCAATTACCCCATCTTTATTGTTTGAGACAAGGTCCCCCCCATCTCTCTCATTGGTCCTGAAGTCCATTGATTTCAGCTAGGCCGGATGGACAGAGAGACACTGGAGATCACAAGCACATGCTATTGCACTTGACCGCTCATGCAGGCACTGGGGGACCAAACTCCAGTCCTTCTGCTTACATGGGAAGCACTTTACTGATCTCTGCTCTGAATTAAAACTTAAAAATTAAGTGTACTAAGGTGATGTTTAAATGTAGCACATCCCAAGTTCAATTCTCAACTTACTTCTCCTTTTCTATGTATTTGTTATCCTCGGAACTTCCAGAAATCACAGAGCAGGCAGTAAGATAAGAGAGCTTGGTCATATTGATGGTGTTTTGTGGAAAAAAAACATAGGCTAAGGCTTTGGCCTTTCCTAATCTTCACTGTGCTCTGGACAATCAGTATTTTGGGCTCTTGCAAATGTGAATTCAGAGAAGTCTCCACCCAAAGGCAAGGAATTGAGGTGAGAGATTGCCGCTGGCTTTGGCATTGAGCAGTGTGTGCCTCAGCAGCTAAAAGACAAGCTCTCTCACAAGGTACTATGTTGACACAGAACCGTTACATGCTCTTGATAATATAATCTCATGTCTATTATCCATTGATGGAGAATATGTTAAGAAACATTTGGTATTACTGTGAAGTGTGAGTTGTTAAGAAGGTCATAAGGTACCTTCACCACCACATGAGCCTCAAAAGCATTGTGCAAAGTGAGAGGAACCAGACATAAGAAAAGACTTCTATTTTGTCTTTGAGAACATTCTGTTTAGTTACATGCCCAATATTAAAAATTAGATTGTTTGTTTTCCTGATGACTAGTTTTCAGTCAGATATATATCTGGTAAAGATTTTGTCCAATTTTGTAGGTTGCTTCTTTACTTAAATGATGCTGTTCTTTGCTGTACAGGAAGTTTTAAATTCCATGAGGTCTTATTTATTAGTTGCTGATCTTAAAGGCAAACAACCTAGATGACTCTCCACTGATGAATCGATAATGAAAATGTGTACATTTGTACAATCATCTATCACTCAGCTGTTAAGTAAAGCAAAATATGAACTAAACTAAAACTAAAAACTAAACTAAACTAATGTATCTGGAAACAACAATTCTGAGTGAGACAATCCAGGCTCAGAAAGATAATGTCATGTGCTTTCTCCCATCAATGGGGATTAGCTTTCAATCATTCAAGATCAAATGACATTCAGATATATATGTTTCATTTGAAATATACGTAGATGTCAGGGGAAATAGTATAGAACAATGGTGGAGATATTTCTTTCAAGAGGAGGCACACAGAATGTAGTTACAAAGGGTTAGATGGAAACAATGAAATAGAGAAGTGGTATAATAGGGTAGTGTTTCTCAACCTGTGTTCATAGCAGGTCACGTATCAGGTCTTCTGTATGGCAGATATTTACATTGCAGTTCATAACTGATAGATCACTCCTATAAAGTATCAAAAAATAGTTTTATGGCTGATGGTCACCGCAACATAAGGGATTGTATCTTTAGGAATGCTGAGAACCACTGACATGGGGGTAAGATGGAAGGCATGGTCGAGGAAGAAGTAAAACAGGAAGACATAACTAATGCTAAAGACCTTCTGAAAAAGGTATACAGAAGCATACTATACAAGCTTCCTAACACACACACACACACACGCACACTCACACGCACACGCACACGCACACGCACACACACATGCACAGGAATTTAAATTTAGTTATCCAGTAAAGAAGTGATGATCATATCCTTGCAATATTCCATAGGTCAAGGAATAACAATCTTAGTATCAAGAATTGTTTTTCATTTTTGGAACTGCTGTTCAGTGGGGTCCCATAGATGCCAAGCTTTACAGGCTACTGCCAATGTTCTTAGTTACCTTCCCACCCTGACCTTGACATTATGACCCTATTATTGAAGACACTTGATGCTTGAATTAAAGACCATGGAGAAATCGAGATAGTAATGAGCTGGGAGCTTCATTCTTGCTCGGTAGCTTTCGCAGTGTTGGAAGGTGCGATGCACACTAATGTGGGAGAAGAACTATCATTCATATTACCCATCTGTGACTTCTTAGAGTGACTGATGACTGGCCTAGCAAGATATGCCCACTGGTGCAATAGGGGTATGAACATCAAGGAAGTAACTCACCACATTCTGTTGACTTTAAGGCCCTGTGCACAATAAAATAACCCCACACTTGTCACTCTTTTTTTGGGACCAAGAACCTGTGGATAAACAGATAACACAAGCTTTAGGAAAAACCTACTAGTATTGTTCTGCTAAGGAGCCACAGTGGTAAACTGAGTCCCAATGACTTGTCATTAAGCCCATAGATTAGCAAATATCTCCACCCTCCCCAAGAAGCGTCTTTCTCCAACAGATGGTAATTAACACAGGAATTCATGACTGTTCAACATAAAGTGAATAAACTTAGCCCTAAAAAGGACACCTGTATCATCACCCCCTTTCCAGCATTTATGGATAAGCGTGCACAAGGGAACAGCAAGATCATAAGAGTCAGAAGTGATGAATGACTAGACAGACCCTACAGCACAGTTGCAAGTATGAACTAACAGCAGCTTTGACAGCATGTACAAGACCCGCACAAGCTCAAGCCAGACAAAATCCCATCACAGAAAAAAAGGAAATGGTTTTGAATATCAAACTTGGGCTGTGGAGCTACTGACAACTGATGGCTTCTGAGAGCAGTAAGAGTCTCTTTTATTTAAGCACACAAGCCACAGTAAGTCATGCTTCAATAGAAGACCAAGCTTCCGTTTGGGCAGCACAAGTTGAACTAGGATCTGGTGAGATAAAGTAACAACAAAAGAAAGAGGGGGGGCAGAGAGAGGGAGAGGGAGACAAAGAGAGAGAGAGCCAGAGAGAGAGAGAGAGAGAGGGAGAGAGAGAGAGAGAGAGACAGAGACAGAGACAGAGACAGAGACAAAGACAAAGAAGAGGGCAAGGAGGATAAAGGGAAAGGGGAATAGATCTGAAAGGCCATTGGAAAGAGAGAATACAATCTAGACACATTGTAGGAAAGTCTCAAAACATTAATAAGAACGTAAAAGTATAATATGTACTCTATAAAACTAATAGCCAACATTAGTTGTCTTTCTCCAAAACAATTGCAATGGAAAACCATGTTCCTTCCTCACACTGCATTTGAAAGCTTTGTGGTAACAACCTCAGGAGAACTTACACACACACACACACACACACACACACACACACACACACACAAACACAACACAAGCACACATGCAGATACACACACACCAACACACACAGACACACACATGCACACACACAGACACACACA
>JANHMN010000002.1:9914076-9968602 GCA_030674055.1 Rhabdomys pumilio | reverse complement strand
GCAGAAGCAGAAGCAGAAGCAGAAGCAGAAGCAGAAGCAGAAGCAGAAGCAGAAGCAGAAGCAGAAGCAGAAGCAGAAGCAGAAGAGGGGAACCAAGAAAAGTCTCAGCCATGTTAAAGTGGCTTCACCTTCTTGAGAAGTCTACCTCTGATGTTGGGCACAGTGCTAGCTGCCTATTAAAGCTGAGGACAAAGCTTGCTCTGTATTAGTAAATGCATAATAAATACAATTACCAAAGAGAAGGTTTTCTTTTTTTATTTCTAAATGTTTTGTATGGGTTATCTTGCATGACTTGGGGGGCTAGATGATATCACTGCCAACATTTTATATGGAAAGAAATTAAAGTTAAATAATTCAGTTAAGTGCTGTGCTCCAAAGTAGCAATGAAAATGAAGTTCTCGTGGGACTACCCAGGGGTAGTTTCTCTAACCCCTTCAGAGTTTAGGCTTCTATACTTTTTGTTGAATTAAGAAAAAAATGGAAGTTATTAACGTCTTTCTCAGAAAACATATACAAGTGGGTTTTGTTTAGTGGTCTTTCTACTGTTAAAGTGTGTTTTATCCCTGACTCCTGGTTGATTAATAAGCACCATTTTGTCTACAGTTCCCATGTGTCAGACACTCTTCTGGCCATTTTTATACTTGTTAAAATAATGTGATTGTTACAAGATCTCTGAGACACATACAAGTCTGATTACTGTTTTATACTGAGGAAATGGAAAGCAAAGATCTTTATCCTAATAGATTCGATTCTAGAGCCAATTACTCTAACCTCGGAGTTACTGGAACATCCAATTAGCACATGAAAGTGATCGACTTCAGATAAGTCCAAATTAAAACAATACTGAAATATTAAAAGACACGTTAGAATAGATGAATGTAAATGACTAAGCTAAGTGTGAGAAGGATAAGGAAAAATTAAAACTCCCAGGTTTCCCTCTGCTCCCCTTCTCCACATCAACTCCAGGTACCTCCTCCCATACACTGTCAATCAAACGTGGTAACTGCTCCTATGTGTTTGCATGTGGGGCTATCCACTGGGCCTTGGCCAACTTGCCAGAGGCCACACCTTCAAAAGGAAAGGATTCCCCATCCCCCAGCAACCATCAGATGCCAGTGGTCCAACAGCTGTCATTGGAGGCTGTAGAGCCTCTTCCTCCCTCTTCCATGCTGGGATTTTTTTTAACTTGTGTGATTTTGTTTAGGTAACCACAGTCTCTGTGAGTTCAAGAGTCACAGTCATGCTACAGCACCCCTGTCCCCATCCTTTGGATCTTGGCTTTCCCATCTTCTTCTATGACATTTCCTGAGCCTCACAGTAAGGTGTAGTGGGAAGTGTCGGTGTAGACATTCCATCTGTAGTTGGACAGTCAAGGGTCCTCTCACAGCAACAAGTGAAGTAACTAATGCTTCCTCCTGACTTCCTCCCAACCTCGTTTCCCACTGGTGCTTCTTTTCAATTCTTCTGTACTAATAGAGATAACCTTATGCTACAGGGCTGCTTCCTATCGGCTGGGCAAGAGACTTTCAAAAGTAACTTCCTTTTCCTTTCTGAGACTCTTTCCCCAAACGTCACCTGGGTGTCTACTATTTTCATTTCTGATTTTGGTTTAGATATCATATTCTTCTTTGAGAGTTTTCTGGAATGTGATCTCAGTGGTCCATAAAATTATGCAATTATGTGCAAGCCCTTAGTAAGCCATGTTTCATGTGTCATTACAGTTCTCTGCTTTTCCTTTCCTCACCCATCCCCTTTGTATCTTTAGAAAACAGGCAATGTAGAAACCCAGTAGAATTGTTATTTCACACATAATCATACCTGCACAATAGTGTCCATGTCCTAATTCATGGCTGGGATGAGGTGGATAAACATTTGTTGAGTAAATAAATAAAAACTGCTTCTCATTTTGTAAATATCTAATGAATAAGTCTTCTCCCCCAATTAGACAGCAAAATGTCTCTCAAAGAGAGTGAGAAACAGCCCATTGGTTTTGAGCACTCACTGCAATCTTACAGAACATACATTCAGTTCCCAGAAACCACATCCACTGACATTTAGTGGTCTATAACTACAGTGTCAGTGAATCCAGTGCGCCCCCACTGCCTGGTCTCCAACAACACCTATCTGCACACACATGGCATAGACTCATACAGACACATGTACACATAATGAAAAATAGAATAAATGTTAAAAATAATAGCATTTCACATACATACATAAACAAATACATAAATCGACACAAAATAATAAAAAAAATTACTAGGTGCATGGAAAATGGGGTGGACAGTAGACTTAAGATTGGTATTGTATAATGTTCTTGTTGTCCTGTGCAAATAATATCTGAAAAGAAGAAATGAAGAAGGAAAATTCATTTTTATTTAAAGTTTCAAGGGGAGTAGTCTCTCATGGTGGGGAAGACAAAGTCACAGGAGCAGGAGGCCCTCTCACCTCCATAGTTGGAAAGTAGACAATAAACAGGAAGTAGTGCCCAGATAGAAAGTTAAGGCCCACCTCCTCCTGTGATAGACTTACTCCAACAAGGCCCCACCCTATAAATTAAACTTTGTAAAACAGCACTGTCCCATTGGGACTAAGTGTTCAAATATACGAGTTCATGGGGAAATTTTCATATCCAAACCACATTAGCCATTGTAGATAAGCTGTTCAGAGAGGTTTTTCTAATAAAGATTGAACAGAAATCTAAATCACAAGAAAGACTAAGTCTAGAGCAAAGAGTGCTCTAGCAGAATAGCATTGCACAGGATTGTACCCTGTGCTGGGGGGTTGGGTTGGGTTGGTTTGGTTTGGTTTGGTTTGGTTTGGTTTGGTTTGGTTTGGTTGTTTGTTTGTTTGTCAGCTGGACACAGGGTAGGTTCATCTGAGAAGGAGAAACTTCAACTGAGAAAAATGTCTCTATCATTGTGGCTTATAGACAAGTCTATCAGGAATTTTCTTGGTTGACTATTGATGTGGAAGTGTCTAGCCTTCTACAGGTGGTGCTGCCCTTGGGCAGGAGATTCTTGGAGAGATAAGAACACTATTAGTGACATGAGTGTGAGGAGCAAGCCACTCACACAGCATTCTTCCGTGGCTCTGCTTCAGGTCCTGCCTCCAGGTTCCTGCCTTGTGTTCCTTGCCCTGACTTCTTCTCATAATGGACTATAAGCTGTAAGATAAAGTAAACCATTTCTCTCCCAGGTTGCTTTGGGTTATAATATTTATTATAGCCATATAAATCAAAGGACAAGAGAGAATATACTTCTTGGAAGTTTCAGGAAAAACAAACAAACAAACAAACAACAACAACAACAACAACAACAGCAAAATCCATGTCTCATTGGAATGGTGGCAAGTTCCTGGTCTTGAAAATATGAGCAGAACCCCAAAGGAATAATTAGGGATGTGGATTTAATTCTCCTTAATATTTTGAGCACTGGAATTATTTCTAAATAGCCTTTACAAAATAGTGCCTTTTTCATATGTATTCTGCCCCTGTGCTGAACTTGTTCATAACTGTAGTGCTCATGACAACATTCATTGATCCTCTAACCATGGTCTTCTCCCTGTCCTCACCACTGTGTGCTAAGTTAGACAGGTATGTTTTGGTTTTTTATCCTGTCCTTAACACCTAGAAGAGGGCTGATCCTAGAGATGCCATCCCTTCAAGATCCCTTGAAAGGAGAAAGTATGTCTTGTTCACATGTAATAAGAGCTACCATTGTCATGGTCAAAATAAACAGAAAGGGAAATGGAGATATGAGGTCCTAGTTTGTTTCTGTGACCCAGTAGGAGGTCTCAGAGCTTTTTTCTGGGTTGATGGCAGCACACAGAGCAGGAAGCCTCTAGATGCAGAACGCTCTTGGGGAAAGTAGCTGCAGGGATTGCTGATGGGTTGGCACTTCTGGCTAAGAGAAAACAGATGACATAGGTTTCTTTTTATGTTTTGCACTTAATAGTCAGGTTATACAATTAATGAAGAAGAGAAGGAATCCTATTCATTAAAATCATTTAGTCTTTAAGATTAGCAAATATGTATACTTAGATTATTAAAACAAAACTATCAACAGCAAAACCAATGCCAACCAGCTCTGATTCTTTTCAGTATCATTTACCAAAAATTGTGATTTGGCTAGTGTGTGTCCCCGGTATAGCATCCTAAGAGTTTGAATAATGACATCCACAATTTTTATCTCAATTAAATATTACTTCTGTCCTCCTCACCTTTGTCTTCGAAGGGCGTCGGCTTCTGAATTCAACACCTTCTTTGAAAATAGAATAAGAAGCAGAATTTGGAACTAATCCCACCTGTCTTCGTGGTGACTGTGAGTAGAATTTCCCTCTGTTATGGTGCATAAATGACAGCCACACACAGCAGATTCATTTTTCCCTCGCTTCTAGAAACAGTGGACGGGACCTTGCACAAAAGTAAGGAATTGAACTTGGCTCTGTCTAGCTGAAATTCCTTTCAGTGCTAAATGACATGTTTAGATCAGGTCTTCCTGGTACCAGGAATTTTTCTATGGCTGAGATCCATAGCTATATAAGAACATTTTGGAAATGCTCTTAAATCAGGATGCAGAGATGCAGACCCAGGACGAAGAGCCAACCCAGAAGCCTTTTTTGCAGGTAATTTTAGGCAACCATTCTGAGTCTGTAGACTCTACGCTGATGTTAGTGAAGATCCAAAAGAAGCCACAGCGATTTTGAAATCCTGGAAGCCACAAACAAACGCCAAAACATTCATTTTAAATATACAGCACTCCTTACCCTCATCTGTGCTCATGTTCTGTGAACAAAGAAAAAGCTGTTACTTTAAAATAAATGTAGAGAGATGTTGGAGAGAGGGCTCAGCAGTCAAAAGCAGTGTCCGTTCTTCCAGAGGACCCAGGTTCAAATCCAAGCACCCATCTTGTTGCCCACAACCATCTGTAACTCAAGCTCCATAGGAATCTGACACCATCTTCTGGCCTCTGTACATACCCGGGACTCATGTGGTACACAGACATAAATGCAGGCACAACATCCATACACATAAAATTATTTAATAAGTAACACATGTGTGGAGATTGTGAGTAGTCCAAATTCAGGAAAGGTGGATGTTACATTTGTCTCTTGTGTGTGAATCATGAACTTTGACGTTTATATGTGTGTGAATAAGAGAAAATAGGAGTGAGTTAGACTACAAAAGTACAAAGGAGAAGACCAGGAAATGCTGAAAAAGGGGCGGGGCATAGTGAGATGATACTGGTAGTGATGAGAAGATGACACAAAAGGGGAGTATGACAGAGGAAAAAGAGAGAGATTAATAACTTTTTTTTTATCTGAGAAATGCCTAAAATTAACGTAACAAGATACAATCAAATTGTAGGAAGAAGATATTTTTCTGTGAGATTCAACTATAGAAGAAACTACTATCTTATCCACCCTTTAAAAACAACTTTTGAAAATTTTATATATGATTACTATATTGACATAATTTCAACCCCATACTCTTTTTGCTGAACCCGTCCAGTGTCCTACCTAGTACCTCTCTGCCCTATCTCAACTGCATGGCCTCTTCTATAATTATTACCATCACACACACACACACACACACACTGCCCAAGTCCATTTAGTGTTGGTCATATCTATATATGTTTAGGGTTCACTACCTGGGGTTGAATTATCTTTCATGGAATTTATCCCTGGAGAAAACACACTCTTCCACTCTCAACAGTCATTAATTGCCAGTAGCTCTGCATTTAGGTTTGGGGACTTATATAAAATGGTCATAAAAGACAATATTATTTAAAATCCTTAATCCACATGGATGGAGCCAACAAGAACTACTTTTTTGAGTCTTCTATTTAATCTCATTTTTACACCCGAATCTGTCCTATATTTATGACTTTTCCAAACAACTACACCATAACTGGATAGTTTAGGCATTCTCCAAGTGACTATCCATTTGTGAGATTTCCAGTGAGCTTCATGGATTGATGGAGTCTCCTGGGATTTTGTACAAACCTGGATCAGGACACTAAAGGACAATCTAAGTTCAAAGTGTTCTGTAGAAATGTGATGCATAATTATAACAAGAACAACATCTGCTTAGATTCTAATATTTTTCTGCCTTCTATGGCGATCAGAACTATATGGATTGCAAAAGGAATATGTCCACATTAATACCCAAGGTATACCAAAGAAAAATAAGAATTTCTGATCTAGCAATGACAATCTATAAGCCTATGGATAATTATTTTTCACTATTTGGACAATAGTTCACACATTTTGTGAGGATTAGGGTAAAGAATGCTCATAAAAGCCCTCTTGCTTGTTATTGGTTATTTCTTACCTTTTACAGAAAGGATTTCAGCTATACAAATTTTAATGGTTTTCTGAAAGTGAAGTGTAATAATTTGTCTAGTATTATTTCTCTGTCAGTAAGGACAGATTCCTGAGGCAAAGGGTTACCAAGCAAAAAAACCTAAGACGAACAACGCATTTGGAAATGTCAGAAGATGGCAAAGATTTATCTGCTGAATCTGTGGTTGAAGGTGACATTCCATGAAAATCAGCCCAAAAGTCCAAAAATGGTAATAAGAAAATATAAGATATGAAAACATGTGTAAAGAAGTAGAATATGAATCGCTAGTATTACTAACATTTTATCAACGAAAGAATCAGACATGTGCTCCACGAAGTAAACAGAAATATGTTACTTCACAGAAAAATTACTGAGTAATTTTTCCCTAAGAAAAGAACAAAACTATCAGAGAAATATATTTATCAATGCCCTTTCTACAAACAAAGCTAAAGGCTAAACTTCAACAAAGATAATTTGATTTTTCCCCCCTTCAAAGCCTATACAATTGGCTGGCAAGATGATTGAGTAGATAATACCTTATTTCATACATGCCTGACAAACAAGATTTAGTCCTTGGGCTGTACAGTGGGAGGGAAAGAACTGACTCTTAAAAGCTGTCCTCTGACTTCCACATATGTAGATTGACATGTACATGCACATGTACACGCACACACAAGTATGTATCATAGTTACATAACATGTGCTTCACACATATACATGCATATATATATAATATATATATATATATATATATATATTACACATATATACAATGTATCACATACAATAATAATTTTTTTAATGAGCATTTTCTGTCTTTCTTGAGGGAGGGACATTTATCATTTTCACTATGATTCTAAATATTTATTCCAAGACATTTGATTTTTTCATTTGAGAAAAGATTGCAATATGTATATGTATATGTATATGTATATGTATATGTATATGTATATGTATATGTATATGTATATGTATATGTATATGTATATGTATATGTATATATGTGTGTGTGTGTGTGTGTGTGTAATTAGATACACACACACACACACACACACACACACACCAAAACAAACAATAGTGGCTAGCTGATGAGATCATGTAGGGCATCTAATTAAAAGAACTGGTAATTTTGTTTTTCTTTCTATCTTATTTTTAACGCTTCTGGATCAGTAGCAGCCAGTAAATGACACAATGTTAAATCATACTTTTTTCCAGTTTAAAGAGGGGGAAGAGGAATCACCCAAACCTCACGTCAGTATCAAATGAGGCAGTTTATTCTGGTTTTGAAAAAGAACAGCTCCAGACAGAGGAATAGCAAACTCGAGTCTTGAGGTCTTCCCTATATATCCTGTTTATAAAGGAAATACAGAAAAACAAACAGAAAGAACCCAGGTTTCTTGATCATACCTGGGCAAGGCCATGTGTGCTCCATGCAGCTCAGCAGTGCCCTGGCACCATGTCTTCCTTCTCCCCCTACCTCATCCCCTTCTTAAAACGGCACCCACCACTCTAGAAAATGATCTATTGGGACTTCAAAGCTGTGGCAATTGCATGTGGCACAGGATGTACGCAATTAATTATGTGATGTTTAAATGACAGGGTGTAGGGAAAATTGGGAAGAAGAAAATGAAGGGTTTTTTTTTAAGAGTTAAAAAAAAAATATGCCCAAGGTAAACTGAAAGGCCTGGTTGTCTGCTTGCCAAGAAGCAGTAGCAGATAAGACCTCCAGTTGCTGTGGAAACTGGGGCCTCCAGGAGCCAGAATCCAATTTCAGAAACCACAAAATCAACACAAACGTGTGCAAAAATAAAAAGGTTTGTTTGGCAAGTCGTAAGGAGAAGGCGACCAATGTATAAAACACGTGAACCAAAGTGACCTCGGCCCACTAACGCCCTAACGGCAGCGATGCCCACAGCAGACCTGGCACCTCTGAAATGAATGGTAACAAGACACAGTCCCCGCTGCTCTCTGCGATCGGGTAATTGCTGCTTTGTGAAATACCAAACATCCACCACCTCTTCCCTAGCCCTACCTCCAAAAGCACAGCACCTCCCTTTCATGGAGGCAACCCTAGGAATTGAGAGTCCAACCCCAGAGGCCAGAAAACCCACAGCCTCCTTTTCTGTGTTCTTTAGACCATGAATACACATGATACACTATATCACCCAGGAAAAGAAAAATGAAGAAAGTCAGACGATGAAGGCATAGACATTCCTTACCTTTTTTGATGTTTCTGCGAAGAGTAATTTTCTTCTGAACTGTCTAGTGAGCTTACCTCTTAACCATTCTAAACCGGTATGTCAACCTGAACTCTGTTTAATTGACTTAGTGTTGGAGTAACCAGTCATTCTCTAAGATAAAGCTATTGGCGAGTCTATGACTTCCAACCTACTCTGTACTTTCAGACTAATCAAGCTATGCGTATAGTTATTATTATGTCTTTCCTTCATTTTCTATAATGAATGAGATGAAGCATTTGAGCTGCTAAGTCCTGCTTTACATACTATTTGCTTTCAAACCTAGAGGCTTTAGATACACAACTGAGAGAATCTGTGCACTTGCTAGTGTGGACAAAAGGAGGTATGATTTTATTATTCCATCAAATCTGTTAAGCACCTGTTCAGAGAGACAAAATTGAAAGCTACATTGAATCCTAAGTAGATAAAATATATAAAGAAACAAAAATCACCACACAAAACCATGATATATGCATATATATATTATACACACACACACATATATATATATCATATTCACATACACACATACATGCACACATATATACACATATATGATATATATATATAATATACACATACATAATACATATATATCATATACACATACACAGACATACATGCATACATATATATGCATATATATTATAAACACATACATAACACATATATATATCATATACACATACACACATATACATACATGCATACTATATATCATTTACACATACATACACATATATAATATACACATACATATACACACATACACACATATATGTCACATACACATACATATATATGCATATGTATATATATCATATACGTATACACACATATGATATATCACATACATACATACACACATGCACACACATCACACACACACACATATATATATCTCCTGTAGAAAATGGATTCATACATGAAGTTGAGAGAAGAAAGTGGTGGAAAGAAATGGAGGAGTGAGTCCAGTGAGTTTCATCAAAATATCATACTCCCAAATGGTAAACATTTTGACGTCTACTCTTTCCTCAATTCTAAATCTGCGGTCCTTGAAGTGAAGTTCAGAGATACTTTCTTGCTATCTGAGTATTGTGCATTGTATTGTGAAGACTTTTTTAATCCTTATACATCTGAGAGCACAGGTAGTCATATAAGTCCCATTCTAGAAACAATGAAACAGGCCAAGAGTGGTTGAGTTGAACTACTGCATGATTCAATTAGGAAGCTGACATTTGAACCCAGGTCATCTGGCCCCAGCAGCTTAGGGTTTTGAATAATGGCTATGCAAAATAGAAATGCAGTTTTCCTCGTATTTGCAGTGTCTCGGGACATGCAGGAAACAGCAAGTTATACAGATTTGTCTTTCTACTACCACATACAAATACAAATTTATCTTTAAAATGCTAGTGCAAGGCTGGACAAGGCCTCTAGTTATGTGTTATGACAGGACAGCAAGGAAGAAAGTTCTGTTTAGACTTGAAAGAGAAGCGGATGGTTGTGTGAACTCCCTGGGCATACTACTGAATCCCAGTCATAGCCTTCCCCCTTTTCCCCTAAGGGAACAATTGGATGAAGAACTGAGGCCCTTGATGGTTTCAGCCCCCACCCTTTCCCCATTCTTCCATTCATGATGGAGAAATCCTGCAAAGGCCAAAACAGAGCAGAGGACCGAGTCAAACAAAACTCTCTTTTGCAAGATCACTTCTTCCAAAGGGACTTGATTAATCTAATAACGTTATACGTTAAATCAATTTTCACCACGAAAATGAAAGCCACACAGGGTGATATATACCCCCTGGGAACTCCCCAAATGCACCCAGCCAATGCTTAGGTTTCGTGAGACTTCTTATATTTTACACAGAAAATTAAACGTTAGCAGTCCGGTTCTATTTTCGCTTAGAATGTCCATTAAAAGTCTGGCTGCAATATTTATGAATAGCAAAACAAGGCCACCAGGACACGTATCAGCTCAAAGCAAGTTTCAGTTACAGACCTGTCAAGCAGAGCCTCAGACGTTAATAATAAGAATAACGTAGAGAGCTAAATTGGAAGAACAGGGCATACAAAAGAGTCTATAATTTTTAAGAACATGAAGTAACCTCTTCCTTTGCTTCAGTGAAGGTTTTCTTCTGGTCTTTGGTCCTTAGGTTACTGAGTAAAGAACCAAGTTCAAAATTACGTTTAATAAAATTTATAATAAAGGACACAGGAAAACATTAAAGGGAAATATCAAATGCTTAATTAAGAATATGTTGAAATTCCAACTGAGAGCTTACTGTCTTAAGAATCAACACTTATTTTATATTTTTATTGCTGTGTATTTGCATATAATGTATTTTCATCAACCTGGACCCGTGCAGGCAGCACTAAGAAGCCTCAGTGGGTTTAAACAAATGGATCTTTGTTTAAGGATATATTTATATTTTTAAATTATGTGTATATGCAGGAGTTGGGTATGTCTGCATGAGTGCAGTGTTCCTGGAGACTAGAAGAATGTATTGGATGAATTGCAAAGAGTTGGAGTTGCAGGTTGCTGTGAGCCACCTGATGACGTGGGTGCTGGGAACTGAACTCAAGTTATCTGTAAGAGCAGTGTGTACTCTCTTGTTCCATCAGATTTTTATTTTCAACCATCAAGATCCATCTCCCAGCCTCCACCACAACCTCAGATGAATCGATGTTGAAGACAATTTTTTTTCCTTTTCTATTTTTTTCTTCTGTTGACTTGTCCACGTTATTAGATAAAAGTAAAGGTCTGATCTCAAATGAACTTCAAAAGGAATGTGTAGAAACTCACCTGAAAGCTGCTACTGGATGGTTAGTAGCCAGTGCCAAGGAAATAAAAATGACGATAAAGGTCATGAAAGCTAAACATCTCATAAATATTACTGTGAGCTGACGAAGAGAGAGTCTTCAGCTTGGAAAAATCAATGTAAGTGTTCCACTCTGTGCCATTTTCCAGTAGTGCATCACGGGCTATAATTGATCCCTAGTTAAAATGAAAACTGGAACACAGTCTTGATAGTTGGAAATAAAAATCACTCTAAGCAGGCAAATAGATGAGGCTTAAAAATTAACGGCAGACCTCCACATCCTGTTTCTTCCTGAATGACCTTTGACCTTTCGGCTCAATCCATTTTGCCAAAACACAAACGGATGCAACAGTTTTTTATCAGTCAGCCTTCCCATTGCTCCTCAGAACTCAAAAGCAACGGTAAAAAAAAAATAGTTTGAAGGGAAACTGGGAGAAATGCACTACAGCCTCCTCTCTTAGCTCCCTCCATTGCGAACCTTCCTCCTGCTTTCCCACCGCCCTTCATGCTCAGCCACTTAGCAGGGAGTTCGTGGTCCCATGCAGGACTACGCTTCTAGCCTTTTACATACCGCTGAGCACAACGTAAGATTACACGAAGAAAGACTTTAAAATTATAGAACACCCATCAGCTGCTGGCAGTGGACTAGCTTCATCCTGAATGTTTTACTCTTGCTATTTATTTCACAGGACAGGAGAAAACAACTTTATTTCAACTGCAGCCTCATTGGTGGGCGAAGGGGATAAGCAGAGAAGGTGGTGAGGAGAGCCAGTGGATCGGGGGCGTGCTGCTTTCGGTATGATCTGCTTTTACAGCGATCTTTAACTATGTGTGTGTGTCCATGTCATGAGTGCAGGTGATCATTCTGTTCAAGGGAGGTTGTTCCCCCAGGAGACTGTTGTGAACCACCTGATGTAGGTTCTGAAAACCAAGCTTGGGACCTCTGCAGGAGTTATATCTCTCCAGCTTCAAGATCCATCAGTTCTCGGAGTCTGACTCTTCAGTTGAGTTTGACTTGGTAGCGTCTTCTGTCTCAAAGGACTGGCTGAATCACAGAAGATTTAGATGGAATAGTATGTCTCTCTCTCTCTCTCTCTCTCTCTCTCTCTCTCTCTCTCTCTCTCTCTCTGTGTGTGTGTGTGTGTGTGTGTGTGTGTGTGTGTGTGTGTGGTGTGCATACAGAACAACTCTCACATCACAGAGAATTACTAAGCTTAAAAAACTCTCTGTGCAATGGAAGGAGGGTATGGTTTTCTTCCAGTCAGTTTTCAAAGAAACGGTTCTGTCATCTGGCCCCAAGCTTGGGTGTCCCAACTCCATGTTGCAGAGCAGTTCCGCCTGCGTCCATTTCTCATTCAGCCCCCACAGTGGCAAAGCGCCAGCTGCTCTCTCTTGGTAATTGCAGGCACTCTGAAACTTTGGGTTTTCTCTATCACTTACCTCTGAAACTCTTTTGAAGTGCTCTTATTTCTGGCTTTCCTCACTTTGCAATTCTCCAGAACATCTTTCAGGCTAATTGAACTATCAAGTAATGTCAGATTAGAAAACAAAATCTGGGAACCCAAATCATAAAGTCTAAACTGTGTAGAGCCAGAAATGTGAATGTGATCCTCCAATAGCTTCTTTGCCTGCCATGTTCACCATTTCTAAAACCAGAAGTATATGTGGTGAGAACTGTGGTACAGATTAATATTCTAAGTATCCTCTTAATGCTTTAATGAGGGGAGAGTTAAGCTATAGCCACGAGTCACCAGACTCAGCAAATTTGAATATGAATGTAGCAGGTTTTATGTTTAGTGGGCTTATGGGGGTCTGAGGGAGTCCTCAGATAAATGTGTTGACTGAACTAAGGAACATGGTCTGAGGGTATAAGCTGGTTCTCATCACAGTGACATCTAGGAAAACCATTTGAGTCAGTTGGATGACCAGACAACCCATATGAAGTCCTGAAAGGAAAGACAATAGATATAACTAAAGAGAAAAGAGGTAGGTGGGCCCTCCCTGAAGAACTCAGAAACTGCACACAAGGTGAGATAGTGAAGGGGAGATGGAATAAAAATCAGACACCCGGCAAGAACTCTAGTTAGGCATGTGGATCACTCCTTAGACTGCAAAGGTGGAAACTGATGCTTGGAACTTGCTTCTGCCTCTAAGCATCTCGCTCCACAAAGATTAACCAGATTTACCTTTATACTAACTGTATGCAATTATGCTATTTTAATGGTTTCTGGAATGAGGGAACCTGCCTTTGCCTGATGCACTGTTGCTTCAACTACTGCATGTAGGGCTAGGAAGAAAGAGAGAGAAGAGAGAGGAGAGAGAGAGAGAGAGAGAGAGAGAGAGAGAGAGAGAGAGAGAGAGAAACAGTTACAGTGTGTGGTGTGCCACTGTGTCAGCCTGAGGGAGTTATTAGGAACGCTTTCCCTGACATCATGGAAATGAGTAAGGCTCATCTTTCCCAGTTTTACAAAGTCAGGGTGACCATTTCCTCAGACTGTTCCCAATTACGCCCATCTTCCACAATAATAATTTATTTTGGGTTCTTACATTGAGTCCTGCAATGAGAATTATTCCCTATGCTTCTCTTTTCTTCTTATATTATGTTCGTGGTGAGAAAAGTGGTGGATTTCAGTTTGTTCAGTTTTGATAACCCTAGAAGGCAATTCAGCACACATATATAAGATCATCTAGTAAAATAATAAGCTATGTAATTATGTAGAATCAGTTAATCAACTATTTTTTATTTTGATCACCATTATTACTTCTTGATGGTTAGTACTCTGTAACACTTAGATAACTTGAAGAGGTGAATTGGGGCTGGCGTCATGCCTCCACAGTTAACAGCAGTTGCGATACAAAGAACAGAACAAGAGTTCAAATCCCCAGAGCTGAGGTAAAAAGCTGGGCATGGTTACATATGTGTCAGCGTGAGGGAAGATCTCTGGGACTTGCTGACTACCAGTCTAGGTCCAAGTTCAATGAGTGATCCTTTCTTAGGGGAAAAAGATGAGGAGTGAGGGAGCTGAATACCCAATGTCCTCCTTTGGTCTCTGTGGACACATCTATATATGCATTTGCAGGTATGCCACATACAGCAGTATATGCACATAAGTTGACTATATAATATTTTTAGACATTTTGGTGGCATAATCATATACTATATCGAATAGTTTGTGATTATTGTGTTTGTAAATAATGTCCTCCCTACTACCCCAGGTTTGAGGACAGAAACACCATCAACAATAAAGGGGCCTTTTTAAATTTCTGTTAAAATGTAATCTGAGAGAATTGGTGATGCTTCCAATTCTCCTCTCCAATAGAATTTCATTTGTCAGATGATTTTGGGATCATTTCCAAATAAACACGTTCTGCAATGAACTTGATTTTTTTTTTAATAATCGCAACTGCAAATGTTTTTGGAAAATCACAAGAAGCGAAATGTGAGGGGAAAACCCAGTGGTTTCTGAGAAGAGGGAGAGGATTAAAATCAGAGCTGTATTTCTAATACAGAATTCGTCTATTGGAGGAATTTGCAAGTCCTCCATCATGAATAACGTAAAAAGTTCACTAGAAGTAGCAGAGGAAAGATAAAATTGGAAGTCCATTTATTCAGAGAAGATGGCAAATTCTTACCTGGAGTAATATTTCTATAATCTTTTCTCCCTGACCATTTGAGGGAAGTTAGCTACAGGCTTTTCTTCCCTTCAGAAACATGCCCTTTATGCCCTGTGAGTTCTTTATGACTACGTCTACGAAATGTTGGCTTTCCTTCCCTGCTCCCACTCCTCACCCAGAGCTAAATGCATTAGCTGGCTGGATTCCCTCTTTCTGTCAATGGTACCACCGTTCCTGTAGCCACCCACACTTGAAACTTTGGAATTAGTTTTCATCCGACTGGCTTCCTACCCTCTACTCCTAGATCATTTACAAATCTGTTCAACTCTCTTACGTTCCTTTCCTGTGCAAGCCCATCTTGCCTGCCATGTTACAGATCCTAATTCAAATATTTATTATCTCATGCCACTCAGCTGCAATATTGTAGTAACAGGAATCTATTTCTATGACATTGCCCTCATGACCTTAACTTTGATATTCATCTTCAGTGCCGCCTCCTCCTCCTGCCTTTATCTTTATGGCACAAGCTGGTGGCAGGTTCACCAGCTAAAGGGTCATGAGAATATACATGTTTGCAATAACCTCCTATTGCAACCTCATTAGAAAATTCAGGTTATACTTTAGCACATTGGTGACTTGATCTCCTGATTTAAAAATCCGATTCATTTTATTCATAATCCTTTTAATCAAATTAGTTGAATATAAAAATATTTTTTTCATGTAAAATCAATCATGTCGGTCACATTGGATATTTTAAGCTATTTATACTTAGAAATGCTTTCATAAATAGTCAAATGTTTTGCCTTCTGTCTTTTATTATAAATGTGCAGCCGAGTACACCCAAGGCACAGAGGCATCCAGTAACAAACCCCTTCGTGTTTTTACAGTGGTTATGTTAATTGGTCCTTCCGTGAATATCAGAAGTTAATTTTCAGAAAACCGTTTATCCTCCAGTAACGAACCTAGGTTAAGGAGATGACTCCATGCGTGAAGTATTTACAGCACAAGCATGAGAAACTGAGTTCTGATCCATAGAAAGCATGTACAAAAGACCTAGGCAAAGAGCATACAATTATTTCATTCATGAATGGCAAATTGCTATGGGAAGCTAATGCATTCTCTTTGGAATTGAGAGTAGTGGCTCAGCCAAAGGTCCAGCAATATGGTCTCTGACCCAACCCAGAACATAAAACATTGACCAATGACCATCATTAGAAAGCTAATCATGGTAAATTCTGTGCCCAATTTAAGCACAAAAGCCATATTCTCTGGCTAAGTTTCATGACACGATGAATCTCTGCATTATATTCTAACTTGAAAAATAGTATTGAACGGCTCCTCAGTGACTTGTTCTCTGGGCAGTGTAATCCCAATTCCTTTTATCTTTTCCTCAAAGTCTGGTTTTCTTAGTCTTTAATCATCACTTCATCTCTCTGAACGGCCTCCAAACCTCTGTGCTCTTCCTAGCCTGCCCTTTCCACAACTGGTCCCTCTATGGAGTAAACAGCAGAAGAATGTCATCAAACAGCCACCCTACGTGGTAAGGTTGGTTGTGCTAAGCACCCAGCACATATATCCTCATTCACAATCGCTTTCCTGGATTGCAAAACTTGGCCTATCCATATGGCTTTGCGTGAGGGCGTTGGTTTCTAAAAAAAAACTTCTGGGTAGGCTACTAAACTACATGTCTCTGAAAAGGTGCATACACAGAGAACCAGTTACTTCAGAGTTATTTATTACTTCTGTTATTTATTTGTTTAAATATATCTCATGAAGTATTTCATAAAGTAAATGTGCTTGAGCTATATATGCATCTACGGACAGCATGCATATATATGTGTGTATATGCTGTGCTAACTATATATTAAGTATCTATTTATATAAAATTAGATAAGGCATGTGATAGTTATTTTTTTAGGTAGTTTATATCCCTGTTTTGTTTCTTAGCATGGCTTACTACTTAACTCTGAGAAGAGAGAGAATTGGTTGCATCCAAAGCATCCACATTTAAGTGTCAAATTGTAAATCAAAGGCACAGTTAGCAGAGAAAAAAAATGACATTTCACTGATAAAGAAATAAGAACCAGGCTGACAGCAAATGGCTAAAAAATCAACAGTAAAAGTAAGAAACTAATAATCACAACACTAGAATCACATGCTAAGTGGAGCAGTCTTTTAAAAACAGGAATAAAAAATAATAATGCTTTTAAGTACAAAAGCAAACTTTTCTTGAATAGACCAAATTAAAACTATTTCAAAGAGTTAATGAATATGTTTTCAAAGAAAAATATATACTTCAAGGAGAAGAAAAACATCCTCAGGATGAAGCTTTAGAGTAACAAAAAGTGACAAAAAGAAAAAAAATACTGAATATATGCCACTGCCTGTAAAAGGACCAGAAGGGACTGCGCAAGATTGAAAGCATGCACATTGGAGGCTCTCAGGTCCTTAGGCGCCTGTTCTCTTAGCTTGTGTGAAGGGATACCCTTCTTTGAAGAGCAATCAAAAATGAAAATGAATATACATAGTATATAGCTCCAAACATAGATTCATAACAGATTCTTAAAAAGGCATACCAGGAAGTGATTCTTAGAAAGAATATCCTAAAATTATACCTTTAAAAAAATATCTGCAGTACAATTTTCTACCAAATAAAATATCAGCAAAGCAGGACTCATTCGCATTTTCAAATATTCAAATACAATACAATGGTAATTTCGCTTAAATTTCCTACAGAATGAAAAGCTTCTGTCACAACTCACTCTATGAATCCAGGAACTCTTGAGGCTGAAGACGTAAGGAGATTGAAGAAATGAAATAGAAGAAAAAAAAGTCAACAAACTTAGGTATAAACAGTGAGAGAAATAACTTTAAAAGGAGACAAAAGAGGCCACACTGTGATCACATTAGACTTAATTTGGAGATGCCACAGGTTCGGCTAGTATAAAAGCTTCAGTGATACTCCACGTTCAAATATACAGATTCGAAGAATCTAAAACCCCAAAAGACCAGTTCAGCTGTCCTCACACGCATAGCACGTTCACAGAGCTCATGAATTTATTGTGAAGTTAAGTGTAACTGTCTCGCATAAAAGAGGTGTCAAAATTGTATGAAGAGGGATGGAGGGATGAAAAGGGGGATCTTTGGAAAAGCAGGAGGGAGGGGATAGAGGAAGAAAGGAGGAGGCCAGAGTAGGAGGGAAGGAGAGGGAGAGAACATAAAGGTAGGTGCTGAAAAATAGAAAAAAATCTACCTGCATGAAGAAAAAATTAGTGATATTTAAATAACTATTGTTTGTCTTATCTTCCCTTTCCTATGCCCCACTAAAACATTCTGAGTTTATTGAGTTATATACATAGAAAATAGACTATTAAATATAAAGTTATTTTAAAAAGCTGCCTCTTAGTCAGGGTTTCTATTCCTGAACATAACACAATTGACCAAGAAGCAAGTTGGGGAGGAAAGGGTTTATTCAGCTTACACTTTCACATTGCTGTTTATCACCAAAGGAAGTCAGGACCGGGACTTAAGCAGGTGAGGAATCAGAAAGTAATGCAGAGGCCATGGAGGGGTGCTGCTTACTGGCTTGCTTCCCCTGGCTTGCTCAGGTTGCTTTCTTATAGAACTCAGGACTACCAGCCTGGGGATGGCACCATCCACAATGGGCCTTCCCAACCTTGATCACTAATTGAGAAAATGCCTTACAGCTGGATCTTATGGAGGCTTTTCCTCAAGGGAGGCTCCTTCCTCTGTGATAACTTCAGCTTGTGTCAAGTTGACACACAAAACCAGCCAGTACAGGCTGTGTGATGATGCACTCAGTCTTAGGTAATATAGAAGCTTTTAAATCTGTTTTTACTCTGGGGCAGGGTGGGAGTTGTCAGCAACAGTACAGCGAAACACCAAAAATCAGGACATCATTGTCAAGCAAAAAGGTGTGTTAGGGTTGAGAGATCTCTAAAGCCCAATCGACTCAACAGTCAAGAAAACAGAACTACATCTTATCTCTGCATTTTTCTGGGGGCACAGTAGCAGCTCCAGACAATGTGAATCACTGAAATAAATTTATTCTCCATCTGCAGTCCCTTGTACGTAAATCATAGGAAGTCTTTCTCATGTCATTTCATATTTCTTAATATTTTCCCTGGGCCCCTCTGCTAATTCCTGGAATCTCGCCATTCAGAGCTGGAGGCATAATCTGATTTGGCCAGTCAATACCAAGGCAACTGCCTGTGTGTTTTCTTTCCACAGGATCACTGGATGCCAGCACAGGGCTTCAGAAATGGTAATGGGAGGAGTGGGGGGAGGGAGGGAAGAGGTCCTGTTTCTTGCTGGGCTGATTACACAAGACAAAGTTAGTTAACATCTGATTCCTCGCAGGTTTCTGCAAGCAAATTGTTCCAATTACCCCCAAACCAGTAAGCAAATTGTGAGGTAATTAAGAAGAGAACTCATGATTCTACCAACCTGGCCCTGCCACTGTGGAGTAAGAAACGCTGTGGGCAGACGGACTGAAGAACAAGCTAAAACGTGCCTAGTCCACCATCTAATAACTACCTATGTATTAACATGGAATTTTTCTATGTTTTCTTTAACTCAAGTACGTGCGTTTCCAATGTAATATGCTTACCTGCACATTATTGTTTTAAGAGTAGGTTATTCCTTTCATTTAAATATAAAATAAGCACATTATCTTTTCTAAGTGTAGTGTGTCTATGTGTAGCCAAAGTCGGGACATTTTATAACTCTACGGAATAGAAGACCCCACGGTTGCTGTTTATAGTCCCCAACAAGCAGCATACAAGCAAACTCCACATTAGTGATGGAGACAGCATACTTTAATGGGCCTGTTAAACTTTGTTTTCACAGGCTACTTCGTCATTTCAAAATAAAGCCTAAACAAACTACCCACATATTTACTCTGTTTGTCACTAAGAATTACGATTGGATCTCATTTGTAGAGTCATGAAGGACTGAGTCTCGAACATTTTTTTTAATGTTTAATGTCTTTAACATGTTTAAGGAGTTACCAAGAGCTAACGTGAGGAGAACCAAGAGGTAGGATATGACAAGACTCTCTCTTGAAGTGGGCACATTTCTGAATACCCACATCTGAGTCTTCAGAAAAGAGAGAAATCGACTTTTTTGAAGTCTGGTGTTCTGTTTGGAGAAAAAGCATTTCCCCAGCCCCTACAAGAGATGGCATATTTACTAAGGGAGTAGAGGTCATCATAACCTGCTTGTTTGAAGGGCGAATCAAATGAGAAACCCTTTCAAAGTAACACAATGGGTTACAGTTGAAGAAATAAATCAATTCACATTAAAGACTCGATGTGTGACATTCCTTCTAAGTGTCCCAAGGGAGCTGTAATGGCTTGTCCCATGTTAAGATATGGTAATGTCTTGATTGGTTATTTTGGTTTACTATTTACGTCTTTGCACATAATTTACACAGTCGTCCCTATATTATGTTTTTAGAGGAATCACATTTAATTTAATGTATGTTGAGTAAAAATGAATTAGCTATAACCAAATGTCAACTTTTTAAATAATACTCAACTAGGTGATTGTCATACTTTAACCTCAAATAAACCTATATTATAAACCTATATTATAATACTATATAAACCTATATTATAATGCTATAAGTATTATTTGCATGGCATACAAAATGAATTTGAGAGTATTTAAGTAACTCACCCAAAGTCATATTGCAAGTATAAAGATTTTTTCCATTTTTATTTTATTGAAATTTATACAATAAGTTCTGATTACTGTTTCCACTCCCTCACCTTGTCCCATATCTCCCTGTCTTCCCTCATATTCCTCTACATCTTTTCTGCCTCTTGTTGCAGAACTCTCCTTTAGATAGTACCTTTTATCTTTAATCATGTTTTGTCCTATACTCAAAATGCTTGTAGCATGTTTTAAAGGACATACACATGCACAAGCACGTGGTACTCCAGAGATGGCTCATTGGTTCAGAGCAGACAACCAGAATTTGGTTTCTAGCACTGACGTTAGTCAGCTCACAACTGCTGATAACTCCACTTCCAAAGGTTCAAACTCCTTCTCTCCCCTGAATTTACATGGTCCTAATACATACACTCTGGTAAACACACATACACACACACACACACACACACACACACACACACAAACACACACACAATTATACAAAAGATCTTTAATTACTTACTGAACACTAGGTACTCTTCCAAATGTTGGAAGCAGAATTCTGAATCAATAACAGAGTGGAAACAGGCATTAGGTTGTGATAACGGATAACAGTGAAACAGGGGTGCTAAAAGATACTGGAGTTAATGAGGATGAAAATGATTGAGAGAAATAGATGGAGGGAGACGTGCTTCAGCACGTGAGGGTCAGTCTGGGACTTCCTTGAACATATGACATGGGTATGGATGCCTAGGAACCTTAGGAAATGGAGCCATTGAAAAATGCAAAGCTTCAGACAGATGGACAGTGGCATAAGACCAGACCAACAGTGGGACATGTAGAAGGGAAGTGTCAGAGGTCAATGTGCAGGAACACAAAGAGGCATGTCTGTTTTATAATGGAAATTGATGTGATTGACTTGGCCTGGTTGGAAACTGACTGTTGCATAATGACAATTACCTATTTATAAGTTGTTGTTGTGTTGAAATTTACTGCAGGTTTCATTCATTCAAGTGATGTTGATGGGGACCTTTCTGTGATCTAGCATTCCTGTGGCATGGGGAACACTTCTTTACTTTGATAGTCAAAGTCTCATGCTTGCATGTCAACTACCAACCAGCATTACTAAAAAATAAAATAAAGTAAAATAAAATAAAATAAAATAAAACAAAATATAACATAAAAAATAAATATGTCATTGATTCATGCTGGAAACCTTACAAAACATGAAAAAATATATAGAAAATTCTTTGCATGTATGATTATTGCCTTTAGTGATTAATTCATGAAATGCACGTTGGATCTAAAAGGATCCAGATGGTAGTATGATCTATTCAGAAGTATGCCTACATGACATAATGTATAATCTCTCTGATTATAGTGATTATTAAGTCACAACACTGAACACACAGAAGCTTCCCTTCCGAATGTAATGCCAATAGTAACTTATCTCATTAGAATCTTTCCCACTGTTTTCAGTTCCTTCTCAATCGTGCGAAGATAAACAATGGACAAAGAAGCTAGAACATTGCTTGAAGCAGAGTTTAGAAGTGGATAGTTCAGTTTCTGAAAACCTTTCTATTCTCCCTAGGCACTCAGTCGTTATGTTTATGATGCACAGTGACCTATCAGAAGGGTAACCTTACTCATCCCACATAGTTAATAAGAGAGAAGGACTTAATGAATCTTTCACTGATACTGGCCAGAAAGGTAGACAAAGGAGCATCCTAACTGATTGTCATTTCCCTGCAGGGTTTTGACTGAACAGGCTTAGAGACTGACAGAGTACCAGGCAGCAGAGGGACCTGTCTGCAATTGTCATTATTGCTTTGCTGACTTCACATGCACTGGTTATGGCCAGAGTCTCACATTTCCCTCTAATATTTCTGAAGCACTTTGGCACTCTGAATCCACTTCCTCTTAATGCTTCAGCAATCTCAATAGTCTCCCTGAATAACGTCTCTGGGTTGCTATCTTTTGGGACTCCATCAAACTTGCTTGGTCATACAGTAGGCGGATGAAATAAGCCTGTTAATAAGAAGGAGAGAAATCCAACCAGTCTCTAATAGCCTTATGATTCATTCCCTGGTGGCTCAGCAGCCCTTCTGAACAACGCTGATTGCCATCTGGTTTCTTTGGGGATGATAAATTCAGCAATAAATATGGTTCTCGGTACTCTGTCCCTCTAAATCCAAGTCACAAATACTGTGAGTCACAAGTTCCCACCCAACAACACAACAGCTACAGAGCTCAACCGATCCTTTGACATTGCCTGCACCACCCAACTACTAGTTTTGTCTAGGCTACGTTTCTTTTGGATTCACTACAGGATTTTTTTTCCTTAATGTGCACACACACACACACACACACACACATTTTTTTTAAGAAGCAGGGGCATGAAGCCAAATGAACTGCGTTAAGCAGTGGGTTCCATTTTAGGTGTTGACAGTGTATAATAAATCCAGACCTACCTAACATTTACAGGAACATTATAAAATGAGTGAAAAGCTATGAGCTGGTTGCCAGGCCAACCAGACAAACACAATAAACAGGCAACTGTGACAGGGATAAGTTACACCATCTCTCCGGTCTGAAATATATCACTTTACATTGGTCTTTGACCACATTGAAAGCTTTTTGTTTTATATTTTTCAAAATGCTCTTTTACAGCACAGATTAGCATTAAATCTTTTCAGATGAGGAAGTCTCTCTCTGTTTTTTGGCTTTTTTTTTTTTTTTATCTTCCCCAAACTTGCACAGCTCCAAAAGAGTGAACATTTATTTTTATTTTAACTGTAATTAAAAAATAAATTCAAGTCTGAGGAACAACGTTCAGGCTCAAATCCTGAAGGTTCCCTTCTGGCAGATTAAAAGGGGGAAAAAATCCCTAGACTAGAAAGAAAATAAACAATAGCAGTAGTCAGTGTACTTAGTTGGTTTAAATGTTCTGCTAAAATGGTAGCATGGCTGCCCTCCCGCTTAACCCTTTGTATGCTAGTCCCCACTGTGAAGTTCCTTTTGTCTTTAGTGTAGCACGCATTCGATCATGAGCAAGTGACTATAGCATGTCATCTCTGGAAGCATCTTAGAAATGATTTCTCTCAATAGTTTTGGCAAAAAAAACAAACAAACAAAAAAAAAACCCACAGACATACAGTGGATGGCTTAGGTTTTTCTTAATTAAGAACAATATTTTTCTATTAGTACTAAATTAATATATATATATATATACATATATATATATATTACTGACTTACAGAAATTACTGGAACCCAAACAGGCCTCATTCTATTTCTTTCAATAACTTGCAAGCATCAAAGTAAGCTAATTTGAGATGGTCTGTGTACAACTATCCTGTGAGACATAAAAACACTTTAATGCTCAGCTAAATCCGATACAGTTTGCTTAAACCAGGCCAGATTTTCAACCACCCTTCCACAAAACACCTTTGTTAATAGAGTGATCAATTCATCACACTTTGTTCAAGACACTCAAAATTTCTACAGCAAAAATTAGATGTCTCAAAGACTGAATGGCTCAGGCATGGGTTAGAAGTGGTAGTGGGATATCTGCTTTTACAGGCCTTTAGAGAGCTTTCTAAGCACTTAAGAAAAACTCGTGTGTAAATTATAAAAAACAAACAAACAAAACAAAAAAAACAGAAAAAGTATTCTTACCTGAAACCATTTAACATGAGTGCAGTGTCATTTAATCAACTTATTGGATGCACTTTGATTCTATTTGCAAGAGCCTGAGTCGTGTTTTCATATTAGATGTGGGTGTAATTAGCTCATGCATAGTATTCAAGTTTTCAAAGTTTCTTTCTTTACCACTGCAAGTGTTACTAGACGAGGAGTCCCTCCTCTGGCTTCTCTCCCACTGATATGCTCTCTGCTGCTTTGACCCCCAGAGCTTTGCTTTAAGAAAATTAATGGGATATGAAGAATATTGGGAGTAGGCAGAAAAATATGAAAATAAGAAAAGCTAATAAGGAAGCAGTTAAAATACACCAACAGTCCTAGCTATTCCTGAGAATGGGACTACGTTTTTTTTTTTGTTGTTGTTGTTGTTCTGACCATTTTGAAATTGACATTTCAGTGAGACTGGAATAACCGTTTTGTACTTCCAACTTCAGGACACAAAACAGACAAGCAGACTACAACAAGACATTAGGTAAAACAGACTAACTTCTGACCAGTCACGACCACTTCTGTTCTTGACATTTACACTCCCAAAATAAGCATTATTATAACAACTGAAAGAGGTAAGATATGAATAGAAACCTACTGCAGTGAGTGCCCTGGAATATAGGTAGATTTACTTATTTATCCCCACACGCACAATTCACTTAAATGAGAAATAATTTGTGCAAACGTCTAAAATGTTTTAGCTGTAGGAGCTGTTGAAAAGAGGCAGGCTTCACGTTGCCACAACTTACTAAAACTACTGCAGTGTGTGAACTCATTCTCCTGTGTTACTTGGGTTCATCTCTCTGCATTATTTCTCTCTTCCCTTCCCAGTCTTTGCTAGCCATGCCGTTTGGATGTCTCCTAAGAAAGGGTGGAGTCCATCCCATGACTCCCGCTATCTTGCCATTTTTAGCAGCCTGCAACCTTTCCTGGCTACCACCATGTACAGACTTGAGCTTCTCCGTGGCATTGCCAAGTAACAAGAGTCTGGCTCATGAACTCTGAGGTAGACTCCTATGAAATGGAAACATGGCCACTCCAACATAGGAAAGCAAAGACGGGGCTTGAAATGTCAACGTGTGAAAAGTCAAGGTTAATGGAGTGCAAGGTTTTTACAAGAGCACCGCCACCCTGCAACGTCTAATTAAACCAAGTGAGGTCCAGATGGCGGGCACCTTAAAAGATGCCAATTATAGATTCAAATGTTTTTGTCTGGCCCATTTTCCTAGAAAGATTAAGTCCTGACGATGGCTTGCATCTCATGTTAGACATCATTTTATCCCATTAGAGATCTGACTAATGTCTTGCATGTAAATGTGTGTGTGTGTGTGTGTGTGTGTGTGTGTGTGTGTGTGTGTGTATGCTCATTTAATCATTCACATGTGCAGACACCTTTTAAATTCAAGTTCTTGGTGGTTAATACGGGGGAAAAAACTGAGTGGATCTCTGTTAAAAGCTAAAAAAAAATTCCATACTTTCAGTTTCACACGTTGGCCAGGTTTGAATTTAAGCAGTTACATGGAGATACTGTTTTGGATGTCAAAACTGAAATTGGTCTTTTCCATGCTCAGTAATTTTCATGTAAAAGTTATTTTCATGTAGAAGTAACTCACGAACAAAGGTCCAAGATGTTTTTACCAAAAGCAAACAAACAAAGGAAAACCCCAAGATTGCATGTTCCACCGCGCTAACAAAAAAAATTGGAATTCCCTGCGAGTCAACGACAGAAATGATAGGTTGGAAAATCAACCAAGTAAAATAAGGAAGAAGACTTGACACTACTGGGAACAGGGATATGATATGTATGCATGGAGTGCATGCTTTCACTCTGAGAAACAGAAGGCCACTAGACATACTGAGTCTTAGAAGCAGAAAATATTTACCAGCTTAATAATCTACAGTCATGTACAGAATGACTCCAGAACCGTTAGTAGACTATATGGTATTAAGGGGCTCGGAAGATGACTCAGCCCGTGAAGTTTATTCTTCACAAGCATGAAGACCTTAGTTCAGATCCCCAGAATCCATATTAAAAAAAAAAAACTGCATGTGCTGATGTGTGTCTATAGCCCTAGAACTAGGGAGGTAGAGACAGGCAGATTCTAGAGCTTGCTGGGCAGCAGGCTAGACAGTAAGTGAGCTCTGATTCAATGAGAGCTTCTGTCTCAAAAGAATAAGATATGGTATCAACTTCTGGCCTCTGGCACATGGGTTCACAGATGAACACTCGTGCATGCACTCACAGATATATTCAATGTAGAAATGCTGACTTATGGTATGTTAAAAGACTTCTCTAACATGAGATGCTTCAAGACTTTTGCTTTACTATAACATGAATTTTTAGAGAGGAAATGGAGATGTCGTAGGTATCATTTAACCCAACACAGACACACAAATGCCTAAGGCACTTCCAGATTTTTTGTCTTATTTTTACTTTTTGTGTTGGGTTACATGCAGGCAAGGTTACGGATTCTAACTCTCCTGCTAGAGAAAGAACTGAGAGTTTACATCTGATCACAGGCAGCAGGAAAAGACTTGTGAGCCACTGAACCTGGGCTTGAGCATAGGAGACCTCAAAGACCTCCCACAGTGATACACTTCCTCCAGCAAGGTCACAACTCCTAATAGTGATGGAGGAAGTGGTGGAAATATATATACACTAGTGATGGAGGAAATATATACACATATATATTTATACATGTATATATATTTATATATGTATATATGTATATATATATGTATACATGTATATGTATTTACATATACACAAAACATTTTCTTTCATGAGTAAATTCAACTTGTGTCAGAGCTTTTTACCTGTCCATAGATCAAATGTAATCTGAGGTTTTAAGATTAGAGAGAAAGAAAGTTGATATCAATGAACCACGGGGGGCAGGGAGGAGGGAATCACCTTCTCATTCATAAAATTTGAAGCCATAGAAATTCTTTAAGATTTGAAGATGAGAAACTAAACTTTTGAGACCACACTTTATTTGAAGGTATGTACAGGAGATGAGGGGAGATCTAGCAAAGGATAATTCTCATAGAAAAGGTTTGTTCTAAAAGGAAAAAAATAAACTTCTATTTAAGAGAGAGATACAGAAAGCTAGACTGTAAAGGAAGAAACTTAGAATATGACAACTGAGGACAAATTGAAGGGCATAAGGAAAATTTGTTTTCATGGGCTTTGCAGAACCTTGTAACTGATGCAGATATAAAGGTGTGTGTGTGTCTGAATGTTTGTAAATGTGTCTCTACATGTGTATGTATGTTTGTATAAATGTGCTTATACATGTCTATGTATGTGTCTCTGTGTATATGTGTATGTTTTTTATATGTGTCTAGTATTTAAATGTTTGTTTCTTTATCTCTATTACTCTGTAAATCTGTAAATATATGTCTGTGTAATGTTTTTCTTTCTCTGTGTGTATGTATACACGTGTGTATACTTGTAAAGTGTATTGATATGTGTATGTGCTGTCTTTGTCTGTCTTCCACTTTATATATCTGTATCTCTCATATTTTTCCATGTGTCTGTCTCTCTATCTCTCTCTCCCTCTCCCTCCACTCTCTCTGTCTCTGTCTCTCTCTGCCTCTCTGTCTCTCTGTCTCTCTGTCTCTCTCTTTTTCTCTCTCTGTCTCTGTTTCTCTCTCTCTCTCTCTCTCTCTCTCTCTCTGTGTGTGTGTGTGTGTGTGTGTGTGTGCTTAAGGTGGAGCAAAAGAAAATTTGAGAAATCAGTTAATTGTAGAAGACAATCACTAATATTACAGAGCCATAAAAGCCCAGAGGATACTTCACACTGACAATTCCAATGAATCATCAAACAAACTTGGTTAATCCATAACTAGATATCTAGCTATTCAGTTCCTCCTACGATGGACTTGTTATGTAGCCCAGGTTTCCTGAACTAAATCCCATCCTCTGACGCCCAGGAGCTGGGATTACAGTTGAAGATTTGTTTTTCATTATTTATTGGTGGCATTATCAGTGCCAGTATAGGTAAGAATAGGGCATTATATCCCATGGAACTGAACTTACAGGCATACATTTTGCTGGGAATGGAACCCCAGTCCTCTTACAGAGCAGCAAGCACTCTTAACCACTGAGTCATCTCCAATACCCAATCCATAATTAGACATATTAAAACATCCCATGACAAAGGTTGTAAAATTATTATCTGTCAACAAATATAAACATGAATGAAAAATTAACTCAAGAAGTTTGAAATAATTTTGTTCTAGCGTAAAAGAGAATATCAGGTAAGACATTCAGTGGGAGTAGAAAAACTGAGGGGGAAAAGAAAATAAATGTTTCTTTTCTGTGGATGGAGCTTTTGGGCACAATCAGCTTGGAGCAGTGAATTCACAGAGAACTGATTTTCTAGCCCCTGGGAAACCCAATAGGTGTGGTTATCCAGGGTTTGGGGAGAGTGTAGAAACTGAACACATGGAAATAGGTGTTCAGAGAAACTGCATCTGGAGAGCAAACTTTCCAGGCAGCCGACAGCTGAAAATGTCAAATGGTTTGAAAAATAAACACTGCAACAAAGCAGATGCATGTGATGGAGTCTTCAAGATGTTCCCACAGAACAGCTTATGTGAATAGGCATGATGAACAGCCCCTCCACCCTCCAACATTGTCTGAGGAGTAAAAAGCAGAAAAGAAAACTCGGAGACTTGAGCAGAGAGTCAGCAAACCCCTCCTGCTGTAGCCTTAGCCTGTGCTTCTCTTCACACACCTTCCATAGCATAGTCCCTGCCATGCCTTTTTCAAATGACTCAATCTCCTTCTTCTGGTGAGGGAATTTTCCTAAACTTTGATGAAACAGTTTAAAGCATCTTATGGATATTGAAGAGGTAGCCCCCATGGGTATCACAACACTGGGATCCAGATACATGTAAGGTTATCCACCATACCTTTACAAAAGAAATTATCATTCAATGAGCTGATACTCAAGGCTACAGAGGTATAGTTCATATTGATAATGAAAAAGGATGCTGGCCAGACAAGGTGGTAAATCTTCAGGGAACCTCAAAATTACAGTATGATCATAGAGAGTTTAAAAGTGAAGAATTAGACTCTTAGTAGATTTTTGTGGCTCACTGCTTAAAAGCTTGGGGTTTCTGTTGTATTTTTGTTTTTAGTTCTCATCCTTAAGATAAATTGATGAGTGTGAGGCCCAACATATACAAATTCTACCAACTTTAATCTGGTGAGTGCCCCTACATGCATGAGTCTCTTTCCCTACTCAGTCAAATGCCTGGCATTTTCCATCTGTTCCAGTAGCCTGTGCTTTTCACCGGGCTACCAACCTTCAACACATCTTATAGTTTTTTGGTTTCTTTGTCATTTGAGTCTTGTATTTAGTTTTGTCATAAGCATGAGTCATATTACAAGCAGGTGTGGGGCATTTGTATCTTTCCTTTTTAATTCTCTCACTGGAGTCATGAAGATACTAACAGTGACATAAATAGAGCCGTGTGGCATTACTCCATAGTTGGAATTTAACAGCTACATCAGTGTCACCCCATCATGCCAATAGGATTTTCAAAATAGTATCCTTTTGGAGCTCAATATGGTACATGCCTGAAATCCCAAAGAGATAGAAGGGAGAAGGTGTCATTAGGCCTAATGGGCTACTTGGAGGCTTAAGGCTAGCTTGGAATATATAATACTATCACAAAAAAAACCAATTAGAGAAACAACATATAAACACATTTACACACACACATACACACACAGAGAGAGAGAGAGACAGAGAGAGACAGAGACAGAGACAGAGAGACAGAGAGAGACAGAAAGAGAGACAGAGAGAGACAGAGAGATAGAGATAGAGAGACAGAGAGACAGAGAAATAAATAAGCAGACAGAGACAGACAGAGAGAGACAGAGAAAAAGAGAGAGATCCCTTTCTTAGTTTGGTGCATCTCAAACCGGCACAGCATAAAAAGCAGCCGTTTATTTAGCTTGACTAACCTGGTTGTAGACATCTGTAAGCCACATCATTATCTGCTTCCCAAATCTGCCAAAAGTGCAGCCTCCGTTCATGTACACATAGAGAAAGAACAGGAAAAAAAGACTAAAAATTAATTCCAGGGGTAAACTATTGACCACAACTTGTCAGGCAATACACAATAAAACTGAAAGGCAAGAATAACTCTAAAGAGAATAACAGGAGTTGGAGAGGTAGCTGAGTGGCTAAGAGAACTCAGTTCTTGTACAGATTCGCTGCAATTTGCATGGTGCTTCATGACAATCTGTGACTCCAACTTCAGGTTTCTAACACACTCTTCTGGCCTCTGTGAGCACCATGCATACAAATAGTGCATATGCATACACACGGGCAAAACTCTCATATACATAAAACTAAGTAGTTACATCTTAATGAAAGATAACAGTAAAAATATTAACATAGGAATCTGACTGGTTTACGGGAAGTAGTGTGTGTGTGTGTGTGTGTGTGTGTGTGTGTGTGTGTGTGTGTGTTTATATGTATTGTCTCAGGGCAACTTTTGGGAATCAATTCTTCCTTGCATCATATGGGTTCTTCTCATCAGCCTTGGGTCAGGCTTGGCAACAAGTACCTTCACTTGCCAGCTTTTCATATTGATTTTGAGATACAGTCTTTCACTAGCCTTGATTCTCTGGTTCTGCTAAGCTTCTTTCTAGTAATAGATCAGCCTGCTCTGCCTCTCCATTGATCTAGAAACCGGGGTCTCTACCTTTGTCACCTGACTCAAGAGCAGGCATGAGATCATTTCCTCTGGTTTGGTTCCAATGGCTGTGATAATCTTGGTGTCACGGCTTAGCATCCCCACCTGCTTTCGAGCCCTTTCCAATTCCCTAAGCTCTTCCCATCACGTTCTTGTGTTTCAGGAACAAGAGGAAACGATAGAACTCGATGTGCACCTGTGTGATGTGGGGACCCAACAAGCAAAACAAGAGAAGAAATAAAATAAACACCTTATTATCTTCAAGCTGGACCAGGTCCAGGGAGGTGTCGGAAAGCTTCTGTCTGCAGAAAGCCAAGCTGGTGGGGCTGATAATGGTTACTCGATGTCAAAGGGGTATGAGGGAAAGCCCTTTAACAACAACCTGCAGACACCGTAAGATCATATTCTTTGCAGCTTCCCTGTTTAGTGGCTTTAGTTAACCCTGCTTCGTTATGATGGGTAGGTATCCATGACCATGGGAGGCAAGGAGATGCTAAGCTTGCCATGTGTTTATAGAAGGCTTCAGGACTTAAAGTCATAGAACTATATTTTTTTCTCATCTCCCTTCATACACTATCAGAAGGAGGGAGAATATAAAGACAGGGAATTTGAAAATATGCTTCATATTATGTATTGATCTTGCTTAATTCTCGGCATGATACTTACACTTAAAATAACCAGTCCTTCCACTTCATCCTGTACTGTTCATTTCTACGATCATTTTCAGATCTTTATAACACACAATTCACTGGGTAACTTTACAAAGAAATAGAAATATATAAAAGAAAAGTGCTATTTTGGATATTTTAGTTTATGGTTCTACACATGCTCCTTGCATGGAAAGATTGCAGAGAGATCTAGGTTAAAGGACAAAAATTGACTTCCAGGCTAGGACTATAAGTTTACAGAAATTATTATAATTTCTTTAAGTCCAGTAAAAAATAATTGGGGCATATATAAAAGGAAAAAATATCTATTTTAATCACATCTTATTGAAAACAAATACAATAGAAAATGAGATTTAAATTTTAGTTTCCATTCAACTGTTTGTCCATATTTTATCTGAAATAAGGTAAAAAAAAAACATGGACATTGATGTCCAGGTACCTCATGATTAGTATTTATTAACTCTGAGAGTCTTTTCCTCCAGGACACAAGGAATGCCTCCATTCACTGGGGAAGCCGAGTCTCACACGAAGCAGAACTTCTGATGTCCCTGGCAAGTCTGCTGACTGAAGAGAAAGTGTTTATTGATTCAACCTTTCCATAACCCTCTACTAAAGTAAATATGTCTGAAAGAACTAAGCCAACATCAAATTTCACTCAACTACCATGTAGCCCTCTTTACATAAAGAACTTGGCATCAGTCACTACCCTAGCTTAGGCCCCGGTAGAACAGAAGGCATGCTTTTCATATGATACTATGTGTGGTATAACAGGCGCCCATCTCTGATGTCCTGTTTCATGTTCTGTCTAGCCTTGCTAATATTTAACTCAAATTGGAACACAGCCTCACATAATCCTATTTGGAAATGCCATATTCCTTGAGTCACAACTGATGTGAGTCACTTCTCTCAGCTGATGAAGGCATCTACATGATTTAAACATTGTTAGGATTCTCACCATTTTATCATTAAGTTTGTGAGAGAATTTATAGATGACTATTAAGTTTGTGTCATCTCGACTCCTCTGTCTTTCTCCCTCATCTCTTCTTTTATCTACTCCCAAACTCTCTCAAACTATTCTTTATTACTGTCACATGTGTGTGCAAATGTAATATACAACTTACTGAGTTCTTTTAGCATTGCTTGTATACACATGTGTTTTGGACTCATCACTTCACATTGAATAACCTCTCAGGGAGCTTAATCCTGGAGAAAATGGATTCTCCCTGGATCAGCAGCCCTTGATTACCTATTTCTTTACATTTAGTGGCGGGCTTCATGAGTTTTTCCTCATCCACAACATCAGGTCAACCACTCATAATTCAGTTTTCGTTTAGGTAATCGTAGTGTTGAGATTTTGTGAGTGCAGCTACCCTGTCATGTCTAGGAGATGCTGTCAATTATCTAGTGTACTGATGGCTCCTGTCATCTTTTTACTCAGTGTGTGTGTGTGTGTGTGTGTGTGTGTGTGTGTGTGTGTGTGTGTAATTTTCCATAAGCTTTAGGCACAGGAGCTGTGATACAGACGTATTAATCAGGATCGGAAACCATATGGTTGTTTATTCTCCACATTTTGGTCAGTTATGGAACTCTAGTCATCTCCATCTGCTTCAAAAATGAAACATTTCTGATTAGGAGTGAATTACCTTACCTATGGGTATAAGAATAGGTGTCTGGATTACAGTTAGATACTACATTGGCTTATGGAAATTTCCATAGTAGATTGTATCAGTGGTGAGATCTTCTATCCACCATGATATTTAGGACTCTAACAAAAGCATAGAAATGGTGCCCAAACCATCAACTGCACCTCATCTTTGTCTGATCTTTAGTCAACAAAACTAACCAACTAAGGAAACCTACAGATGGAGCATCCAATAGTCCAAAGCCATTCTCTTCTTTACTTTAATTTAAGCAAGGACTCCTTATTGGCTAAATCCAACCAAAACCCAGAGGGCATGAAAAGTGTGTAATGGTGTGTATACAGATCATTGTTCCAGGGTGGAGAAGGGAGTTAGAGTCGATATGCAAAATCAAACATCGTATCCTGCACCAAGGTCCTTCAGGGCACACAGAGGGAAAACGTGCTGTGTGTACTGCCTCCACGATGCCCCAGTGTCTTGTATTAGGTTATGTGGAGTCACCTTTCCTATTTCTATCACATTTAGCCTGATTCATAGTGAGTGCTCCTATTGTGTTAACACAACCCCGTTTGACTACAGCATGGTCATTCAGGTAACCAGTCAGCCATGGCGCCTCATGCAGGAATTCTAAGAGTGCATGCTCATCAAAGCTTTCACTTTTCATTGACCTTAATTGTTATATACCAGGAACTATTCTAGATATTTAATAGTTTCAGAGGAATGTGTTTATCGTTTGAATCATAACTTTATTGTTTTCTTTGGAAGGAAGAATGCCCCTACACACTTTGTATTAGTGTCTACCCTCCACTGTCCATTTTTAAAAAAACATTCTAATTAAAATGTTATTGCTATTAGTTTCTTATTTTCTTGTGGGATATGTCGTGTTTCAGTGCCTCCTTGATGATACCTTTAAGAAAAGGAGAAGTTTCATCATCAAAGAGCAAGACCTGTTAAGAAGTGTTACTGTCCATGGTTGTTAATGTTAGCCTGAGCATTGTTGTAAAAGTGATTGATATGGAAAGAAATGATGACTGTCAACATCTATAACTATTGGGAAGATGGTTTGAGTGAGTGACAGGACACTCCTCAAGAAAATTAAGGCATTAACAAAGTCAGTTAACATTTATGAATGAAACCATTCTTAACAGAGCAGATATTTAACCTGGGAAATAAAAGCAACTAGATAGACAATGAAGACTACAAAACACATCTTAGTAGGTGGGGTTTTGACAGTTTGGATATTACATATGCTGCTTGCTCAATCATTTTCTTTTGCAAAACCTGTGGCCAGCCTGGCAATGGTCCATGTGGCAGAGAGTTTGACAGAGGGTCCTCCCAATGGACTCTTGTTATAAAAGACATTTCAATGACCTTTCTACACATGTATAAGAAGGGAAAGATAATCAGTTTTCTAATTTAGGAACATCTTCCAACGTTGGAAACTTAGATCCTGGTAATGGAAAACCATGGAAGGCTTTCTGCTTGGGAATATCAAAACGCAACAGCTCATTAGCTGTTCCTGTTTTCCTCATATCCCTGTGGATTTCTCATTATACCTCTCAAGATCTATCTTTGATCTAATATGTGATCCTAAATTTCAGTATAGAACAGACATCCTGGCTTAAGGTTCCAAATTCCATATTGTATTTTAGTCGCAAATTTAGTATCGCAAGTGTTGTTCCCTTAGACACGCTGTTCTCAAGTAAGCATCATCTTTGCCCTATGACTGTCTTTCAGCTTTGCTCAGAGACATCTGTGGCTGTTATAAAGCCACATAAGTAGCCTGTTGCTGTCTCCAGACTGGAGACCAGAGGATGCTACTAAGTATTTGTGTTTATGGCACAGTCCCCCAAAAGCCCTGAATGACCTGATTCAAGTATCAATAGTTTCAAGGTTGAAAAATACTACATTTGTGACAAATTTGAAAAAACAAACTTACAATGATCCTAGCTATATAGCCTAATGCATACAGCAGCAGCACTGTTCCAAAAATAACGATGTGGTTTTTTTTTTATCACTGTTCCACCATTTTCATAGGACTTTGGCAACCTTTAGATTTTTTAAAAGACCTTGAATCTATAAATCTGTCTATCTATCTATCTATCTATCTATCTATCTATCTATCTATCTACCTATCTATCTATCAAATACTGGTTCAAGATAAATCAGAATGTTCCAGAAAGAAGATGAAATATTCTTGACATTGAGTGGACACCACCAAGACACATAAAGCACAGAGTGTTTGATTTTTAAGTATATAATCTTCAAAAGATAATTAAACAAATCTGATAGTGAGCCGGGAGGAAATGAGTCTATTGCAAAAGTCTCAGGTTGTACTGAACAAAGTTGTGGCCCATGATAGAATGGTTACCCTTTCATACTGCAAAGACCATGACACCAAAAACAGGACAAGAATACTATCACCTCAAAGGTCAAGGTCACAACTTTGGCTTGAACTGTCAATGTTTATTTACTATCTACAGAGATTTATGGATAAAACCAGACCAGTGGTTAATAGAAAGTCTGTATGATTGAAGATGGTGTCACAGGAACCATTTTGGTCTATTGTCTCTTCTTTCTCGGCTACCTTCATATTGAATTCAGGTTTGCTTTCTCTCTTTTACCTGAAGTGGGCTGAGCTACTTAGATTTTTATTGTAAATGTAACAGAACCTAGAGTTACCAGGGAAGAGGAAATCTCAATTGAGAAACCATGTAGTCAGTACTAGCCTGTAACCATGTCTATAACAAAGTGTCTTGATATGGAAGGGCCAAGGCCACTGTGGGGGGCACCATCCCTATGCTGGTGAATCTGGCCTGTGTAAGAAAGCTAGCTGAGCATAGGCCAGCATGTGTATGAGTAAGCAGCATTCCTTCACTATGTTTACTTCAGTTGTTTCCTGTTTGAGTCCCAATCCTCTCAATTATGGATTATGACCAGGAAGTATAAGCTATAATATACCTTTTCCTCCCTGGAGTTGTTTGGGCCTTGGAATGTATTACAGAAATAGAATTGAGCTAGAATATGAGGTGAATTCAGAACAATGCCCACATTCTATTAATTCAACTTATGAGTCTCCAAACAAAAGCATAACAACCCAGTGAGGACAAGAGGTTCTTGGATGCTCCAAGTTACACAAGGCTGAGTTCCTGACTTTTCTCTTCTTATACATGTCCACACATAAATAACATTTATCCTAATGATCATTACAGAGCGTGCTCAGGCATAGGTGCATGCACATGAACACACACACACACACACACACACACACACACACATGCACAGTTGGCTTTTCCACGTTGAGATTTTCTTGGGTGAGAACCATACTTGACTAATTAGACCTCATGCAGGCAACCCCTGAAACAAAAATTTCCAAAGTAAACATTTGAAATCTCAGCATGGCCAGTGTCTGGTTGAAGTTGTCTTGAGAATCACGGACTAAGCAGCTACCTTGGTAGGGGGCAAAGAAAGTGATTATTCCTAGGCAAGGCCTTTAAATCGGGGGAGAATTAAGTCAGCTTTGTAATAAATCACTGTTGACACCCTCTCTGAAGACTTCATGCTCCCCAAAGCCAAAGGGAATTTTTACGTGGCCAAGGAGGAAACTCTACAAATGTTGGCTATTACTCCCATGTACAACCTTCCTATGGAAGGTTTGGAAGGGTTTTCTATGAGGTCTAAAAGAAATTCAACAGAGACTATCTCCCCTACTAAGATAAACAAGGATTGATTAATAATGTATTATTATATTTTGCAATTTGGACATTGGAAAATATGTACCAGCAGGAGGCTATGTCTTCACCTCTCTTGCCTTGAGTTTATGTGCTAATCGCTTCCTCAAACCTAACCATGAAATGATCAAGCTGCATGAAATGTTTGGACATGGTTTTCCTCCTTTGCATGATTGAAATGAGACAAATATGTTTTCCTTTATATTTTCAAGTAAGAATTACTGTAAATTTTTTTTATAAAGTTGAATATAGTATTTTTTATTTCCATGCCAAGACATGAATATATGTATTAAAGGGTCATTCTGGATAAATATATTACATCATTTTATATAGCATATATTTATGTATATAAATATACATATGATATATCTCTCCACTGTTGTGATATAGTGTGATATATTCTATAACTTTTAAATAAAGAATAAATGGCAGTAAAATTATGAATTTAGTCCAGTCGGTAATTAAATAGTAAAACTAATTAGTAGGCTTCAAAAATAGGATGGTAGACTAGTTCAATGCAGGGATTACGTGGTTCACAGAGTAGAAATTATTATTTTCTCTTACCACATATTGTGGCATTTTGGTGAACCATTTTGGTATGATGCATTCCTAAGTCAATACACTCCTATTAATAACCATTCAGTAATTTTAACTTAGGCTTCAGGGTTTTGAAACCACATGAATTAGATTGTCCCTTAAGGAAGAAAATCACTATGTTCAAGTATCATCTGAACATATCTACCACAGGCCTTTGGCTGATGGAATAAATATTTGATAAAAAGATGATATATATTTAATTTCATAATATTTTCCACAGTAAGTGGATTATAAACATATATATATATATATATATATATATGAATTATATTATTTTATATATATAAATAATATATATTATATATTATATATTATATATTATATATATAATATATATATTAGAATTATATTATTTTTTTCTTGGATTATCTGAGAAGAATATACATGACACACATATAATATAACCTGTCAACGACTAAATGTATACTATATGCATTAAGTGCTGGCTTGTACTGATGATAGAATGCAATGCGGTTGTACAGTCCCACCTGAGGCTTTGTGTGTGATTTGCTTAGTTGATAATTTCCTGTGATATTTTCTGTGTGGTTGTGGCTTTCTGTGTGTGAACGCATGTGTGAACATGGTGATTTTCTTCCTTAGGGGACAATCTAATTCATGTGGTTTCAAAACCCTGTATGTGTGTGTATGTGTGTGTGTTTGTATGTGTATGTGTATATGTGTGTGCATATGTCAGTATGTGTGTGTGTGCTGATGTGTTTATATCAGTTTATGTGTCAGTATGTGTGTATTAATGTGTGTGTGTGTGTTTGTGTGTGTAAGTTATTTTCCTTTGTCTCTGAAAAAAAAATGTACATAGTCAATGGAACCTGTAAAACCAGTTTTCACTCAAGCCATTGGCACTATTCACCGATCAATCATTCTTTGCACTTGAAAATTTACTTCTTGAAACCCTTATTGAAATGAACCTGGTTTTGTTCCTGCACTTCACATTCAGGAACTGCAACAGGAGAATTCCTGCATGTGTTATTGTAGTATATGATTTGTGAAAAGTAACAAGGAGCATTGTTTCTTTGCCATGTCCATTTGTATAAGGTATCAACATGTGTGTCCCTGAGCAAGTTGCAGTCAGAAGTCAATGTCATGTGTCTTACTCATCAGTGTATCTTATCTGTTTGAGAACGTCTCATTGAGCCTAGAGTGAGCCAGTTAGATGTAGTGAATGTCCAGTGATCCCCAAAGATCTTCCAGTCTGCTTCCTGGAGGCCAGGATCATAGGCACTTACACAATTTCTGGATTTTATGTAGATTCTGAAAACCAAACACAGGTCCTCCTGTTTGGGTGACAACTTCATTCACCCAACTGTTTTCAGTCCCCAGGGCACCAATTCTTGATGATGGCTATTCAGTTCTGATCACATAAGTACAATAATAACCACGAGTTACCTATAAGTACTAATATTACTTACATGTTCTATCATGCCATAGTAAAAATTACAGTTGAATCCTATTGACATAACAACACTACAGGAGATTCTAGGCTTATCTTAGTGATTCTAAAAATTTCCATGTAGTATTCATTAGTAATGGCTCCTGCCTCTATACATCTCTCGAATGCTACTTATTTTGTCTTTAAGCAGCTTTTCTCAAAATATCTTAAAATAGATGTTAACTGAAAAGAAACTTATTAAGGTAATATCTTAACTCAAAATGAAAAACTTAATAGCATTTTAATAGGTTCATGTATCAACCGATATCTTTTATCATTTTCCTGTTCCTTTCGGTGAAGTTCTAAAAAAGTTCTTAAAGCCAAGTTGTCATTTATTTTTTTGTTAAACTCTTCTCCCTGGCTCCAGACTTTTGCTTCTTCAGCGAACACAGCTTCAGACAATTATAACGGGTCGATTATCCAATCTCAAGCAGGCCAGAAGAAAACAAAGGAGATTGATGAGGAAGTACACTAGAATTAAGTGTAATTAAACAATTAACTAATAATAGCCAATATCCTGATGGCCATGCAATGACAGAGATAAAAATAAACACCAGGGATTCACAGCAGCACACAGGAATTCAAGTCTTTGTAAAATATATGCAAACAGTCTAAAACATTTCTGGATCACTCTTCTGCAAATACACAGGTAATACAATGTGATTAACATTTAATTGAGTGTTTAACGTTAACATTTAACATTAACATTTAAATGAGTGTTAGCTGAGGCTTACAAAAATATCCATTATAGCTCACCTCAGAAAGGGCAGACTTTCTGAAAGATCAGTAAGTACTTAGCAGTTTTTAATACAAAGATAGAACATAAGTTAATTATTTGCCCAAATATTAAAGCATATTTACTAGCCAATATCAATCAACATTAATAAAACGGAAAAAAAGCTTGGTCCCTTTTTTTTACTGATGTAAAGATTAAAAACTATCTATAGCTCTGTACCAAGGTTATTACTATGATAAAACTTTATTGTTAATGATAAATATATATTAATGATAAATATAAATATATAATGATAAATATATATGATAATGATAAATATGAGTGAAGAGCTTCCCAGGTGTAGTGGTTAATAATCATCAACATCTTAACCCTATCACCATGGAAACATACCTCTTGCCACATCTAATGACAGTTTTAACAGAAGTTTCACTGAGGTGAAAAAGACTTACCTTGAGTGTGGGTGGCTTATTATCTCATGAGCTGGTGTCCTGGGCTAAGTAGGGAGAAGAAAGCCTTGTGAGTACCAGAATTCATCTCTGTTTCAAAACTTTATGTGCTGCCTCGAGCTCTGGCAGTCATGACTTTGTCACCATGATCGAATGTACTCTCAATCTGTGAACCAAAATACATCATTCGTTCTCTAATGTGTTGTGGTCAAGTATCTCATCGGAGCCATTAAAAAAGAGAATTGGCACCAAGGATTTTGGCTGTTGCTGTGTTTAGACCTGACATTGCGGTTTATAGACAGAAGGTCGAAGAGTTTGAATCTGTGAGACAGAAAGCTGCCACATGCAAGATATTGAGATTAACAAGTCATAATCCATTCAGTAGTATGTGAAAGATAATAATGCCACAAGGAATCTGAACAGTTGGAAGTTTATCTCATGAGGTTTCAGGGAGGAAGATGCACTCTTCAGGAACTGGGCTAGCTAGTGGTTAATCATTGTATAATCTGGCTTTATCCTGCCCTTCTACTGAAAACTTGGGAGAGCATGAATTCAAAAGAAATACACTAATTTCTTCAGTGGAATAAATTACAAAGGAAGAGTGGCATTCTGGCTTTCTCTCATTTGTCTTATTCAGACGTACAGTAAAAGAAAGATGAATGATATTTAACAGGTGCAATTTGGTAGAGGCAAGAAGGAAGCTCGGATAGCAATGGTGTTTGTTAAAGGCATTTGTACAACTAAGGAGAAAAATAGTTCTCAGCACCAGGACAATAGTTAAATTATCCTGAGAGCAAGATACTATATCCCAACCCCCACTCCCCCACCATATCCCCCCAATGCTCCAAATTGTGAGACTACACATTTCCCTTTTAGAAGGATAAAGCAAAAATAAAGGCTGTACCTAGGGAAGTATTTTCCTGAGACCAGCCTTGAAAGTACATTGAAGACACTGTGTCTGTGGACTAGGGAGGAGGGACAGGCTACGTTTCAATATGGCAGCAAGAACTGGCAGTTCAGTCCACATCATACTGCATCTATAGACATAAAAGATGCAAGAGCTAGGGAGTTGTGGATGGTTAAATCAAGGTTCTGAAGGGCAAGCAGTGGGCATAGAGGAAATTTGTCCCATAACACCCCAAAAGACCTGTCTGTGTATGTCAGGTGGGAGAGATGGAGGTGTAGAATTGCTCAAGACTGCAGGAACACAGATAATTCCATGATGAAATCTGAATACACACATATGTGTGTGTATGTATGTATGTATGTATATCAGTATATATACACATACATTCACAAAACATGCTTTCAATGCATAAAAATAAATCCACATGAAAGTTGTATCCAATATTGTAATAGTAATTTACTCAATCTCCAACTCTTTTCCACCATCAACACAATAAAGATATTTAATCTCCCTGGTGAAGGCATATATGATCATCTCAAGACAGGAAGAGAGAAAAGGACCGAATACGTTTTAGGATTTCCATTTCAGATTATTATAGAATCCAAATACAATTCACTGAAAGAGATAAAATTCATCTTCTTGGGAATGATAGATTTTAGCTCGTTCTCTTCTTTCGATAGGATCAAGTTTTTCTTTATTTAATGAACATTGATAATAGTGGTTTATAATTTCTACATTTCTACTTATTCTGAAATGCAATATCACTAAACCACAACAATGCATAGACCCAACTATATTTGTCACTAGACTTGGATGCTACAGTGCAAACCTGTCATGCAAGATACACTCACAGGTGTAATAGTGGCAAGTCTATTTATGTAGGTAACCAGTCACTCTCTGGATTAAATCTGAGTCCTGCTACACGAGAGTGAATTCATGTCTAGTCCTGTAATATGCTCAAAACCCACACCAAGGGAGGTCAGGTCCATAGGGGAAGACCTATTAATATATTGGTTTGCTAAATAGGCATGTTGCCAGGATGCCTTCTAAATATTTTTATTTATGTTCTCATATTTGTGCTTCTTCCAACCTTGTTCAGATAAGCTTCTTATTGTGCTGGTTATCAGTTAATGCAGAGATGCCTTAATGTTGAAACTGCTGAGAAAAATCAGTACATGGGACATCCATATCACACTCCTCTCAGGCTCAGGAAGAATCACAGGAACAGATGAAGAATGAAATAGAATACAGAAGTCATGAAGGAGGGTGGTGAAATGTTGTCTTCTGAACATGACATGAAGGTTGCACACATTTACTCAAAGAAGCTGTGGCTGCCTGTACAAGACCTGTATAAGATCAAGCCAGTCAAAATTTCAACATAAACAGAGAAAGGCTCTTGGTATCCTACCTCTAACAGAAACAATGGGCAGCTGTCTGCTGGTGACTGGAAAGTTGCTTTTTCTTTAGCAATGTGATTACTGGTAGGTTTCTGATGCCTTGGTGGATGACTTAACACATGTGTATATATGAGCAGCATGAACTGGACTCCATGAGTTAATAAAGAAATATGTAAACTATAAAAAGAGATTGGAGAAAGGACACGGTTGAGGATCCTGAGGTGTTCTAGATGGCATAGCAGTACTTATGATCAGAGTGCATTACTGTACAAGTTTGAGGTTTCCAAACAATAAATAAATAAAAATATTGAAAATGTAAAAGATATTTGTCCATCTTTATATTATACAAATAACATATTAACAGTTGTACAAATGTTATCAGAGCAGAGTTACTTGGACTTGTTCACTGCGAGGCCTTGTAAATGCGTGTGAGCTCATGTGAGCCTTTTAAACATTCAAATCCCAAGTCAGAAATTACGTCCACAAGCAGAGTTCTCTTTTTAAAGTGCTTTTTGGTCTGGGCCATTTGCTAAGTCATATTCCTGAACTCTCCATGGCACGTCTTTTTCTTCCCACAGTCATGGCCCTTTATTTCTGACCATACTGTATTTTATATTCATCTCTTAGTATTCTGGTTCATATGAAGGGGTGCTATTTATTTATTACAAGATATCACATTTGTTTTATCCATCACAAGCCAATGTTGGTATAAATTAGGCCCTTGAGATGTAATACCATCTTTAAAATGCTGCCACAAAGACAGAAAACCAAGAATCTAAAAGGCTTAAAATGAGCTGAGGTGCATAGCCTGGGGTTTCCAAGTTCATATTTCTTGCATACGGTGATGTGAATGGCTTGGGTCCACAATCCAAGTTTTAAATGTCTAAAAATAAAATCATATTGGACCACAGGGGGCCATGTGCAAAGCATCACAGTGCTCGCCCATAACTCTTAGCCAGAGCTAGCCGTAAAGTGCCACAAAACAGTCTGTCTCTGTCTTTATCTGTTCTTCTTTTTTCACTCCTCTACGACTTACAAAACACTGGCCGTATTTGGAAGGCTGATGGCTTGGTTAGTGTTTGACACTGGCACACTATCCTAAAACCACCATCTCAAGCAAAAATAATCAATGGTAGAGAATAATCGATGGTATACGAAACAAGAGTTAAGAAGTGGCTGTTCTATTAAAACATGTGAGCATCTCAGTTGCACCCTGGTTTTATGACGAGAGTGTGGTAATCAGCAATTTGCAGCCACATGACTTTCCCAGGAATTCAGCACAGCAACAAAAAGAAACCAGTTTATTTATGCTTCTTGCTGAGCACTTTTGAATACAACATACTTCTAGATCATTCTTAAACCCTGATCGCTGGACAGTCACCTAAAGGTTTACATAACAATTCTACAGACATAAATGAGCATGGTCACACTTTCATAACACTCACTTATTAAAGTGTTAAACCTCAGGTGCTCACTCCTGTGAGTTTGACTTCAGACAAGGGATATGTAGTTTAGTATTGCAGGCCACAGAGGTGTTTCCTCCCTGAAAATATGAGGCTGTAGAGCAAACTCAGTCAGTAAAGTACTTATCACATTCCAGGATGACCCCATGTTTGGTCTTCAGAGCTAGTGTGAGGAATCTGGGTGTGATGGAGTCCTAGCCCCGAGGAGAGGTGCATCTCTGCTGACAACTGGCAAGTCTGCCTAGAAAAATGAAATCAGGGACCATCAAACCAATGGTCTAAAAACCTAGTTGGAATGACACCTGTGAACTCTCATCTCTATGTGCATGCCCCTGCACACAATCAACATGTGTGCAAAAATGCAAACTATATTTACACATACACACACACACACACACACACACACACACACACACACAGAGGGAGAATATATACTTAGAGATGCTAAAAAATATTTATTGCTATTCTTAAAACTCCCAAGTCATACAGCTAAATCTCAAAGCCTTGAGGTGAACTGATACCAGACAACATTCAGAGGTCTAGCATTAAAGAATTTATTGATACAATCTGGAAGAAAGCTTTGGATACTTTTAGGCAGTTCCACACAGTCGACAAGAAACTCTGGTGTGGAAACCAGTGGTTATGACCACCATAACATCCTAAAAATGTTTTATGCAGCCCCTTCATCAAGCAGTTTCTATCTGTTTTGTTTCTATGATGTAGGCCAACCAGTCTTTCTGTCTGAAGGTAACTTTAGAGTCTTTTCCAGAGTTAACAGTGTCCAACAGTGCAGCAACACACATTGCCATTGGGGAGCTAATGATTCTATGACACAGCTCTCACTCAGGCTCTGAGCTGTCCACACCAAAACACAGCTGGGGACATGCATTCTCAGCCCACGCATGCTTTAAGTGCAGGAGATGTCAAAATGCCATCCACCTGGCACCATCTCTGTTTACCACAGTGCCTTGACTTCTTGAGTTAGGGCGCATTCTGTTTGGGTTGCACAAGCCAAGGTCATTATTACCTAAAGCAGGAACCCACAAATTGCTGTTTCGGGGGTGGCCTGATGGGTTCTGTTCACAGAAAGGGACTGTGAGAATGAGCTCTGGCTCCTCTCAGATGTGGCGAAGCAAACACGGTTCCTTGATTGAACATAGAAAAGAAACCCTGTGAGGAGTCTAATGGAGCAAGACTCCTGTCTGCCATTCTCCTCAGAGGTTGTGTGTTTTAATAAGCTTGCACGCTCCAATTCATACCTCACTGCAGCTTTATTAAGGTTGCCTAGAGACAACTCGTTAGCCATTGAGTTGGGAGATGATAGTCTTTGTTACTGGTCACATCATGAGCAGCTTGCATCACTCCTTGAAGCAGCAGAAGCATATTTGCTTCCTTTCACCTGTGAATAAGGAGGTGTTTATATGTTCACTCCTCATTGTTAAGAGAGATTTAGGTTGAAGAGCACATGATTAATTTGACAAGTAACTTTTTGTAGATTTTCACAGATATATATTTATATATAATACATATTAATCTTTTGAGTTGGACATCTTTAAAAAGTGTTATTTATTTTTAATTTCTGTATAGGAGTGTTTTGCCTACATATAGTCATGTGTACCACAAGAGTGCAGTATCCACTGTGGTCAGAAGGGGGAGTTAGATCCCCTGAAACTAGAATTCTGACTTATGAGCCACCAAATAAAGGGATGCTAGGAATCCTACCAGGAAGAATTTTTCAGAAGGACTTTTGATTATTATGTGACTCCAAATGACTTTAGCTATTGGACATTTGAAGATAAAAAGAAGTGTTGTGTATCTATTTGTCCCAGGAATGTTACTAAGTTGTATAAAAAGATCAAAGTGAATACTGCAGGGTCATGAGAGAATATGAAGAATAAAGTTCAGTAATGATGGCCTTACTTAGTATGACACAGAGTAAATTAAAGGCAACATGGAAACCTAAGGGAAACCAAATATACAGGGACAACTGAGAAGAACCAGTCACACATTAGAAGCTAATGCATGACTACAGAACATGGCTCAGTCAAAACGTCCTTTGTTAAGAAGCATGAGGATCTGAATTAAACTCCCAACACCCATCTAAAAAGTTCAGAGAGGAAGAACATACCAATAGTCACAGTTCTGGGAACACTGAGGCAGGAACCTCTCTGAGGCTCATCAGTGTCCCAGTCTTATAGATGATCCAAATTTAGATAATAGTGTCTACAATACCTGGCTCACATATACTAGTACTTCCAGCACCAGCTTATCTGGTGCCTTCTTTCAGTCTTTGTTGACACTATACTTGCACATGTGTGTGTACACACACACATAATTACAAACAAACACATGTATACACTTTTTAAGAAATATGTTCTTTTTGCACATCTATTTCCATTCATTTTTATTGATCCACTTATATATTATCTTGATGTATTATTAATTACTATCTATAGTTACTACTATATATAATTAATTAACCACTTTAATTACTTGTTTCCTTTTATCTCTTTCAGAAGAACATAAACACTGTGAATACAAAACCTTCCTCTGCTGTTCATTCATGCATTGCCAACATATAGAAGAATGGATAGTAAAGGATAAGTGACAGTAAATACTTATTAAGTGCTGCTGGCATATGCCTATAATCTCACTATGTTGGAGACAGATAGAGACAGGAAGATGACTAATTCAAGATCTGCCTGGTGTTCCCTAGGGCTGGGAGTGTAGCTTAACAATAAAGTGTTGAGATAGTCTGAAGCAAGGTTATGGGTTTGTTCCTCATCATTGGAAATATAAATGAGTGTGTGTGTGTGTGTGTGTGTGTGTGTGTGTGTGTGTGTGTATTCAGTGATTCCAAACATCTACATGCTATCACTTTATCTTTCAACAAAAATATCTCTTTAAACTGGATTCTTATTTAGTTATTTAACTGTGTGTATTTGTTTGTGGGTGTGTTTGCATAAATAAAGGCTCCTAAAGAGTCCATTGGAAAGAAGGCTTAGGATCCCACGGAGCTAGAGTTGTGATGAGCCAAGCGTTGGTACTGGGACCTGAACTTAGGTCCTCTGGATGAGCAGCAAACACTCTTAACTGACGAGCCATTTCAGCAGACTTCAAAAATTTCTTAAGGATTTTAGATACTCTTTGTAATTGTTCAATAATGGGAATTTTTTAAAAAAAACCTCAATATTAGCATAAAAAACCTGACACATGATTCAAATCATGATTCTTTCGCCCTAGTTTGCCTGCCATTTTCAGTAAAAAGAAACCTTCTGGTTTGGACCACCCACTGTTTCATGACATTGCCATATCCCTTTGCACCTATTAGGGAAACTGCCATCCCAGTTGGCTGGGATGGAAGAGTTTCCTGGCGCAAAGGCCTTCCAAAATTAAAACAGAAAATTCCAGGCCACTGGGTTTGCGTGTTCTCTTCCCACCTAGGCACCTGACTGGCCTTCTTCCTTGAGAACACCCCCATCACTTTTTCAAGGGCAATGGACCCTGTTTTCTGTGATACCCAACTGACACCACAGGTATTGCAGTAAATATTTAATCTTAGATTAGGGGTTTCTACCCTGCCTTTGTTCATTCAGTTACCAGAAAAAAAAAAAGACACACAACTTTTATATTTCTAATAAGCCTTAATTAGCCTGAGATCTGGGCAGATATCAACCATCGATGCTCTTATGTCTACATCCCTATCAACACGCCCAAGTTCTGTTTGCTGTGTTCCATCTGGGTTGCACTTAACTCCAATTGGCCAGCCCTTCATGACCATGTTTTCATAACTCATGTATCCTATGGTGTCTCTCCTCTCTCCACCTTCCTCCCTCTCCTTCTTGTGGTCTCTCCTCAGACCTCAAACCCAGGAACCCAAACTCTGCTTATCTGTTTACTGCCCAGCTATAGGCTGTAAGCATCTTTATTCACCAATCAGCCAGTATTTAGCATTACAATGTGTAGCAAATGACCAATCCTTAACACACAGGTTCCTTAGTCCCCTCTTTGTTCACAAGAGGCATTTCCTAATATAGTAACCATCCCAGCATATTATTTTGTCAAATACTGTTACATTCTTAAAATATATGTAATTAGTCGATATATTCTACTTCTTTGATGGAATTTATTCCTGGGAAGCAGAAACTACCAACACCAGGCTTTTCACCTATACTGAGTTTGCCCTCCACCACTGCAAAACTATACATGAATATATACTTGTTCAATAATATGCAATACAAGTGCTATTATTGAGTGTGTGTGTATGTGTGTGTGTTACCTTTGGACATCTCATTATTTTACATCTATGGAAATATTTAAGCTAAAAAGTTGGCTCAGTAAAGAAAACAGTGCTGTGAAAGAGAGGACAGGACTTTGGAGGCCCTACATCCAGATGAATGCCAGATTATCATGGCAGTTCACCTGTAATTCCAGCCTAGAAGCAGAGACCAGGGATTCACGGAGCAACTGGTTAGTGTAATACAAGGCAGAGAGCCTCAGGGTTTAGTTGAAAGACCCTGTCTCATTGAAAAAGGTAAAAGAGTGGTCAAAGATGAATCCTGACATTAACCTGAGGATTCCACAAGAAAATTTGCCCATAGTCACACATGAAAATACACACACACACACACACACACACACACACACACACACACATACACACACGTGCGCGCGCGCCAATAAAATAGCTATCAGCCTGCTCTAAGAAAGTGTAAACAGAGTTTTAAAACATAGGATAGGTACCTTAATCAGACTTACAATAAGAAACTCTTTTAGCCTGAAATAAAACAAACAAAAACACAGAATCAGACCCACTTTGAGCATAGATTGGATGTTGATTCTCTTGTTATATCCTGAATCTCACAATTGGGTCCATGAGGTATCCCCAGAATAAAGCCCACCTTGCCATCTAAACAATACCAAAATATGTAGTGAGAAGGAGAAAAAAAATTGCTAAGATGGTTTGATAACATATAATACAGTGTGTTCTGTTGCCTGGCAGTGCCTCTATGACTGAATAAAGTTTTCACTTCTCCTCTGGTTATTTTGGGACTAAGGAGATGCCGTCCAATAACTGGTGTAATAGGAAAATTGACACAGCAGTTTTACTGGCTTAGAAAAGAGAGGAAATTCACATGTCAGCTGCCAGAAAAGTAACTGACCTTAGTTGGTGCTGTTAGCCTTGCAATTTTTAGGAGTATTTAAATGTAAAACAAAATCGTGGGCTTCACTCCCACCTCAGTGTTTAGAGACTGCTGCAATAGGCAAGCATTCAAAGTGTTCTTTATCCAACCCGGTGGGTATGTTTCTTGTTCAAGCTCCATCTATAACAAAAAGATTTTCATTCAGTGAGCAGTGATCCCTGATTTAGCATGGCAAACACAGCCTGGTGCACTCCAGGCTCCGACACAGAGACCTCTACGCAGGAGCAAGGCCTAGCCTGACAAAATAATCACTATGGAAAAACAACTTACAAATCACACTCGCCACCAGAATTGAGGTTTGTTTTCCTAGCTGACTTGTCGTGAAAGGGCTGGAGCAATATGAGGGATTGTTAATAGAGGTTTAGAGTTACTATCTTATGCCTCTGCTCTTAAAACCCATCCTGCACAGAAGGATGCTGGGATTAATCCTTTCCCTACTTGCAGTATCTTAAAGGACCGTATTGCATTTCAGTGAATGTAAACCTTCAGTAATGGAGGCTTGAATCTATGTTTTATCTCTGTCTGGGATGTGTTTTACCCATAAATATATTGGGAAACTGTAAAGAAAATGCCTCCCCAGTGGAGTGAAATAATAGATCTGAGTGTGTGTGGTGTGTGTGTGTGTGTGTGTGTGTGTCTGTCTGTCTGTCTGTCTGTCTCTCTCTCTCTCTCTCTGTCTCTCTCTCCCCTCTGTGTGTGTGTGTGCATGAATACGTGCGCGCGCGCGCGCGCGCGCGCGTGTGTGTGTGTGTGTGTGTGTGTGTGTGTGTGTGTGCATGCGTGTGCGTGTGTGTCTGTCTGTCTTTCTGTCTTTTCTCTCTGTGTCTGTCTCTGTCTTTCTCTCTGTCTCTGTCTCTCTGTCTCTGTTGCTGTGTGCATCTGTCTCTCTTTGTCTTTCTGTCTCTCTGTCTCCCCACTCTCTTTGTCTCTATCTCTCTCTGTATGTGTCTGTCTTTCTGTCTCTCTGTATCCCTCTTTGTCTCTCCCTCCTCCCCCGACTTCATAAGTTATATCACAGTTCCTCTTGTCCATGTAAAATCTGGGCACCTCACATCATGACCTTAGGCCATCTTCCATTCAAGCCCTCACATCTATTGATCCCATGAATGCCAGCATGCACAATACTAAGACTCTGTACTTCATTACTTTGAGATCCCTGGTGCCTCCTGCAGAACCCATATGTGTTTTTCCTTAGAAATTAACACATTCAAAGCATTTTCCCATTTCCTCCTGCCATGTCAAGCCCTTGAGAGAAACAGATGAAAGAGAAAAGTTCATTTCAGAGGTTTAGATTATGGTTGTTTGGCTTTAGTGGGTATGCCGAAACAACTCAGTGAAAGCACAGGGCTGAAGAAGCTGGCTTACTCTATGACAACTGTGAAGCAGAGAGGATGGCAAAAAGGAACAAGAACAAGAGACTTCTTCAAAGATAGACTCATAAGGACCTACTTCTTTCAAACAGAGCATTTACCCTATCACTACCAAGTTATGACTCCATCCAAGGATTCAACTGTCAAGCCAGAGCCCTTATAGCCTAATGCCTCTCAACAGTAGTGACAGGTAGGGACCAAACCCTCAGCACATGAGCCTTTGGGGCAGGGGGTTGTTTCATATCTAAATAAGATTACAAAATAATAGTTATTATGATTTATTTTTTTAAGGCTCACTCTTTCCTCAGAAATCTTAAGTTCTCTACAAAATGCATTCTCAATAGCAAATGGGATGTTTCATCTTGGATATTCTTTTTAAACATCTGCGCAAATGGGAAAGGGGACTTTTGAAATATGAATTGCTTCAAGTTGGAAGAGAGGATTCTAATTGGACCTTTCACTCTGTGGGACAGTTATCCTCACAGTCATGCTGGCTCTTGGTTTGTCAGTGGGCATCGTTTGGTTTTCAAAAACGCATAGCAGAGATCAAAATAACTGAAAGAAAGGTTTTAACTCAAATGGCCAGAATGTCTTATGGGGATTACTCAAATCTCAATTGTTTTTTTTTTCTTAAAGTCCCATCCTTTGGAAAAAACACTGCAAGATGGGAGGAGGTCCTCTCTCTTTTCATATAAAGGCCCTTTACTTGTACAAGGTCAGTCTAGGAAATAACATTACTGAAAGTGAAAGCAAGTTGCAGATAGTGAATGATAAAGATCTTCAGGTAGTCGCCGTCTTGCTAAAGGCAAAAATAATGTAAGAAACAGAGACCAGATATATTCTAAGTTACAAAGGCAGGTATCTTCTAAGCCCCAAAGGCAAACAGAGACATGATGTTATTCTTTCACCCAGAAAAGCACTATCATGATCTGACTCTCAGATTCTTTTCTTTGAACCAAAGATGTTTCAAAAATCTCTCACTGAAAGATATCCTACCATTTTATTTATTTACTTAACTATCTATTTATTTAGTGTGTGGTGTAGGTATGTGTGTGCAGGAATCTATGGGTTCCTACACAGATATGTAGATGCCAACAGAGGACATTGGTTGACCTCTTCTATTGATAAATACTTTATTTATTTTATACAGCCTTCTCTAACTGAACCTGAAGCTAAGTAGACAGCCAGTAACACCCAGTGATCCTCCTGCCTCCACCACTCCCTGTTTGGAGTTTCAGGTGAGCACAGAGCCATAGACAGCTTTTTGATATGAGAGCTCACATTTCTGCACGGGTTGTCTGTCATTTCAGCCCTTACATTCTATTTTGACAAAACAGTACCAGAATATTACATGCATATCTAGCATGAAAGTTCTCACTGTTACTGATGGCGGTTGTTAGAAAATTTCAATCTAAAATTCGCCTTTCTTCAAATTCACTGCATAATATTTTTAATTACCCAGAAATTAAATTTCTGATATCTGGACACAATTAGCTGATTACCTCCTACTTTATTCTGCCAACCCAAAGGAGGGAGAGAGCTATGCATGGGGTTCCCAGCAGCAGCCACAGAAAAGCTTATCCAAATGTCAGCATCAGTACTCTTCCTAAGGAGTAGGCTTTATGGATAATTCAGATGATCATAGCCCCCATAGGCCTGCACCCCTAGGTAACAGATACCACTCAGAACAGAAGAATAATTAACTGAGTGACAAACACACAGATTAACTAATGGTTTAGGGCATTGATTTAGCAGAAATAAAAATCCCAAATATTTTTAAGTGTGTAGTTTACTGTGTGTAGTTTAATACACAGCAACCAACAATCAGAGGGGCTGAGGCAGAGTTATTGCCACTAGTTCAAGGGCAACCTGGACAGCAGAGTGAGTACCGGGGAGAAGTATGTATCCTATTTCAAAATCAAATAAAAATAAATTTCAAGTAAATAAAGTGTTAATTATAAAGAAACTTGCTCTTTGGGTCTCATTTTCTAACTGCTACTGTAAATCATTTGATGCATAATATTCACCCTTCCATCCATCCTTCTGCTTTCTCATTAAAAAGGGTAGGTTTATGATATAGACAACTTACGCGTAATTAGTATTCTATAATTATCCCATTCAAGATGGAAAGGAGCAACAATGGACATTTAGCATTGAGTTTGCTTTCTAAAAAGAACTTCAGTTCCGAGGCCATAAGTAAATAAAATGTTCATTTGGATAAAGGAGCAAAAAACAAAACAAAACAACAACAACAACAACAACAACAACAACAAAAAACACGTCTGGGGAGAGAAGAGACTGGAGTAGTTTAGAAACTTCCTTAACCTGCCAAATACCCTGAAGCAGAATAGCGTGGGGACAAAGCCTATCTTGGGCTTTTTATTGAATGAAAACTTGCTTGCTGAGTGAGTGAATCTAAGCAGTATCCCATCAGACCACCATTTTCAAAAGCTTCTTCTGTATCCTTAAGAAAGGAGTACAGAGTCAATTTACTTTAGCGGGGTCTCAAAGATGCCGTGTATCTCTGTTGCTTCCAGCATAAAATCTCTCATAGAGGACCCCACGGACGGAGCATCATTACTTGGGCAGCGATGGCCACAGAGGTGGGTGGTTGCTGATAGTTTTGGCCCATTGGAAATGGTTTTGGAAGACTGCCAAGTTGTGTGTAAAATTTTGAAAAGTTTCAAACAATACAGTCTTTACGATGTTATAAAATACTGGGGTGGTTAGCACGGCTGCAGACTGGCTCGTGGCCAATAAAACCTCAGGATTCCAGTCAGCTGTAACCTGGAGTTTAATGTTGTCTGGAGTGTACAAGGTCATCACTCCCTAACATCCTGGAGGTCGAACCAGTCTTTATTAAGCTGCCTCCTTGAGCTACTGATTTGAAGTCCTCTCTGTTAAGAATGCCCTTCGCAGACTTACTCCCCCCTCATGAAAACATATTGAGTGAGCTAACCTAAAAAGTCCCAACTTGAGGTAACTTGAAAAAATTCTTAAGTTACGTTTTTTTTTTCTTTATTTGATAGAAGCTGATTAATGCCAAAACAGTGCTAGACTTTAAAACTGTGGAAGGAAAATTTGCTTTTACCTCTGTCACCCAAAAGACAGTGAGTATATTACATAGTAATGCCTACTCGTCTTTGATATACATTCTATCCCGTGATGACATTGAACATACACTTTACATGTTATATCTTCAGACTTTGTATTAGAATTTCAGTTTTGATTCATACAGCTTCTTTTGCAAGCATGGCATTCACGGCTAAAGCTTGTTTTGTCTTGTGTTGGATGCTTGCCTGTCACATTTCAGGCCCCAGGGACCATCTTGTGTACAGTTGTTTGATTCTCTTCAGTTATAAGGAGCTTTTTTGTAATGAGTATTAGTTCCCAAGGACAAAGCCTAAGGGTGGGTACTTTAAGGGTTTCTATGAGACTTGGGAGATTACTGGGTTTGTACAGTGCTTCCTATACAAATAATAGGAGCTGGGGACCTTCAATCTCTACATAAAAAGATGGGTCTGGCTACATTCTTAGAATCTTAATGCTGGGGGACACAGATAGGAAGATCCCTGAGACTTTCAAACCAACCATACTAGTATACTACACTGGGAAATACAGGCAGGGAGAACCCTGGAGCTATCAAACCAACCACATTAGTCTACTTTGTTAACTGTGGGCCCAAAATAAAGTGGATAGGGCTTGAGGAATGACACCCAGGGTTGTCGTTGTCCTTCCAAGTACATGCACTGCCATATTCTCTCTATACATATGTATTCTCTCTCTCTCTCTCTCTCTCTCTCTCTCTCTCTCTCTCTCTCTCT
>JANHMN010000002.1:9882266-9914066 GCA_030674055.1 Rhabdomys pumilio | reverse complement strand
TCTCTCTCTCTCTCTCTCTCTCTCTCTCTCTCTCTCTCTCTCTCTCTGTCTCCTTTTCCCTCCCTCCCTCTCTCCTCCCTCTCTTTTTCTCCCTCCATCTCCTCCCTCCCTCTCTCTCCCTCTTTCTCTCACCCTCTCTCTTTCTCACTTTCTCTCTCTCCCTCTCTCTCTTCTCACACACACACATGTACATGCACACAAACACACACACTATACACTTGCACAAAAATCTTGGAAAATAATGTTAAATAACTTTCCCCAAAATATGTTCTTCTCTATGTGGAAGTTTGTCAGTGTGTTATGGAAGAAGAATATGCTTTGTTTCCTTCATCCACAACATCTACAATCAAACATTCCTCTAAAGAAAACTGCATTGAAAAGCTGTAATTGTCCTGTTTCAGAGCAGCGTGCATTTAAAGGAGAAGGGAAGATTTTATAGGAAACATCATGCATGTGCTTTGGTGATGTATTTATTTTGTTTTTCAAGTGAGGAGTAACTGTTCCAGAAGAAGAAGAAGAAGAAGAAGAAGAAGAAGAAGAAGAAGAAGAAGAAGAAGAAGAAGAAGAAGAAGAAGGAGGAGGAGGAGGAGGAGGAGGAGGAGGAGGAGGAGGAGGAGGAGGAGGGGGAGACTCCAGTTAAAAGGATAAAACTTGTTATTGTTTTTCTTTCATTTTGTTATGAAGAGCATATATGAAACACAATCTAAAAGAGCTTGCCATTATTAATTTCTGAGTTAAAATGATTTTTAAAAACACTCACTGGGATGTTTATGTTTGTATTTAACTTGTTTTGTTTGAAAATATTTTATTTAGTATTTATATACTCACTATACATTCATATGATGTGTTCGGGTCTAAACTATCCCATTTTCTCCCTTACAATTCCTCCCCTATTCTACCAACAGCTTTTCCTTCCAGACTTTACCCCCACCCCAATAACAATGGAGTCCATTTATTGTTAACTGTAGATCTGTATGTAAGTTAGTGTGGTAGCATCTGCTACAGAATAGCTCGTCTCTCAGGGATTGCACCCCTTGGGAGGGCAACCCCTGAATTTTTCTCCCCTGGAAGCCATCAACTAATAGCACCATCTCCACTGCCACTACTGGGATTTGGGGTTCCTTGATCTTATGAGAGACCTGCGCATTCAGTCCCAGAGCCTGTTCATGTGAGTTTTTGGGTGCAACTACAGCATCATGTCCAGCAAATATTTTTTCAGTGTAGATACTGATTTTCACTCTTAAAATCCTTCTGCCTCTCTTGGCACAGTGATATATGAGCCTTGAGAGGAAAGGGTGTTATCTAGATGGTTCACTTAGAGCAGAACATGGTAGAGTCTCTTATCTGAACTTTTGCTGAGTGCTGGCTATGGAACTAAGTAATTTATTCTTTCACAATTTTATATGCTCGCTCGCGCGCGCACATCCACATGCACACAAACACACGCACACACACACGTGGACACAGGCACAGTGATTGATGACTATCATAAAGACAATCTGTATTACTATACGACCCTACATACTTTGACTGTAGTTTCCCTCAACATGTCTCCCTCTGCATACCCTTTCTTCTCTTCCCTTCCCCTTCAGAACTGGGCATGAGTTTGTGTTATCTGATTTTTGTCATTGTGATTTCTCTTTCTCATTTAGACTGTGGCTGATGTTTAGTTTTTTCTTAATTCTTCAATTTAGATTGTGTCTATAATTCTCTTCCAACATACATCCCAAGTCATGTGACATCCTGAGATTATATCCAGTTTCAATAATTAACATGCAGTGTTCACTCCACTTCCTTCTGGTGTCATTGAAAATAAAATTGGTAAATAACGAGATAGTTTAATAAGCAATCATTAATGAGTCTTTTCATTTTAATTTTGCTGTTTATACATTTTAAAAGACCTTTACACTTTTGATAGTCTGAGATATGGATAAAAATACCATGTCTTGACTCTCATTTGTTACTATGCACCCTTACAAGTAATTATACATTTTGTTGTTTCGGGGGTGCAAAAATACTTCTTTTAGTTCAAACCTATTACCATCCTGGCTTTTTCATGACTCTGCCATCCACACTTCCAGTCTCTTTAAAAACATTTCTTCCCTAATTAAGCAAAACAGTAGATTGATGACTGATTGCGAAGGGGCCGTGTGGAAAATAAACAGTGCTTTGAATTCAACAAGCTTTCCCTTTTCCAAACTCTGCTGTGTACATAAACACACCCCATGTCCCCAGGTCCTCTCCACCCTTCACACACATAAAATTATTCCCAATTAGGTGTTCCTCTATTTGCCTTCTTTCTTCTCATTAAAATTATCCTCGGCTTAATCATCTTCTCTCCCTGCACAGTCTAAAATGTTTTCTATTTGGATTTTCCATGTATAGCAGAATGCCTCAGAACATTCTGGAAACACTGGTGAACAGCTCAGCCCAGCACTGGACTTGATACCTGGCCAACATGCTTCAACAACAGACATAAAAGCTAAATCTGCACTTCCATTCAGTTATAAGGTTGCCAAGTTAGTTTTGAGATGCTGTGCCTACAGTATATCCTTCTCCCAGTGTCTCAGACTCACCTCATTAACTCTGGAACATTAGCCTCTGATGGTATGGACTCGATGTTGCTAATATTAATGTTACAGTGCCACATAGAAATGCAAGAGAATGTAACACTAGAAGTCTCTTCAAGATTCCCATAACATAAAGAACAAGGAACCCACATTCCCAGAACCAATCCTCACTGGAAATATTTTTTATAATATAATCTTAAAGCTATTTTTCCTCCTCCTGGCTTTCTGCCTTTTACTCCCACTTATGTTACAAATAGCATTTAATGATAGAACAGGGAGACATACTGTGGCTTCACACATTCAAATACTTTATGGCCACTTACTCATAACTGAGAGATAAAGACACAGTGATATAGTGTTTGCTTTTTATCAATTTACTATCATTTCTCTGCATTGCAAAGGTATATTTAAGAAATAACACTTTGTAAAGAAAATAAAAAAAAACAAACAAAAAATACTTAACATGTAAAGGGTTTCTTATTGGCAAGCCTTCATTACATGTTGCTTAAACTATGAATGATCAAAGTCTAGGCTCGAAGTTGATAAGACTGTCATATTTTGGGACTAAAAAAAATGCAATAATCAATACATGTTACATACCATGAAGATTATGAAAATTAGTGCCATATTATTCTAAGAGGAGTAATAAATATTTATACAGCACCAATTACTTCTCATAAAATATAACTTATCTCAAAAAACCTATTTTGGAGAAATTATCTTTCAAGATTCAAATACCTTTTCTCATATCTTTTGGGATTTAACAGCCATTAGTCATAGTGCCTTGTACAAATTAATATACACACAATGAAAAGAATATAGAGAGTGTTGGGAAGAAGCCAGGAGGCCAGACTTCCTGGGTATCACTGGAGGCTTTAACACTTGCTCCCCAATTCCATATTTATTTTTTTTTTACTTATGACCTTTTATTAGCACACAATTGATGATCTAAAAGGGGCCACATTCTTAAAAGAAACTGACTCTTTCATCCTCTCCCCTCTCCATCTCTCTATGCAGTATTAAATTGCCAAGACCTCCTCAGTTATGGCTGTTACTCCATGCCCACTTCTCCCATGTTTGATCTTGCACCTGTCTTTTACATGCTGTGGTACGTAGGAGGGATTCATATGTGAGCTGCCCTGTTGTGTCCAGGAAATGCTGATTCCCTGTAGTCCTGTACCTCCTGTGACTCTTACAGTTTTACTATGCCCTCTTCCAGGAGAATCCTTATGGCTTTGGAGGAGGTATGAATGAACATCTTGGGGTCTTCTGTAATTTGGAGAAAGGGTCCATCTAGAACTCTAATATCACTGAGATTTGACCAGTCTTGTGAAGCAATCCCATTTCTCCCTGCCTCATCTAGAACATGAGACATGGGCTGAAATCAAAGCAATTTGAGGACGGCTGGTGGGCCACTGGTCTCATGCTAGCACTGCCCCACATTTGAGTTGACTTCTCTTGCACTACACCTTGTACGTGCAGTGCACACCTCTTCTCTGGTGAAACTGTTGTGCTTACCCTAATTCCAGTGCTGTCCAGAAAGTAGAGGAGTGCATGGGGAAGGCTTTGAGTTAGGTAGGCCTTGAGCCTCACATGATCCATCACATCTTAGAAAAGCCATAAAAACTCTGGGATGGCTTCTCCCTTCTTTTATTCAGCCCTTTCCACAATCATGCTATAACTTATGACCCACTCAGAATGCCAACACCCCGCCATTACACCCTTTCTGAGGACAGGGAGCTCACTCTGGGTATTTCATTGGCTTTTTAATTAATACATAGAACATGGTTTTCCAACATTATTCATTATTTCTGTGTTTTTACCATAGAGGGCTACAGGAAGTTCAAATCCACCATTGTGGTTTTTTTCTTAGATCCTATCACATGTCTCTATGGAGAAAGTTCTGTGGATACTTTCTGAGTTGAATTAAATAATACAGGCAAAGTGGTTTATGCATGCATTTTTTCAGAATGGTGATTGAATTTGGGTCAATTGGCTGGTTGTTACTTCAGTAGAGCAAACATCTCTTCTTCAATTGGGATCCAAATACCCACATTTGGATGCAAATATCTGACTGCCATGACTGATTTCCTGGGACTTGGTTGTGTAATATCTACTTTCTTCTTCATGCTATGCTGAGCTTCAAAGAGCAGCAAAAGACCTATATGAGGCATAGGCAAACAATGACTACTTTTTTTTAAAAAAAATATTAGTTTTCAAAATTACAGTTGGGAAAAAGGATATAAAATATGTCAGAACTAATATGTCAGAACAACTATAAAATGCTCGTAATTCCTGCTAGTCCACTGAACTACAGAGAAAAGGAACAATGGCCGGAGAGATTGGGTTTAGAAGAACAAAGTTCTGAATTATGAACAGAGATTTACTCAGACAGTAAAACAACAGTAAAAGCATTTTGTTGGTTTGCTTGTTTGTTTGGGGGAGGGAATAACAATAACCTATGAAGTTTTGTGGGGTCTCTTGGACAGGCCTGATCAACACAAAATATGGTTTCTCATGAGGACAGACAGAAACACTTTGAAAGAACCTCCAGGAATACAACATAGCCTTTTCTCAGAATTTTTCTTCCTCCCCACCCCCAACGTCTATGAATAGTATTTACCTCCAATCCAGCTAAGTGGGAGAATTGAGACATGGGGAGAGAGTATCAGTGGCAGATACTCTGCTCCTGGCAAGGCTCTAATTCTATTTCCTGCTTGATATATCATCTTATTTCCATTTTCCCTAAATGTAATATAGAAACTTTCCATAATAAACGGTTCCTAATTTTCCACTTTTTTTATTTGATTGGCATTTTCAGATTTTTCAAGGAGTCCACGGGTCGTTTCTTCACATGTTGCAAAAATAAATGAAAAAAAAAATGAGAGGCTTGCCATTGTTGAGCAGACATTTCTGAATTTGTCTTGAAGCCAAGAGAATGTATTTGACTGTCTGGCGAGGACTGGGGCAGATCTCTTATTCTCAAGCAGATACCAAAGTTGCTTGAACAAATGGTTTCTGTTAGCTGGGAAAAAGATATTGAATGGAAACCATGTGCCTCCGGACCTTGTGGTTTCAAGTTGAACCACAGGCAACAAGAAGAGCTGCCAGGCTCTCGTCTTGATTTCAGCCATGCTCGTGGGGAAGAGGAAAACTGTCAGTGCCACCTCTAGAGTTGTCTTAATAAGGATCCCAGTAAGCACCTACAGCCTAGATGGCAACCGAGTGAAGCATACGAGAAGAAATCTAGGCAGTATCCAGGGCACCTAGGACAAAGACACTTGATTTTCTCTGGTGAGCACTAGTTTATGGTAGATGTACTGTGGGGCCTTTGTAGGAAACAGATACAATCCAGAGAGGATAAGAATAGAAATTTGTCTCTTCTTACAGCTATCATTATAATGAAGAAAAATACACCAGAAAAATTAATTGAGTCCAAAAAATAGTTAACAGTACTAGAACAAAAATACAAAAAAGACAAATTTCTGAATGGCATAATTTATCAAACTCCTGGGGGAAAACATAGAGAATATTGTAAAAGAATATGAGATGCTATTTTATATCGTGAAGGCAAAAGAACCAATTTTAGCTACCTACAAGTGTGCCTTCCAACATGAACACGGGCTATGTCTTTACCTAGCCATCAAGCTGAGGAATGAGATCCTGAAGAATGGTAGGTTTGACTGTAAGTTATTCAGCAGCTAGAAGGAATGATGAAAACATTCTTCACTTCCTCCTCCATACCTTTCCGTACAAATCCTCTTTATTTCAGAAGGATTTATTTGAAGTGGCTCTGGCTCCCACTAGTTTGGGAGAGGAATAAAAAAGTCACAAAGAGCCTGAACTGACTCAATCCTATTAGTATTAAACTGTCAAGTGTTCTGTTATTATTGATGTGGAGAATTAAATCACAGAGTCTAACACCCCTATGCAAGGATCAGAAAAAAAAAAGAGAAAAAAGAAAAAAAAAAGAAACTAGTAGCACCATATTGTGTTTCAACAACGATCTGTCCCTTGAAGCAAATGTGTCACGGACATGGGGAATGTTGGTACTGAAGGAGGCTGTGCAGGGCTAAAAGAGTATATCAGAAATTTCTATGTTTTACTTTTGACTTTGCATTAAATCTAAGACTTCCCTGAAACTAGTCTTTAAACATACATCACGTTTGTTGTAACAAACAGAAGATCAGTCATACCTTAAAATTTTGATGACTAAGCTAAAAGAAGATCAATCATACCTTGAAATTTTGATTAAATGACTAAGCTAAAACTTACAGATATGAACACGTGCATGCATATGATGCATATGTTTAGATTTACATATATGAAGGGAGAGAGAGAGGGAGAGGGAAGAAAGGAGGAGGGACTCTGCTCTGGTTGGTCTTTACTGCCGTCGTGACCTGGTTTAACATGGTGTAGGAGACACAGCTCAGAGCATGTCCAGGAGTATGTTTCCAGAGAGATTTAGATGAGGAAGACCTACCCTGATGTGAGTAGGTACTACTCAATGAGATACTGAGCTGAATGCAAAGGAACATGGAGAATGTCTGGGCACCAGTATTTGTCTCTGACTGATTGTGAATATATTTTACCCAGCTGCTTCATACTGACATCACTGTGATTCCGTTATGATGGACTGTTTTACCTCAAACCACTGGAAACATAAATTCTTTTTTCTTTAAAGAGATTTTTAAAAATATATGTGTATTTAAATTTTAGTTTAAATTAAGGAGACTTTAATGAAAACGTCATGGCAACAAGAAAACTAAAGTGGTAGCTATGTTATCTACTTATCTCCCATACATAATTTCTACATGTTTCTAAAATTTAATGTAGTTTTTTTACACCCCAAGGTAAACAACTTGAGAGGCATGAGATTTACAGTTATAAGGCAAAAAATATATTAAAATGACTTTTAGACATTTCACCCATTTCTATCTAAAAATTTTTCTTAGACTGAAGTCACAGAGGTCTCACTTTGCCTTAGCAGAAGTGGCTAAGGGACACATACGTTCACCTGTCAAGAAACATGCTCACAGTAATAAGGGGTGTGCCTGTGTAAGCACAGAAACAGATCCTCTAAGGTGACAAGCAGGAAAACTACATATTCTTGAAGTTCCTTTGAGCAGTGGTCTTTCAATGAGCTTGCAAAGAGATTCAGTAGGAAAAAAATTAAATATTTTGATGTTTGTATCTCATTAGAGAAAGAAATTATAAACTTTTGAGTGGACCCAAGAGTCAGCATTCTCTTAGAGAAACCAAAGTAAAGAACAACATTAAGTTATACTGTGATTGCAAATGGCATAATCATATGAAATCTGAATGATGCAAGCTTTACTATTTACACAGCCATTGGATAGATTGTGATCACATATGTTTACTCTAATCAACAAGATTTCACACATTAGTAAATTTGCTTTCCATTTGATTCTCTGTAAGAAGTAAGGGAATTTCTGATCACTCTAATTATTTAAATGAGGCCCAGGACAAATTCAGAACTTCAAGGCCCTTTTCAAATACAAGAAACAAAAACAATACACATTCCAGACTCTCAAAGAGTGAACTACATGAAAGCTATAAAGTCAAAGCTAACTTTGAGCCCATATGCCATTAAGAATTTATTAACCACCTACTATGTGTCAGGCATGTGTGGAATTTCTCAGTCTATATCCTAATGCTACAGGTGATCTCAGAGTACATTACTCACCCCAACACTCACACTTAACAACGTCTGCCTATATTTATATTCTGCAGGTATATGACTTACTCATAGGCAGCAAACAGATGATAAGGCTGTCAGTCATTCCCAAATACTACCATACTTTATCTTTATTTAATTGACAAAAATAAAAACACTCAAACCTTGAATGAACCAACCTAGCTCACAATCTATTTAAAATGATCATTATTGGTTCAGCTCTGCTTTTTTTTTTTAATGAAATGACACGGTGTATTTTATACAATAATTTTAATATTTCTTAAAATAATAAACATCTGATATGTCAGTATGCATAGGACTCTTACTCTCCAGTGAGAATCCACCATCATCAAAAAGGAATTATCTTTATATCACATTTGCATCTTATCAGGCAAAGTTTACAGCAGAGAGTTACAGAGAGTTCTATTCAATTCAACAACCCAATACCTATATCATCCTTGGGTGCTGGAGAAGGAGAAGTGAAGGAAGGCAGAGAATGTCAATATTATAGCCTTATAGGTAGCTGGAGCCAAGCATTACACCTAATGACTCATCCTGTCAGTAGATGGCATCTGGAGCTTTTAACTAATGCATCGAGAAGGCTATAGTGAAGAGGTGTCATCTGCCTTGATCAGACAGAGAGAGAATAAAAGATAGACACACACACACACACACACACACACACACACACACAGAGAGAGAGAGGAGAGAGAGGAGAGAGAGAGAGAGAGAGAGAGAGAGAGAGAGAAACAGACAGACAGACAGACACAGAGAGAGATAGAGACAGAGACAGAGAGACAGAGACAAAGAGATAGAAACAGAGAGAGGTAGAGACAGACAGAGATAGAAAGACAGAGACAGAGAGAAAGAGATAGAGACAGGGAAAAAGAGAGAGACAAAGACAGATCAAATCAATGCTTATGCCTTATGAATCCATTTGGCCAGCACAGTCATCCAGAAGGACAATTTCAACAACTAACCTCAGCATGTGGTCACTGAGACTGCCCACAAGGATTTGATATTTTTAACAAGACCAAAGCATGGTACACAACTTAACGACAGGGTTTCCTGTTTTAGAAGAACCCGCACAACCTAATTGTAGAGTCAGGTGGGAATCAAGCCTCTGAAACAAGTACAGTAGGTGGGGGGAAGCTTGGTATTAAAATAAACAAAACGCTTGGTTTTATTTTTCTGAAGACAGGCTTCGCTGAGGTGTGATTGACATGCCTTACAACTGAATGACTCTGGAAAAGATGCCTTCCAGGACTCCACTGTGCCTTGGCCAGGATCTTAAACTTCTCTCATTTTTGATAAAGTGCTATATAAAAATATCCGTGCTGTTATTAGACATTGCACTCTCTCTGCCTCTGTTTTAAACTATGTGAGATGGCTTTTTACTGGAAGATTAAAGTTTTGAATTTCAACTAATGGTGCTTACAAGCATGTGGACCCACAAGGTAAACAAAAAAACCTCCTTTGGTCCAGTCATGGACAATGAACACCATGCCAGTGACAGATTAACAAACAAGATGCATTTTTGAAAAATGTTGGACCCTAAACTTCTAAAAGCTCTTTAAATCAAACCAGGAAGATAAAAACATAAACAAGATAACCCATTTCTAATTTATTTTAGCTTAAATGCCAGAAAGGCCTGAGTGATAAAATATTAACCAAGTGAGCAAAAGAATAGAAACAGAGTCAGTTTGCCTTGGACAGGTTATAGCTATGATATGGATGAAAGCAAAGTTGAGCCTTTTTTTGGTGTAGTGATAGAACATTCTAGCATACTATCTCCTTGGAATGAGGTAAGGGCTTGATTTGTTAACTGAAGGATGACAATTAAAATTTATAGATGAGTCCATTTGGGCAGAATGCTGGTGTCAAGAATTCATAAGAGATGACAATTTGGGAGCATGGATAAAAAATGCTTTCTTGGAAACACATCCAACTCAGAGAAACAACTATCCATAATATCTCTTACTGGTATAGATATATGAAAACATGTATATGTATGTGTATTCGACATAAATGTTGTGAAGGGACTGTGAGATTGGAAAAAGTATTCTATAGTGGAGGGAGAAGGAAACAAGAGAAAATGGTGTAGGTTGGGGGAAAGGTATATATTATTTCACATGTAGTATCTAGGGGTGTGTGTGTGTGTGCATGTGTGTATGTATGTGCATATGTTTAAGGAGAATAAAAGGAGAGAGAGAAGCAGAAGGATGGAAGCAGATACACAGGGTTTGGAATAAGGTAAAATCATACCTTTGTAAGAAATATGGCACTGAAACTCATGGTTTTGTATTCTATCTCTAAAGAGACATTTGTAGTTGCTTTTTATAAAAAGGTAAAAATGCTGACTGATAGTTAACTTGAACTAAAGGCATCCAACAGTATTTCTGGAGACTTGCTGTAAAGGTACATCTGTACTCCTAGAGAGACCGGAGCAGGGATTAAAGTCTGGAAGCCTTCTGTGCAGAGATAATAGTGAAAAACTCCAGAAAGGGTCAAACTTTAGATAGAGAGAAAGAGAAAAAGATTGGTATATTTTCTACCTACAATCAATAACCACATTATTGTAATGGTAAAATAATGATTACTTTGTTTTTCACACCAAAGACCCATTTGCATATTAAATATTTGCTATCTAATTAAACAGGGATAAGGGTATTGTTATTTCAGGCAACAAAGACTGAGGAAGTTCAACATACCAGTTTTCAAAATAATTTTGGGAGGAGGTCATAATTCAGAAAAGAAAAACTTATATGCCAGTCTGAACTCCTCACAATATTTTGTCCATCGTTTATTTTGTAACCAAACTAGTGCAGATTAAAAATAAGGGATATAGCAATCACCTTTTAAAGCATTACCCTTTAAAGGTCTGTGATACTTTTACCTTAATTCACAACTGTGACTATGATGTCATTCTTTACATGAAATTAACAAAAGCTAAAAGAGAGTTTTCAGAAATGACTCTGGTGTTCACAGAAACTAGTCTCAGTAACCATCTATGAACGAGAACACATAGTCTTTATCTTTCTGTGTCTGACATATTTCCCGCAGGGTCTGGGAGAGGGAAGGATTTTGAGGGAGGTTGATAGAAATGGGTTAGATTACAGGCCCAGAAGTAATGAGTTCTAAGGATCTATAGCACAGTGGAGTAACTACAGTTCACAATAACCTGCTATTTAAGTAACTGGAATAGAGGAACATGAGTTTTCAAGACAAAGCGATGGTGGCAAGGAGACATAAATATATTTTACCCAGTTCTGAGTATGATGCATTCTATGCATGTATGATTCACACATATACATAATGATTATGTGCTAATGAAAAATCAAAAGATTACTTAAAGAGGGTGGCAGAGTAACTACTCTCAGATGGCTACACATCGTACACACATCACACACACATACACACACACACACACACAATCACATTGTATCTCATGAGCATGTGCAATTAAAATGAGTGATAACAAAAGTAAGTCTACGAAGAGCTTCAAGCAATGCAGCCTCCCTAGGTATCAAAAGTTCAGGAGGTCTCATTTCATGACAGTTTCTCTATGTGAACAGATTATGAATGGAAATGTCCTTTGTTCTTCTATAGGAGCATTAGACACTTGGGCATTGACTCACCATGTGCTGGAGCTCAATGCCCAGATGGATTTCCACCTTACATTCAGGGCTGTCTTTTCTTTGGACAAAGTTGCCTGCAGACCAACTGAGTTTTCTTCCTGTATGGTCAAACATAATCTACCTGGGGCACAAAGATCTTGTTCTTCATTTGAGTCCAGAAACAGCAAATTCAATCTAGCTGTGGCAGGCCCAGGGCAAAATGGAATGCCAACAACAGACCAGCATTCCAAACCACGAGCCTCTGGAAATCAAACCCGGACTTGGAGAAATGACACCGAGAGTGGAGCCAAGAAATTTCACCCAGTTTAGTGACGAGTTTCTCCTGCACAGTGGACACAGACGACCATAGGCATCAGTCGTCTAGTCAACAAGTATGTCAGGCTAAGGTCTTAGTGTAGCAGAAAACTTTCCTCTGATGAGGAAAATTCTATGCTTCTGGCTGCTCTCACATTCAATGGTTGCTTTGGTTGAGTGACTATAAAATTGTGTTGTGCAACTCCATGATTTCTTGAGTACTGACGTGGTTTTGTCTTACTTTCTATCTGTCAGTGGGCTACATTTAACTTCATGCTAAGGCTATAATGGGAAAATATTTACTGAGTACCTATCCTACTCTAGCTAGCCTAAACGAGTCTCGTCTACACTGGTCTTTATCCATCTCTCTGTCCCACCTTCCTTCTTCACAACTCACCACACCATCATCTTGGATCTTCAGAAACTCCCTAAAGGAATCAAAGATTCATATGTTTAAGAGTCGGTGAGAGTCAATTTACACCTCAAATGTAATAACACCAGGATATATTGCAGTTTTCTCACTGTTCCAACGCCAGTTCCAGTGAGCCACGGGAGCTTCTCTCTTTATGTATATAAAAAAATGATGTTTTCATGAACTGAATCTCCATTTTGCCTTATAAAACATTTCTTTTAAAGACAGGATCTTTCTGTGTACCCCAGAGTGTTCTCAAACCTAGATTCTCATGCCTCCTGCTTACAGTGTACCATGATTATAGATGGAGAACAGGGCCCCTAGCTAGGGAAGCTTTTGAGATATACCAAGAGTTGACACTCTAAGTAAATGCTCATTATATTAAAGAGTAATTCATTCCTATTGGCCATGAGATAGCTTGTCTATCTGCACACGTGTCATGCATAAAGTTTTGAAATACACAGTTTGATATTCTTGCATCATTAGAATGAAAACGCCATCACCAAGGTATTGATGATGGTTGAGGAGGAGATATTGACAGAGATACTGATATTATCTGTTAGGTGTCTAGTCAATGCCAAGAACCCTGTTGAGCTTTGCAATATATTATTTTAGTTAATTGAACATTCTGAAATTTGATCTTATTATATTTTCCCCACATGAATGGCCTCCACACATGCTGAAGCCAATAAGAAATGCCCTAATAACACATCGTTTATTTTTCCTAAGCCTTAATGAATGATTTACTTCCATTTAGTTGGTGGAAACAAGTTACAACCAGCGTCAGGGCTCATTAGTTTATAGTCACCCGATCTGCAGAGGTGCTAACAGAAACAACCTGGTAAACACTTCATGCATAGCAAGTGGGATAATGGACTATCCACCCATGTCTTCATTAGAGACTACTTGGAAACTTCCCAGGTGATAAACTTCATAAATAATATTTTACCTAAGCATTTAATATTCTTGGCTCCTTGTTTAAAAGAACAACACTGTGAGGAGATAAGAGACTGTATTGTCACATAATACATTCTACCTTGTTTTCATTGCTGTTTTGCTGTCTTCTCTGTTGATGCCACTTGTTCATCGTCTTTAACCTCTAATTATTTGAAGAATATAACATATCTCCTTATTTGGCACAGTGTACTTGACATGATGCTAATTATCTCTTGTTCTATCACCTTGTATCTCACAGACCCTCTAAGCTGTGAATATTAGCATTGGCCTTTCTGCTGGACATATGGCAACCACAGATGCATAGTCAGCTAGACATGATGGCGCTCCTTCAGTGCCACCATATGAGGAGTGGAGACAAGAGGATCTGGAATTTAAGGATATCTTCACTTACATAAGTTGTTTGAGGTTCACTCAGGACATGTAGTATCATATCTCTAAAGCAAGGCCAGGAAAGACACAAGAGAGATGTTTCACTTGATACAGTGCCTGTGACCCAAACTTGAGGAGCTGAGTTCAGATGTCCAGTACTCACAAAAAAGCCAGGCAAAGTGGCTTCAATCCCAGCACTAGAGTGGCAGGGACAGATAAACTCCCAGAGCCCATTGGCTGACCAACCTACATCTACAACCTTCTGTTTCAGTGGAAGACTTTGCCTCACAAAAATAAGTATTTAGAGAGAATCAAGAAAGATATCTTAATGCCCCATCGACGATATTGACCTCTATCCCCACTTCTCTCTTACTACCTCTCCCTATTTCTCTCTATAAAATAAAATAAAACAAAATAAATAAACACCAGAGAGAGAAAAGGAAAGAGAGAAAGAGAGAGAGGGGGAGAGAGAGACAGATACTGAGAAACTGGTTCACTCATACAATATAGAAGGTTAAATCTAAGAAACTTGAGAGTTTGTATTGGGAGTAAGAATGTACTTGCCTTCCTAGCTCCAGTCTTCTTTTCAGAGGCCTTCTTTTCAGAGGTTCAGTGAGTATCTGCTCATAAAATATATTAGTGGTATCTGGGACTAGTTCTATTCTTCTTTGCTAAAGAATATGACCTAAGAGTTGAAGGACCTTGGATATCATACCTAGGGAAATATGTGACTCCTGCTTGAACAATAGGCATTCATATGTCTCATTCCACCTTATTTCCATTAGAGAATCCTCCATTGGTCAGCAGCTGAGCAATCTCAGGTGTCCCTAGATTGCCATTTTTCTTGACTCAATGCATCTCCAAGTAAGACATCATTAGGGTGGTTAAAAATAAGTGATCTCTTACTTAAAATATAGTTCATTATAGCAGAGAAGGCATGGCAATAATAGACCATGTGCTCACATCTTTGTAGGTCATAAAGCAAAGAAAGGGAATTACTGGTACTCAGTTGAATTTCTTTCTCTCCTTGCAAGAACCTAGCTTATGGGATAGTGATGCACATATTGAGGGCAAACCTTCATGCAATGATATTACTGTTTGGAAAAGCTTCCAGAGCCTTATTATGCTCCTAGGATTTTCTTAATTCATTCAATTTAACTGTCAAAATTAGCTATCACATATTTGTTTTGTTTTGTCTTGAGGCTGGCCTATATTGCACCATGTAATCTATGCCTTTAAATCACATCAATTCCCTTGCCTGAGTCTTCTGAGTTCTGTGGCTACAAACCTAAGACATCATGACTGTCCCTAGTATCTCTAATTGGTATTAATTAATTAAGACATTCATTTTACATACAAAGAATTGCTTCATTAGACCCTCAATTTATATATGTAAGGCAAAGATTTTAGACAACCTTTTCACAGGGTGAAATGAAACGTTGATGCATTTAATAATGGCATGCATCAGACAGTAGAACTGTTAAATGTATTTGACAGCATTCTGTGTTTTGCATACCAAGATCATGTCCCGTATTCGTCATGTTTTTATTTGACACGGTAGGCACCCATTGGCAACATTCAGCTAAACTTGCTTCTGTTACTTTATATGATGAATGCGATCATCAACAAGATGGGCTTTCAGAGTGAGCTTCCTTATTGGTGGACCAGATTAACTTAATGACATTGTGGAGGCAATGACTCAAGAGCCTGCTTCTGTTGGTTGTATCTCGAACTGAGCTGACCAGCATCCAGACATTAACAGTCTATAACTCTACATGAGCTGTTTGAATATTTATTGTTATTGTTGTTGTGAATGCATGTGTTGTTGCTATGAATGTATTTGTTGTTATTATATATGTGTATGTGTGGGTATGTTCTTGCGTGTGGAACAAGTGCACATGCATGTGGAGATCAGAAAATAACCTCCATATTCTTTTTATTTGAGACAGGTTCTCTTATTGGTCTAGAAGTGCTCTAAACTAAACTCCAAGGATCCCTGTGTCTCTGCCTCCTATTGTCCCACCTCTAAGATCGCAGGCGCACAAGGCCATGCTCAGCTTTTTATAAGAGTTCTGGGTTCTTGAGATCTGAATTCAGGTTCTCACTCTTGCTATGCAAGCGGTTTACCAACCAATCCAGCTTCCTACTCCTTGGATATCATCATTAATACTCCATCAGCTTGTTCTTTTATGGTTATCAGATCTTTTCAATGTGGGATATTTAATTAGAACACCTATTTAGTTTTTTAATCAAAGATCAATTGTGCTAACAGAATCATTAACCAAATTGAATTGTATAATTTTCTTTTAACTATTTTAGTTACAAATATTGATATCACATGTACAAGACACATAAGGACATCTCTTTGAGGGGTCATTCTCTTATCCATTTCCATGTGTGAAGCAATAGTGTTAGAGGGAAGAAATTTGCTAGTCACTTCTCTATTTCAACTGCAATTTATATGTTCAAAATGGGGAGAATCAAAAAGCCTGATGGTGTCTCTGAAGGATAGAAAAACAGAAAGAAAAGCAGAAAAAGAGACAAAGAGAGAGAGGAGAAAGAAAGAAAAAGAGAGGAAGAGATAATAGAAGGTTGAAAGAGAGAAAGAAAGAGGAAGAAAGAAAGAAATAGAGCAAAAGAGAGAGAGGAGAAAGAAAGAAAAAGAGAGGAAAAGATAATAGAAGGTTGAAAGAGAGAAAGAAAGAAAGAAAAAGAGAGAGAAATAAAGAGGAAGAAAGAAAGAAATAGAGCAAAGAGAGAGAGAAAGGAAGAAAATAAACAAAAAGCAAACATATACACTTTCAGAATTGATATCTACATAAAGAACAATCTCACTGAAAATAGTTGGCATCTTTATGACTGAACCCATTTACTGGGTATCCATCCAATTGGATGAAACTTTAAGTTTCTATTGTTTGTGGGATGTACTCAAGTAAGGAAGCGAGGAGGGAAGTGAACGTAACCGGAGCTTGTGAAGTAGCAGACGAAGAGAAATGAAAGCCAGGCTTCTGTAACTTTTGATCTTTGTTAAACAGCAGGACACACAGTTACAAAGGAAGCAAGTCTTGGGGAAATGTGAGGGCAACACGTATGTGCGGTGCACTGAGTAATTTCCCGTCGAATAAAAAGAGGGAAAGTTTATTTAACTAGGAACTAATGTACACCACACGGCTGGCTGGCCAGAAAAGCAACAGAACAACTGTACTATCAAGACCAGTTCTTGTAATAAGAGACTGGGTGGGGTTGGTTTTTAAGTAGGAAAAATAAAAAGAAGTTGGGGTTAGTGTTGTCAGAGGCAAATTCCCCATCTTCAACGGGGACCAAGAGGAATCTATCTAATGGTGTCAGCGGTGATGGTAACGTTTCTATCAAAGCTGTTTAGCAACACTCTAGAGTCAATGTTCAGATAGGCTACCACTTAGTGTACCAAGCTGTTGTGTGTGTAGAGATGAGAGAGACATTGGTTCTATGTTGTGGAACAGAAAGGGCTCAGAATGTTTAACCCAACATTAACATATATTTTCTAGGCTGGTGTTTGTTTGTGCATTTGTTTGTTTGTTGTTTTGTTTTTATTTTGAATTTTGGTTCAAATCTGTGTCCATTGATGGCTGACTGGCTTAATAGAATGCCCTCATTTTCCCTCAAAAGGTCATCATATCTTGACTATGCCTAGGAAAGAAGCACAATTGCTAGCCAAATATTCCAGTCAGATGCCAAGATTATAGTCTGGTCTAAAAACTGGGTGAGATAAGCCCTGTGTAATGATGGTACCAAGTTAAGTTTTATTAAGACAAAGATGAAAAACACATCCAACTCAGAAGCAAAGTGCTCTAAGCAGACAAGTCTACAACAGCCACAAATGAGTAGTGGGCTCCTTGGTAACTTGCCTGTCTGATGCAATTTATGGTTCTCAGCTTCCCTGGAGATTATCACATATTTATACCATTTTATCTATTGACATTTAATTCTGAGCTTGTTGCAAATAGTCCATTTTGACACTCCATCCTATTCCCGGCTTTTTTCTGGTCCAGATTACAGGCCATACTATTTGGAAGTTTGGTGCATGAAGAAAGTTTTGGAATTATCTCCAGGTCTCAAAGGATAAGAAGGCTATTCATCCTACTGGGGATGGGGGAAGAGCAACTGAAGGCAAAGAATACCAAATTAGAATGCATGGGCCCAAAATAAGACTAATGGTTTGCAAAAGGGATGTGGCAAGGTCTGCACATGAACCAGGTAGCTATGTTGTTTTTCCTGGGGTTTAGGACTCGGTCTCTTTACGGGAAGTCTGTATGGAGGACTGCCAGGCTGACACTAGAAAGTGTGTGTAGCCTTAATGGTATTTACGCTCTGCATTTATGGCCGCCTCTTTATTGACATTTCCTGCAGTTATTTTGCTAGACGCTAGAAATGTGGAGCAATGAGAAGCAATTGTCTGGCTATGGTAGAAATGCATGATATAGGAAGACATATAGTGAGAAAAAGACACAGATTTTTACAACAATAGTAATGAAAAAATAACAGACCCCTTAACATGCCTGATTGTTCTGGTGGTATTATTTCTATGGATACATTGAATGTAGGATAAACTCTATTAGTTTTTTTTCTCCACATTGAAAGCTGTTTTTCATGCTCTAACCATACCCTGATCACAGAAGGAACTGATCAACACTTGTGTCCTATTCAAGCCCACTCTCTGGGGATAGAAAGTGAATGAAATTTCACAAATTAAAGGCTGAAGACAATATTTTGGGGTCAAGCCATTAAATTCAGCCTGATTAATCATAAACTTGAGTCACGCGAGTCGACTGGCAACCTATGAAGACATAGGAAATTAAATTAATGGGCAAATTCCTTTGTTCCACATTAATAAACGTCTGCCTACATAGAAATAGGAGAGTTTCCAGGACTGCCACTACCAACTGTGTGACATTGAGAATATGTTCCAAGATCTCTGGCCTTATTACGATCACAGTAACATATTGATATCATTTTTCTGCCTCTGCTAGTACCAAGAGAGGCAGAGAAGAGAGGAGTTGGGAAAGGGGTAGAGAGGAACATATTCTAAACCATATATTATAACTCCTTATAAGAAAATCATTATGTAAATTCTATCTCTAGTATCATGATTTTAACTGAGATCATCTGTGATTTACCCAATGAGTGAGGTATTCTGAAACATTTTTTTTAAACAAAACCAAGCAAGCATATTCCCAAATTCCTGAGACTCACTGGAATAAAACAAATTGCTTAGCAAATTTCCTACTTAAAAAATATAGAAGGGAAAATTACACAAAAGGATGGTTTACGTTTGTTTTCCTCTTCAGTTGTGTTGCAAATAGTCACCCCAATGAAACCTTGGAATTTCCTCCAGTCTGTTCCCGATTATCTCTGTGGGAAAATAGGGAAAAATCAATCTGTTTTCCACATAACCATATTACATCCCATTATTTAAGGAATGCAAAATGCAAACCCCAATGACCAACAATATCAATCTTTTCCCTCTCGTTTCCAAGTTTTATTTCAGCAGGAGTTATGAAAAAAAAAGCAACTACAGGCAGGATATCTTTCTATCCCAAGCAACTGCATACTTTAATCATCATTTATATAAAACAGGACGGTTCCTTCTTTTTTATAGTTGGTTATATCCTTGATCTTGAAAGCTGCATGGGCTTCTGCAACTATGATACGTTTGAGAAGTCTGTGAAGAATAGAGACTGGCAAGCAGAGCCCAAACTCCTGTCCTCCAGTTGACAGGAGACATTCACTGACTGCCAGCCCAAGACTGGAATTTCTGGAAGAAAACAAAATGGATTCCATGGAAATGTCATGTACAGTTTTTAGTGACTTTTGACCTACTTACCTTTAAAATTTTTTAGTGCCCAGGGATCTAGCATGCCTTATCCTGCCTCCGTAAAATAGTTAGTAAATAAGAGAACTATAGGAGTAATAAATCTTACTCCTATAAGTTTGTAAGGGCAATTTCTGTTTCTTTTCTTTCTTTCTTTCCTTCCCCCTTTTATATCTTTATGTTGTTTTATTTCTAAGACTGAAAGATTGAACCTATTGCCTCCCTCATCCACTGTCATCGTCATTGATTTTATGGTGCAGCTCATTAATGTGTGTTATTAGACATACTCTATTACATGGAGGTTGTATTTATTAAAGAGAAGAAAAAATAATAGATAGATAAAATATTAATAGATACACACAGGTGGGCCTAAAAAACCTATAATTGATAATCAACTCTTCTACATTGGTTAGTGAGGTTTTGTTTGCAAGTATTAGTAAAAACTCAACCATTAGCTGTATTACTATTGGAGATCCTTAAACTTTATACAAAATAAAACATCATTATTTTAATTGTATTAGATTAAAAAATACCTCTGTGAACATCACATTTTATTCCATTTAATGACAATTTATTTGGATAATTTGTCCTTTTAGACTCAAACTATTAACATTATGCTGGAGTGACCCTCAGTTAGATGGACCCCAATATCTTTAAATTCAAAGAAATAAAAGTATTCTTTGACCTTCCAGAACTTTTCCATTCCCAAGTCTCAAGAATGGTGACCTTTCCAGCTATGGCGTGGACAGTGGTTTTGGTGGTTAATGAGTGGAATCTGAGACTTCTCATAAATCTCCATCATCATGCAGCTGTGGGAGGAACCACCCCACTCCCACGAAGCACACGGGCTTTCTAAATAATCTTGCCACCAGCCATAGACCTGAACACAAAGGGAGCTTTTCTTCACCTCATCTAAGAGAGTCACTGTTCTTGGGTGAGAGGGTTGGACCAGATTACCTAGCATGGTCCCCAAGTGCCAAGCCTATGCAGAAGCATAAGGAACGGGCAACAGGGAAAAGAAAGTTTGAGTCTCCATTTCTATAAACAGCATTCCTCTTTGGCATCCATTCTATAAATTAAGCTAAGCTCACTATTGATATACACCTATCAAGCATGTGCATCAAGTGATGAACCTTCAGCTAAGGATCTATGTTTCTTAGGCCTGAGGCCCTCCAGAATACTGGGATTGTAAACCTTTCTTAAATTCACCATCTTAGTGTCTTATGTTACTCTCCTACCCAATACTTTCCCTCCCTCCCTCTTTCCCCCTCAGTCCCCCTCTTTCCTTTCTGTCTACCATTCTAGATTGGGTAAATCTATAAAAAGAAAACAAAGGAAAACATTGGCTCCTATTTTCAAGTAGGAAGGAGACAAGCTTCAAGACAGGGAGACTCCCTTACAGCCAAGATGACTGACAAATTCTTGTGGCTTTCTCCAAAAAGTCAAACCAAGATCTAACCAGCAGCCAGGCTTAGTTCTTGCAACTTTGCTATGCCTGGAAATGAGTGCAATCATATCCTAATAGCTATTTGGATAATTGTTCATATGAGTGATCTGCCAACTAATGTTGGAAACAAATCCTTATTACAAATATAGCATGCACTCTAATCTGGAATATATTAAAATGTGATCTCTATAGTCGCCTACTTCTAAACTGAAATCACAAAACCATTTATCGCATTTGTTTTTAAAGGGAACAAACTTTAAAATGTAATGCTCACCGAGAGGAGTGCGGATGTATAGTCGTGAGTTTAACATTTCAACTTAAGATGTCTAGCCTGGATTTAATAATTTTGATGAGTGCTATCTTCCGAATCAATATTAGTCTAAAGAAAGATCTTATTTTTCTAATGACCAGCTCCAATCCTCATGCTTGCATATTAAACTTACCAGTGACTCATGTTCATCCACCATACTGGTGATAAAATGGAGATGTACGCATTTATGGTGGTTGATTAAATTGGAATGAGCAAAGCTTACTTACCAGAAGTCTGGATCTACGAACTAAACTTCCCAAACATTTTCTCCCTTTGAGGTAAAGGAATCAGCACTTAACTGCTGCAGTGGGAATCTTAGATGGTATTCATAAAGTCAGAGTGGAAATCATTTTGCCAATTGCTCATAAAGATGTCCTGTGGCAGCCTGGAAAATGAGCAGGGCTTTGCACATGAGATAGTCTTGGTCTGAATTCTAATGTGTACCTTATACCCAGGCAATTGTGAGTTGGATCGTTCTCTGAATGTCAATGCCCTCTGCATTATAAAGAGAATAAGAAACTCATTTCCCTTTCACACTATTGCAGTTTTTTAAACAGGAAAGCACAGGTAAACTAGCAAGCACAAAGCAAGCAATGAGTCAATAAATGTTGGTTGATCTGAGCCATGGGAGTCTTTGAGAAAGAAAATTACAGCTTGCTGATTATTAGGCTTCTGTATCCTCAGCATTGACCAGCAGCCCATGAAGACCCCCACCACTTGCCAAGATGTAGAGCAGATGTTCTCAACCCGTGGCTTGCCACCCCTTTGTGAGGCCGAACAACCCTTTCACAGGAGTTGCATATCAGATAGCCTATATAGTAGATATTATGAACCTTGGGATTCATAACAGTAGTGTAATTGGAGTTATAAAGCAGTGACAAAAATAACTTCATGTTTGGGGGGCATCACCACAGCATGAGGACTGTATTAAAGGGACACAGCATTAGGAAGGTTGAGAACTATTGCTCTACAGAGAAGGACATAGAGTACGTGTGCCCTTGAAACAATCAGAAATGGCACGTCTACCCTTCCTCTTTGGGCGTCTACAACCTAGGTGCAGCCACTTTATAGCACTTTACTCGTGCCCACTTCAATGACCAAACCAGCATAGCCCGAGTCCCTAGTGCCAGCCAGAATCACAAGCTTGAGGCTGTGTCCAGGTTTCTGTTCATTTTGGTGTTTAGCAACAAAAGGCTATTACAATCCCAGGAGTGAGCCAAGAGATTCTAAATAGAACATAAAGCCTAGACATTCAGACTCCTTGGGAGGAAACAAAAAGGTTAAAATCACTTTTCTTGGGTTTTGGGGTTTTTTTGTGTTTGTTTTTTCAATTTGGCTACAGTGAGAAGAGAGAAGAAAGACATATTAGCGGCACCTTATCAGTGAATACTATCACATTTTGAAAATTGATTAAAATATATTGGGAGGCAGAAATGTGTGTGACTGAGGCATCCTTGGGCCTATGTTTTTTTTTTCTAGAAATTAGGATTTGTTTTGTTCCATCCCATGAAAAGGAAGGAATTAGGGCTATGGTTTTATCTGGAACACGAAGCTAATCTTTGATCTACACCCAAGCAATACCTGTGTAATAGATTCAACAAAATGATTACATAGATTAATAAGTGTGGCAAAAGTAGCTCAGATAACATGTATGAGTACACCAAGACAGTAAAAGCATGCAAAGAACCACTGACCATGGGGTGTCCATGCCCATTTGACACAATCTACAATATGCTACCTCTACCTAAGGCCCAGGGAGAGTCTTGAGAGACTGTATGGAGAGATTATAAGAGCCAGAAGAGCATATCTTCTGGGATGTAGTGTCTTCTATATAGAACAGGAAGCTACACCCAAGAAAACTTAACTACACTGTGACCTAGGCAAGCCCCACATGATGACAGTATCAGTTGGCATCCTAGCATAGTGAAGGAAATCTTAAACAGCCCCACCCTTAAATGACAGCTATGGGAAATTGATAGCTGCCAAGAGAGATAAAATCATTCTTCAGGAATAAGCTCCTCAATAGGCTTTGCAATCCCAAGTAACCCACCCTAAACAAATGTGCATAAGAACAGCATTAAATGGACCTGGCAGATTGTGTGCTATGGGGTGTGTGTGTGTGTGTGTGTGTGTGTGTGTGTGTGTGTGTGTAAAACAATAATAAAGATAAAAGGTCCTGATTTAAGAGGGGGACATGCAAGGAGTTGGGGAGAGAAGAGAGGTGCGGCAATGACATACATACAGTATTCGTGTATGAAACCCCAAAAAAATAACAAATGTTTTTAAGACAAGCTTTTGAGATACAAACTCAGTTGTTCCTTGATGTATCAAAGTACCAGCTCAATCAATTGAGCAAATGTGTTTCCAAATCTTCCTATAGCCAGAGTGTTAGACAAAGATGGTAACTGTAGTGCGTTAAAGTTGGTCGTGCCCCTAGGAAAACCTTCACTGTGTCGGTGAGAATGGGGGTAAGTATCAAACTGCACTTCATGTTCCATCTCCAACACCTTCAGATTCCTACTGTGTTCTGATCTCAAGGAAGTGGTGGTTAGATGTCCTGGGAACTGCATTCAGTGACCCAGTCGCCTCCCTAAAGTTCCTCTTTTCTGCAGTATGAGTTGTCTGAGAAATGTTTGCAGCCATTATTACTGAGTTTAAAGAAAGAAAAAAAAATGAATACCCAACATGGTATCTCCCAACAAGGGAGATGAGAAGCTATCAGGTTGCTCCCTCTTCTGTGGCTCAAGCTCAATTCCTTTCTCCACAGTAGCTCAGACTGTTCTCTCACGAAGTCACACTTAAACTGTGTAGTTTTGTCTCCATCCTATTAACTCACTCCTGTCCCCTCACGTATCCTTGGCTCACCTCCCAAATTAACCCCCCCACCCCCGCACAGGTCCTGTCTCAAATCCTGATACTTTGTGAAATAGTTCATTGATTGTCACATGACTGAGATTTAAGTCACCATAGAAATAAACCCCTGGACATGTCTATAAAGAATTATGTAGATTAGATTAATTGAAACGGGAAGACCCATGTTAGATGGGGTTGGGCTGGATTCTTAGGGTGAATAATAGAGATTGATCAGAGCAAACTGCTTTGACTCTGGATGCCATGTGACCTAGAATGTCTGTCTACTCAGAATGAAAGATCCTAATGCCATGTACCCTAGCCACAAACAACTTGACCATTCAGCAATCTGAATTCAGGAGTTTCTACACTGGAATGTGATTATTTTTTAACATGTCTACCACTCTTCTAGGAGGAATTCATATAGGCTAAATATCGATCCCCCCTGTGCTACTTGATTTATATTAGATTTAGAAATGAAACGTAGGCTTATACCCATTTTCAGAGAATGTCTCCTGGTACTTGCAAATATCCGTCTCTGTGGTTCTTTGTGGAAGGCCTGCCTCTCTGTTTCGCAGCAGGGGTCACAGCCAAAGTGATTTTGGATTTCCGTTGGCTCCCTCACCTACTCTGTGATCTGCTGTGACACTTTGCACTTCATGTATGGTTAAATAATGGTTACTGAAGGAAGGAGCAGCAAAGTAGATGAGAAGTGAATGATATAACATCTTGAACTAATACAGCTGAGGGTAAGGAATTATCTACACAAGCCTAGGAATGCCACCGAGCTAAGCTCCCTTAGCAGCATCACACATGTCCGCAGACATACAGTGAATACCAGAGGTTGTGCACACATTTTCATTAAGACGCACTCTTCCTCTTTAAGTGAGCTATGGACTGCTCCAGATGTGCGATGGTAGCCATATTTCAACTCTCCACCTTCACACCTCCCACCAGTGTTAACCTCTTTTCCCAAGATTTATGTCTTTTTTTATTGTTCTGCCTGGAGCCATGCCAGACCCCAGGATCAAACTTTCCAATCTCACCAAACTCTTGGGTGAAAGGGGCAGAAATCAGACTTGGTGGAAAGGTCTGGTCTGGTGATGTGGGAAAGGAAATGGCTTACCTTTCTCCATGGAAACATAGGCACCTCTAACCTGATGCTGTATAAATGAAATGTGTTCTTCATTCTATGGGACTCAATTCTAAGGAAACATAGCAGTTTCTGAAGGCAAATGCATTGAAGAAATCTTCTATTCAAGTTCTTTCTTTGTAATTTCCTTTTTAATCTTAAAAATTATGCATATGAGTGTTTGGCTATACCAAGTGAGTGCCTGGTGTTCATGGAAATCAGAAGGAGGCATTAGATTCCCTGAAACTAGAGTTGAACATAATTGTGAGCCACCACAAATATCAGTGCTGGAAACTAAACCATGTCTTCTGGAAGAGACACTAAGGCACGTAACAGCTGTTCTAGCATTTGGGAGCGGGGGGGGTGTGGGGGGAATTAACTTCTAATTGTAAAAGTAACTTATTTGCCAGATGCACTTGTTGTCTTGGGAGATTACCGCTGATCAAGCTCACCCTTTCTAACCCTTTCTGAACCTGGCTGGCTGGTTCAACTGAGCTGTTCTAACTCAAACTCCTCTCCAAGCTGACTGATTCAAACTGCCTTCTCTCAGCTTCTCATTGAATTGCTCTGCTTGGCTTTGAACTAACTAACTAACTAGATGAGTTTTTTTCTAATATTTTGGCTTCTTCCTGTTCTCTGGCTTGTTCTGTCTTCTCCCATGTCTAGCTTCTTTCTGTAAAACTGTCCTGGTAAAACTGCCTCTGAACTGACCTCAATCAAACTCAACTAACTCATCGACTGTGCAGCTCCAAAGTAGCCTCTTTATCCTGTCTGTTCACATGAGAGTTGGGCATAACCTATCTCTGACTCATTCTCTCAAATCTCACTCCAATTTGTCACTTTGCCTGCCACTCATTTAGACATCCCTTTCAAATGTGGCTGCTTCTACAAACTAGTTTTACCTTCATTGCTTTGGATGAAAGCTGTGTGCTAAAGACATGTCTGTATTCCAGTCAGAGGGATTAAAGGTGTATGGCATGTCTGCACTCCAGCCAATAGCCCACACCTAAAAGGTCTTCGGATGTGATTTCTTGCCAGAGCAACCATGTTGTTAGATTTAAAATCCTTTAAATCTAATCACAACACATTAACAAGGCACTCAGGGTGTCAAGTGCAGGATCAGGAGAAAGCAGTATATTCTTCAACAGATGAAATTATTCATCGAAGCTACTGTAGGATTTAGTTAATCCCTCTAGGAATTATAAGTAGGGGCATCAAAAGTTGAGTCTCTTGAATCATTTCATGAAAACAGGGCCAAATAAAAGGCATGTTCCTTTCAACTGTATTTTAATGTTCATCAAATATTTCTGAGGGAGAAATGGTTTAAGTTAAGTAAGTCCTTAGCCCTGCTGTATTGTTCCATTAAGATGAAACCTTGCAATGATGTGGCTGAGTGGCTCTATGCTGCATAATCAGGTGGAGATCATATGGAACACAGGAGTGTCAGGCTTGGGAGATGCCTCAGTGGGCAAAATGCTTGTTGTACCTGAGATTAGATCCTCAGACCCACATTAAAATGTCAAACATTGTGGCATGCTTTTATATAGGTCCAGCACTGGAAGAAGACAGAGAAGGACAGATTCCAGGGAATTTCTGTCTAGCCAGCCTTACTAATTTGGTGAGTTCCAGGTTCAGGGAAAAATTGTGTCAATCTCTAAGGCACAGAGGTACAAATAAAGGTATTGAGTGTTCACCCGTGACCTCTATAAATGTACGCACACTCTTGTACATGTGTGCATACACGCATGCAAATAAGCAAATGCATAAACCAGATTTTACAAAAAGAAATTTCGAGCATCAGAGGTTACTAGAAATACCATAAGTCCCTTTTCTAGTATCCACAGACTCCTATCAGAATGATATTCTTCCACCATAAGCAGAAGAGTTCTCAGGAACAAAAACTCTGGTATGACTCTGCCTTCTCTTAATTATGTGACCTTGGTCAGGTTAGGACTCAACTCTGTGTCTCGCTTTTCTTGCCTGTAAAATGTTGGTATCAAAATCTGACACAGAGAAGGGGCGTAGCATAGCAGTGTTCCCCCTTGTCCCTTATTGCATGTTTGATTAGACACCTTCAGTAGTGCATTGTAATGTCTTCCAAAGGGAAACTGTCAATCCTGGAGAGAGACCAGTGAGTGGAGATAAAGGACCCTCACATGAAATCCATAGATGGAACTGACAATATTCGCAACATCCCTTACCAAGGTCATATGAGCAGTAAACAATGCTGGGAAGAGGCGATTCCCTGACCTGCTGACCTAATTCCCTGCAGGTGGAATCAGAGCCCCTGGGATGTAGTTTGTGTATACCACCACTAACTTCCAGGTAGGAGCTTCCTTAATGCAGCTGCCTTTGAGCCACCCATACTTGCTTAGCTTACCTCAGGGAGGTCATTGATTCTCCAAGTTGGGATCAGTGGGACCATAACTTTGATCTGTCTTTAGTTCCCTCTCCAGCATGAGAAGATCTTTGTGTGTCCTCAGGAAAAGCATGACAAAGGAAGATTCTGGAACACATCCGAGGATTAAAAGCAGACTAAAATTCTCAGGTCTCTTGTCAGGACTCACAGACACTAACTACAGGTGGAGGCAGAGCCCTTAAGCTCAAAACATTGTAAGTTTCTGGTGAGATGAGTAAGCCAAACTTTAATATTTATTTAAGTTTTTTTTTTATTTTAACTTCAACATCTAGCACTTGATGGAGTTATTGGAAAAGTTTTAATTGTGCCTAGAACAGGTTGGGCATATTAATAGATTTGCTTCAACAAAAATATTTATTGACTGGAAATATGATCAAGTATTTCCAAATGTATTTAATATCTAAATTGCTATCAGCCAAGACACACTGGCTATTGATTTCATAAATAGATAATAGCTTTGATATTGGAAATTTGTAACAATCATATCAATATGTATATGCATATATATACACATGGACAGATTACCAAATCCATGATATAATTAGGAATATGTGTCCATAAGACACTTAATGTAAAAACAAAGCTTTAAAACATAAGTTCTCAGAATAGGAAACTCTAACTGCAAATTCTCCAGGTTCTGTTGATGAGATCAATCTTTCTGCACACACCGAGAACAGAATAGTTGACTGCTTTCCTTCACTAGATATCTTCTGATCTTGACACACACTGCTTAATCCCTTAAACACGAGTAATTCAGTAGTCTTTGGGGCTTAATAGTTTGCAGTGTTCTAGTATAGAATTCACTCAAGAATGCTTTCTCTCCACCCACAATTTAATGAGCTAGTGGTAATGGGCAAAAGGAATATCACATGAAGCTAGTTGAGGCTGATTACTTTTAAATTCATTTGACGGGAACTATAGAAAACAATGACTATTTGAATATTCCAAACCAGTACTGGGTATGTTGAGATCACCCAGACAGTGTACAGAATCAACTTTATGTCTTATGTTGATTTCTTGAAATGGTCATTTAAATGGATGCTTATAAATAAAAATTCCACCAAACCAAGTGTTTTGAGTCAAATGTAGACCCTGCCAGAGTCAGAGAAAGGCCTCAGTACCTCCACCCCACTGCACAGAATTTTATCCCTCAGTGTTGAGCTACAGTTTCGTTTCGTCATTCACCCTTAGACTGTTGCCAACCACAGATGGTCAGTCGTGTTTGTCAGTGTTAAATGATGTCAAATGATTTTATAATAGGAAAGATGCCCGCTGATATGAAAGGACAGCTTTGCAGAACCATTTCTTTGTTTTCATTTAAGAATAGTTCTAATCTGAATTGTCTGAATGAAAACATTAAAGCTCAAACACATTCGGTGTCCAAACTCAGACTTTAAATTTCAGTCAAAAAATAATTGACTAAAGGTGATAATGTATCGTGCCTTTCTATAGGTCAAGCCAAAGTAGGCAAGCTAGCTCAAAAGCCAATTTGATCACGCCACCTGTTTTCAAAAGGCTTGCAAGCTAAGAATAGATCTTACATTTTTAGAAGTGTTTCAGTTTAATAGCAATAGAAGTACTAATACAATATTTTTCTACAGCAAATATTTGCCAGCCCCAGCATTAACCTATAAAAATATTTTTATCGTCTTCTGAGTTTGATTGTTGGATTTTTATCATAAAGCATTAAGATTAGGATTAGTGGTATTCCCATAATAAATTTTATTCTTCAAATTAGGGGAGGACAAAATATAGTTAATTTGAAAAGCCTGGTCTCTACATTATCTGGAAAATCTATAATATGAAAACTTCTCATTTAAGAAGAAAAAAAATGATTTTAAATATGAACTCTTAAACATGCAGGAAAAATAACTTATTTTATATATTCTTACTGAATAAGGTGATCTGTTACAAGCGCCCCAAACTCTGCTATTTAAACAAGTTTTCTCATTAATTCCTCTGCACGTCGTACATGCAATGTACACACACACACACACACACACACACACACACACACACACACACACACCCCTGTTTTATATTTCACTGTGTAGCATACTTGATAACTTTTATTCTTTAAACATTTGTGTCACAGTGGAAGCATCAACTTCAAAATGGGTTCAACAGAGGTTAGTGGTCCCTGGCTTCTTCATATAGGTGTTTGGAAGTTTCCAGTGTAACAATGAAGCAAGACCAAAGGCCCAATAACAAACAGCTGAGTGGATCAATAACCCCTGTGTTTTCAGTCCACACTTTCTCAAAATGGTGCATGGAAAAAAGCACTATTTATATCTGGAGCCTAATGAAGTAAAATTATCACAACCGGCATGCCCTGGTGGTATAATTCAGAGACAGGGCTTGGCTTAGAGGGATTTGCAAGCTGTTTTTATTCCAGATTTTATTTATTTTCTTTAGTGAAACTTAATCCCCTAATCAGTTCCAATTTACATATTTTCAGCTCCTACCCACCCACTTTTTCCCCCAGTAATATTCTAAAAGGAGTGGCGTTACAGAAATGGAATAATTATTATGTTAAACAATTATTCATTGCTATGTACCCTTCTCCATTCTAAGCAGACAGATTGCTGGTCGAAAAGCAACAAGGGTTTCTGTTATGACTCCTCCTATTCCTTCCTGTGTGTATGACTAGGTATACACACGGATATGGCTGCATGTGTGTTTTTAACTTGATCCACCCTGCAAAGTTTTGTTCGCACTAGCTCTCCTTTCCAGTCTTACGGGATTAATATTCTGCTAAATGAAGTGTTGCAAATTTGTATTTTATTTGGGGCTAAATGGAATACCAAATGGTTATACTTACAATCATGGTCAGATTTTATTTCATCACTGAATCCTTCTGTTCCTTACTTGAGTAAATATGTCAGTGAGATTATCTTCCAAGTAAGGCTTGCCCTTACTTCTATTGACAAGATCCCTTGAATGTCATTTAAAACATCAGAAATGCCAAATTCCCACAATCTTCTAGGATTAATTGGCCTTTTCTCAACTTTTTAGACTTGGCAATTATCAGTGTAACAGGTCCATGAAAGGACGATGTACAAAAACTCTAGCTGTAGTTGATTTTAAACATGCCCCTTTTAACTGGGTTTTGAAGAATCATCAGTTATCATGAAGGGCCTCTGGAAACATCGAATCGATGCCTCTTAGAACAATGAAAGAATTGAGAATGGAATATTGTCAATCCTACGTAGACCATGAACTTAGAAACTTGGCAATCTAAAGAACTGCAGTGGGACCGGGGTGTCCCAGCAGCTAAAAGCACTAGAAGCTCTTTCAAAGAATCGAGATTCAGTTCCCAGCATCTACATAGCAGCTCATGGCCTCCTGTACCTCCAGTTCTAGGGACTCTGATCCTCCCTTTTGACTTCAGGCAGAGCAAAGCACACAACACTGTGTGTGCAAACATTCACGTGCATGCAGGAAAAAAACCCACTCACACAAATTAAAATTGAAAAATAATTACAAAGAGAGTTGTAGGGAGTGAACAGTAGGAGTTATTAGGAGAATCTATTTGAAAAAAATAGTATAATGGAGAATGACTGAGGAAGACTTGGACTACTGGTCTACCCATGCACATGTGTGCATATATACCTACACACACACACACACACACACACACACACACCATTAAATAAACAAAAAACAAACAAAAACAAACAAACAACAACCCATTCCCTCAAAAGAGAGAATACTCAGAGCTAAACACTTAGATAAGGAGAATGAGTTAGAAGTTGAGTTTGACAGACATGTAAGCAACCCCAATTAAACACAGTGAGTCTCCTTCCCGTATCTCTCTCTCTCTCTCTCTCTCTCTCTCTCTCTCTCTCTCTCT
>JANHMN010000002.1:9836722-9862684 GCA_030674055.1 Rhabdomys pumilio | reverse complement strand
ACACACACACACACACACACACACACACACACACACACACACACACAAACACCAAAAAATATCGTTCCTTTCATGATTGTTAAAAAGCCAGGGAGAGATGACTTGCAGCCTGTAATGTTACTATTTGAAACATATTGAGCGCCTCCCTTCACAACATCTTACTTACAGACGCACAAGTTTGTCAAAGGTAAAAGAAAAATTGCAACATCAGTATAAAGATGCGGCTCAAAGAAGTCCTGGTCCTTTTTCACGGTCCTTCCCTTTTCTTACCTTCATTTCGGGCACCACAAGTAGTAACACCTCTGTTAAAACCCAGAGGGAAAAGGGTTAATTTGCATGGCTTGGAGCCAGGCTTCTCTTAACTAGGGAATTGGCAGCCAGCAGTTTGGAAAGCTGCCTCAATGTCTGACTGAACGTTTTTTATTATCCTTTTTGCGCAAAGGTGGCTTTTAGACACTCAGAGCAGAACAGGGCCCTCTGATCAGGAATCGACAGACAGGAGCCAGAAAGCTGTCTGCCCCTTCTGGGATGGCTAGGGAACCCCACGGAGGAAATACCACCCAAACTTGCCCTTCAGTCTACAGCAGACCTACCAGGGAAGTTGCAATGTCAGCAGAGAGTACTGGGGGTCTAGAGGGGAGGCAGGGGTATGGAAAGACAGAGTGGGGGCTGAGGTAGACGCAGATATTTCAAGTAGTCATGAAAAAAAGAAAGAAGCGGAAGGACTGGCGAGCTAAACTAAATAAGAGTGATAATGCAAAGATAATGAATCTAAAGGCGAGGTGAGATACTCATACACCTACAGTCGAGCCCAGAGCCGAAGAGAAACTGCCAAGTTGAGATTGAAAACATCCCTAAGAGTGTCTCAGTTCTGATTGGCTTTGCTCACTCGCAACTAAGAGTATGGCGCTGTACCGTGAATATGTGCTTGTGTTTGGAGTTATTTTATTCCCATCATCTTTGTCCTAATTAAACTCACCTGTGTTGACCCGCAAGGCAAAACCTCCGCTGCTCCCTCAAAATGTTGAAAGTGTCCTAATCACTTCATTGCTTAGTTCTCTCAGAGGAGTGGTTCTCAGCCTGTGAGCCTCAAAACCTTTGGGGGTGTTGAATAACCTTTTCCCAGGGCTCCCGTAACAGATATCCTGTATACCAGTTATTTACATTGTGATTCATAACAGTAGCAAAATTACAAAGTAACAATGAAAAAAATTTTATGTTTGGGGTCACTATGATGAGAGACATTGTATTAAAGGGTCACAGGGTTAGGAAGGTTGAGAGCCGCTGCTGCAGAGTATCCCAGTGTTTGGATGAATTAGTGGCTGTGCTCATATATCCTGGTGTTGATGAAGATCAAAAGAAATGTGTTTGGAGGAGGTGAACCACAGATCATGCAGAGTGAAGATGACTTGCAGAAAGCAGGGCTTTGACTTTAGTACCCATGGATGCCCCAGAATCTCTGTGAGGACACATTCCAGCATAGGACACATTCTATGACCAGTTGATTATAAGGAGGTGATCAGGATTGTCTGTGCCCAAGGCTACACTGGGGAAGGGAGACTGGTGGCTCTGCTGGAACTTAACAAGATGTAAGTGCACACAAAAATCCTCCTGCCCTCACACCAGCTCGTCACAGACCTCTGTCATCATGTCACCAGAGAATGTCAGCTCTGCTGAAGATGCCTGGTATGCAATAGGTAGAAACATAGAATTCTTTAAGTGTGGTCCAGGGAACACACTGATGCTAACATTGTTAAAAGAACAAATTTCTGAGATCTGAAACATAGACGGGCTAATTGAACGTTCCAGGGAAAGCTGTATCCTTACCTTCATCATGATGACCCCAAGGATGCTGGGTTTGAGCATCACAGGTTAGCAGAGAGAGAAGATTATCATCAGAAAAAAACATGGACAAGAACTTGCTTAGCGATCTTCACTGATCCAGAGGAAGAAATAAAGTTCAAAAGGGGAGATGAAACATGGGGGCTGAACAGATGGCACAGAGGTTAAACGTACTTGCTACTCTTGCTCGGTTCAATTCCTATAACACATGTGGTAGGTCACAACCATCTGTAACTTCAGTTCCAGTGGATCTGATGTCCTATTCGGACCTCCATGGGCACCAGACAAACATACATGCAGGCAAAACACTCACATTTGCAAAATAAAATACATTAAAATGAGGCTAAACATTATTTTAGTTAGGGTTTTACTGATGTGAACAGACACCATGACCAAGGCAACTCTTATGAGGACAACATTTAGTTGGTCCAGAGATTCAGTCCATTATCATCAAGGTGAGAGCATGGCAGCATCCAGGCGGGTATGGTGTAAAAGGAGCCGAGAGTTCTACATCTTTATCAGTAGAGTGCTAGGAAAATACTGGTTTCCAGGCAGCTAGGATGAAGAGCTTAAAACCCACATTCACAACGCCACACCTACTCCAACAAGGCCATCTTCTAATAGTGCCATTCCATGGGCTGAACATATACAAACCATCACAGTCAGAAAGCAATTTAGTATCCATTATAAATGGGGAAGAGTTGTCAGAAACACCTGAGTAACTATAGGTGAATGTGTAACAAGAAAGACAATGTAGACCCAATGTCTGGTATTCTCAATTTTTTGGATTATGACATCCCATAATGCCTATGACGCAGGAGAAATCTGACACTGTTCCTTTCTGAATTGTAGCTGCTTCCCGAAGAGGGTGAAACTGTGGACAGATGGACCCATGTCCCACAGTTGTCGTCCTGGATAGCAGACTTGGGTGTTGCTCTTAAGCCTGTGGAAGGAGCCTCTCTATGCTAAAACATATAAATAATGTAATTCTTAACTGAAACGGTTATTCCAGGATACTTGGAATGAGTACAACACCAGCAGCCAATGTGCATTATATAGGACACCTTGGTGTCATATAGTTGTAATGTAGTTGTGTGGTATCAAAGCTTTCAGAACTGCTTTGAGCTCTGAATGCATGAATACACTAAAACTAAACAGACAGTAAAGCTCACTCAGGTTTTAAAAAAATGAGCCTCTCTATTGGGTACCAGTCTTACTTGTGAAGACACTGATGTCAGATGTAACTGTCTCAGACTTGCATAGCCCTGAGTTACAGAGTGTGGCAATGGAGAAAAGTTGTTTAATCAGTAGGTAAAGATTTAAAATTACACACACACACACACACACACACACACACACACACATATGTGTATATATATATGAAAAATATGCATTGGGGAAACCATGAATTTGTCAGTGTTAATTTAAGAATTTCTTTGTTTAATTAATTTTCAAAATGTTAAAAAGTCATATTCAGTAATATATTCAGAATTCGTCTAGGTCTAAATCGGATGCATATAGTAACATGCTTCTCTTTGGAAAAATTAGAAGTCTGGCTTCCTTCCATGATGATCTACAATCTAAGCCAAATAAACCCTTTCTTCCCCAACTTGTTTTTGGTCACGGTGTTTCATCACAGCAATAGAAACCCTAAGATAGGAACCGACTAATTTCTGTTCTACTCCATAATGGACCGCTTTGGCAGTTAAGGGCTGTGTAGGACTGGTGGATAAAATTGTGATCTGACAGCCGCTCTCATCATGGTAAACACGACACAGCACAATCTAAGTTTCAAGTTCCAGCTGGAGTGATGGCTCAGCAGATAAGGAGATACAACATTTTGACAGAGAATCCACATTCCATTAAGATCCCAGCACCCATGTGTAACTCGAATCCCAGGGGATCTGATGCCCTATTCTGACCTCTGTGGACAAGGCTTGCACATGGTGCAGCAGACATACATACCACTCACACACATAAAATGAAAATAAAGAAATCTGGTGTTACTCACCACAAGTCCTTGTGTCTGTTGTTGTTTCCCTTTGCTCTGAACAGAGTGAAGCAAAGTCATCATGGCTGAAATCTTTGTTTCTGCATTCTGTGTTTTGTTTTGGTTTGGTTCTTTTCTATCCGTGACAACTTACTTGCAATTCAAATGCCGTAAGTGTCTAGACAACTACCCAAAGGCTCCTGTCAGTCAAGCACACAAACATGTGTCATTAAAATAGTAAACAGATCTTATTTATTTATTTATTTATTTTGTCTAGTTTGCTTATGTTTGCTCAATTTCATGAAATAAAAATAAGACATATTTTATAAACTCAGGAATATATTTACTAAACAGATATCATGTTCACGAATACATTTTTACTTTTCCAATCTATCTACAAATACTGTGTGTATGTGTGAGACTCTCAAAATTAATGAGAATTTTAATTCTTTCTAAATTCCTATAGCCTTTTCCTACTTTTTCATACATAAATATTTTGCATGTACTACTGCTGTTTGACATATTTTGTCTACCCTAAAATTTTCTAAGTACCTGAGAACTGATTTTCTTTACACCTTCCAGAATCTTCTCTTGGACCAATGAGGGAAAAGATGTCCAACTAGCCAATAACTGGAACCATAGGAAAACTATCCCAAAAATCTTCCTTAAATTTAAAAGGAGCTTCTACATCTAGGAACCAATTTTAAGCTACATGTGAATCTCCTATGAACCAAAATTCTCATCCAGGATGCTTCTGCAGAGGAAGGAACCATAGATCTTATGAAAGGATATCATTCTAGTATCATCTAAAATACAGTTTTAAATGAGGAAGAAAATGTAAGTAAATGGAGAGAGAATGCAATTCTCCAAAGGTGAATTTTAAACAACTATTAAGTACATTGAAAAACACTAATATATGTGGTTATATCCAATAAAACTTTTTAAAATACCCTTATGGGTTAAAATATACATACGTAGAGGTTAAAATGATTCATTGTTTAGAAATATCACATGACGCAGTGGGGAGTCAGTATAGATAAACACAAGGCACCATGAATTGATAGCTAATGTCAGGTAAATTTGTGATCGATCCATTTCCTTGACTCACAGATGTTTAAAAAAATCCCATAAGAAAAACTTCTTAAGAAGCCTATGTCTGTGCAGCTACATAGGTAAGACAACATCCGTGGCTTCCATGTTCCCCCATGTGACCCTCCATCCTTTTCCTCATCTTCACCTGTCTCTCCGGTAGATGCCAAACTACAAGACTGGTTTCATGCCCACAGGAACTTTAAGCCATAGTCTACATTCAGAAGAGCTACCCTCTTGGTTTAACATTGCTCTGTGACCTTCTTCACAGGCTGAAAGGGAAAATTGTAACACTTTCTGAACAGATGTGACACACTTTTATCAGTCACAAACTTATGTGGATGTGCTCAATCAAGAATTAAAATTATGCAAGACAAAATGTATCCTTTCACTCGAACTCCTGAGTTGTGACCTCTGACCTCTGGAATGTGTTCCCTATGCAGAGTGTCCTTGTTTATGGGACTATTTAGATCGTAAAAACCCTCTTGTATCTTGGGTTTCTTTCTTCTATTGTACATCCCCTCTCTCCTTTCTGGACTGCAATTGGCATAAAAATAAAGTAAAGGATGTTACTTAATATTTAGCACCACTGAATTCTCTTTGTAGTGTATAATTCTTAAATTAAATTTACTTAAAATTTTCAGCAAATTCTGTGATAGCTAAGTCTATACTCAGAATAGATTGGGAGGTGAATGGAGAGAAGAGAGCAGAGGCCTCTGAAACATGTATGACATACCATGAAGCATAATTATTACTTTATAAGTACTGCTCTAAATAACATGATTATGAGGAAGGCACAGATATTTTCCTTTTATAAACAAGGATTTTGCTCAAAATGTAATACTGGTAACCAATTCAAATGTCACTCCTCTTCAATACAACAAGCTGTTACAAAAACACCATTATTTTGTTTATTGATAAATGTCTTTTATTCAGACTTAGGTCCTAAAGATTACTTGGATAAATCAATAAATTATGTTAATTCTTGTAACAGACAATAACATATGATAGAATACTTTCCAAATACAGAGAAAAGTGTTCCACCCATATAGGAAGCCACTGGCATCGAGTTAAGAAAACAAACCACCCAAAATAGTGTGCTACTGTTCCAGAGAATATTTGAATAATAAAATTTCCATGCATCTGTTAGCCAGACTTTTCTGCCTTTGCTATACCATTAAATGCGCACACCGATTATCGCGTTTCTTATTGCTTCTTCACAAACCAAAGTAGAAAATAATCACAGGAGGCAGAGGGAGGGAAGGACCTGGGTGGAGAGGGGATGGGGAGAGAAAAGAGGAGGGAGGGAACAGGTATGGGAAGAGACAGGAGAGAAGTCCAGAGGGCCAGGAGAATGGACAGAAATATGTAGCAGTAAATGGGCAGGGAATGGGGGAAACCACTAGAAAGTCCCAGATGCCAAGGATACAAGAGGCTCCAAGGACCCAATGGAGATGAAATTAGCTGAAATGCCCAACAGCAGGAAGATAGAATCTGAAGAGACTACTTCCAGTAGATAGACATGGCTCCCAGTTGAGGTTTGGGGTCACCCACCCATTTCAAAAGTTTTAACCCAGAATTCCTCCAGCCTAAAGAAAACACAGGGACAAAAATGTAGCAGAGACTGAAGGAAAGGCCATCCAGAGACTACCCCACCTGGGCATCCATCCCATATGCAGACACCAAACCCTGACACTATTGCTGATGCCAGCATGTGCTTAGAGATAGGTGCCTGATATGCTGTCCTCTGAGAGGCTCTGCCAGCACTTGACTAAGACAGATGCAATACTCACAGCCAACCATAGGACTGAGCCTGGGGACCCCAATGGAAGAGTTAAGGGGAGAACTAAAGGAAATGAAGGGGATTGCAGCCCCATAGGAAGAACAACAGTGTCAACTAATGGAAAACTTTAGAGCTCCCAGGGACTAAACCACCAACCCAGGAGTATACATGTGTTGGTCCATGGCTCCCACTACATATGTGGCAGAAGACAGCCTTATTTAGCATCAGTGGAAGGGGAGATACTTGGTCTTGTGGAGCCTTGATGACCCAGAGAAGAGGGATATTAGAGGGTTATGGGTGGGTGGGTGGGGTCACCCTCTTAGAGGCAAAGAGGAGGGGATGGAGACCAGTAAAGGGACAACATTTGAAATGTAAACAAATAAAAAGAATTAATAAAAACAAGCAAACAAACAACAACAAGAACAACCACAGTAGAAACAGAATGCGACTGGAATCGAGTTATGCTTCAGTTATGTGACCTAAAAAAAAAGCAATAATTGTGTCTGAAGAAGTTCAGATCTGAGTTCATTGTCCCAAGGGTGTGTGAAAGCTACAATGTTACAATTTCCTCACTAAATGGACTAGGTCTTTGTTAAATTTGTTTCACTTAAGCAATGTGCCCTAAGAGCTTCAGGATGAGTCAGAGATCCACCCCAGGGCTTTTGTTAATATGAACTTCTTCCCTCATCCTTCTAATAACAGTATTCTCTAGAACACAGAAGGCAATCTCCTCATCTCCTCAAGCCTGGGTTATTAGCTGAATGATTTCTGACAAACCCAAAAGGAGAAAACAGGCTTACTCCAGACCAGTAGTTCTCAACCTTCCTAATGTGACCATTTAATATAGTTCCCATGTTGTTGGGATCCCAACCATAAAATTATTTTTATTGCTACTTCATAACTGAGATTTTGCTACTGTTATGAATCATAATGTAAATATACGCAGGGTGTCTGAAATGTGACCCCTATGGAAGGGTCACTCGACATGACCCCCCAAGGGGTCGTAATCCACACCCTGCAGACCACCACTGCTCTATGGAGAATTCTACCTCGTACAACTGCAGACTCTGTGACTCTAAACACAGTAGGAGAGAAGGAAACTAAAGAAGAGTGTTCAGTACGATCTAGGAAGCTTACAAGCTCATGTTCTGACCAACATCCTGATATCAATACAAGAAAACACATGCAGAAGCTGGAGAGATGACTCAGCAGTTAGGAGCACTGGCTGCTCTTTGGGAGGACCCCAGTTCAGTTCCCAGAAACCACATGATTGATGTCTTACAACCATCTGTAACTCCAATTTCAGGGGATTCAAATCTTTTAGCCTCTGTGGGCACAGCATACACGAGGTACACATATAACTTCAAGGGCAAGTACCAAAGAAGAAGAAAACACCTCCAGACATCTCCAAAGAAACGTTCTCAACACTTATTAATTGGGAACTGTTGGTCCTCATCACACATTTCAGGTGCTGGGCTCTCCCTAGAGATCCCTGCAGATTCTCTTGGCCCTGTTCCTGCATCCATTGAAATCTCCCTATATGCTTTTGCTTTTAAGAACCTGTTTATACCTGGGATTTTTCTAAGAAACGTATTTCGTGGTACTGGAGCATCTCTGTCCCAAAGAGAAGACAAGCAGGATCCATCTGCTTTCCCCCTCCTCTCCCCTGACTTTTAATTAGTGATCGGGAAAAGGTTGGTGAAAGCTTGACTCATCTTTTCAACCCTAGAGATTGTCTCCTAGAGTCCTAGAGTTCACTGGAGCTATGATTTTGTCAAGAATCCCCCCTACCTTTGCTTAGCATCGTGCTATGTTCTGCTGTGAAAACTTCACCCTTTAATGATCAAAAGGGTAATTGCTGACTAAAGAATTTACATAAGAATGCTCCACATTTCTTAGGACATGTGTTTGGAACACCTGATCCAAGAGAGCAAGCAATCATTCATAATCCCCCACATAGAGAGAAAGAGAGGGGGGAGAGAAGGAGGGAGAAAGGGAGGGAGAGAAGGAGGAAGAGGAAGCATCATAAACATATAGACATCTAGAGTTCCTAGCCTCAATATGAATGCACACTAGAATCACACACATCTGTGGGGAGAAATATGTTTCAAGATTAAACGCAAAGGCTGAACTGTAAAATATATAAAGCAAAATAGAAAAACACATTGTAAAAATATAGGTCACATCCAGTACCTGTAAAGTTCAGAAATCCTCGAAGAAGAAGGGATTTTGGAAAGACTCCATGTACCCAGGGGTGGTGGACATCTGTGGACGTCTCTGGAGAAACAATGTTTGCTGAACATAACAGGGCCACTGCATGCACGAATTTGAAGTAGCTTGGACTGCATGCAAAAGACCTGGAAAAGATCAAGCCAACAAGAAACCTAGCATTGATGGGAGAGGGGCCTCATCAAGTCTGACCCCTCTCTGAGAAGCTATTGATAACTGGTGGGCTCTGAGAGGAGGGAGAATAATTTTCTGTAGGGAGACAGTTCTTGAAAGGCCGACCATACTTCAGTAGATGACCCTACACCTGTGCACGTGCTGGGAGTACTAAGTAAACTTAAAAAGCTTAAAAGCAAACAACACATGAAGTTGGGGGTCAGAATAGTGGGAGCGATACAGGAGGAAAAATAAAGAGGAGGAAATGGAGGGAGATTTTTTCAAACCATGCTATATACATGTCTATACATTATCAAACATTTAAAAATCTATCAGAAAATAACAATGGAGCACCACATGGCTGTCAGCATCACCATCTGCACTTAGGCTAATTGTTTAGTGTATTCTAACACTGAAGACTGCTGGCATTCCAACAGGACTGGTTAAAAAGGAAAATTCCAAGGCTCATCCCCAAGTCAAGTAAACAGAAACCTCTACATACAACCCAAGAATCTGAACTTTCTGGTGCTCAACAAAGGTCCTGTTGACAACACATCAGAAGTCATTAAGATTATTTGCAAAGGTTGAGATCCAAATATATTAAAGAATTTGAGACAGGGAGAGTATTTATCGAGAAAAGGAACCATGGAGACGAAATTCATCCCACATGAAAGTCAAAGGATCCATCATAACCATGAAGCCAACAAAGGCCATCACACTTCTACTCTTTTTTTTTTTTCAAGACTTATTTTATTATCTTTTCATTCTGTAGATATGTGTTGATCTGTGTGGATTTGTGCATGAGGAGGCCAGAGGCATCAAATCTCCTTTGAAGCTGTATTTATGGTCAGTATGAACTGTCCCTCACGAGTGTTGAGAAATGAACTTGTGTCTGTCTGAAGAGCAGCTAGTGCTCTCAACCACTGAGCCGTCTCACTCATTTCTGAATAAATAGGAGTTGAGCATTTGTTATACTGTAGGCACAGGTCTAGAGCCCAAGGTTATAACAGTAAGAAAAACACCAATGTGTGTGAACCATGTGTTCATTACTGTTAAGACCTACCTTCGAGTGGAATTGTTGGGTCATGAGTAGGTGTGTGTTTAACTTTATTAGAAATTGCTAAAGTGTTTTCCATTGTGGTTGGTCCATTTGCATTCCCACGAGGAATAATGAGAGTTCTAATCAGCCTGCTTTGTGGACAATAGTCCGTATTGTCAGGCACTTAAATTTAGCCTTGTAGTGGGTGCGTAGGAGAACCTCTTTGTGGTTTTAATTTGAATTTCCTTGATGACTAATGATACAGGGCACTTTTTCATACACTTTCTGGGTATCAGGTGTCTCCTTATGAGAAATGCCTACTCAAGTGCTTTTCCTGTGTTTTAATTGAGCTCTATATCTTTTTATTGAGTGGTAGAATTCATTACTATTTTGGATATGAGTCCTTTGTCAGGTCATGTTGTGGTAGGCAACTACTAATACACTTTCCAATGATCCCACTTTCTGGTATTCCGGTCCCTACATGGTCATTCCCTTCCTTTGAGTGTCTGTGGCACCTGTGATTGGCTTTTAATCAAGAGAGGGCAGCATGCTATTTCATTATGACCCGCTGGGTTAGGGTGACAACATCAGAACTTTCCTGGATCTCCTATACTTCATAAGGCAAGCTACAAGGGAGACTCATATGTGAGATGGTAGGGAGGTGGGTCCCTAGGGAATGACCAAAGTCTGAAAACAAACAACAGTTGAGAAGCTCAAGTCTATAAATTCCCACATGCCAGCTAAGCTTTCAGACAATCATGTACCTTTTATGGAAATCATGGCTTGTTCACAGTAAGAGGTCCTACTGCAGAAGAAAGACCACCAAACTTTTGTCATCTTTAATACGAACAATACAGAGAAGCAATATGTATGCAATACAAATACTTCCCTACGTCGCAGATGGTTTTCCTGATGAGCAGCACCACCTCAAAGTGGCTTTAATTTGCATTTCCTTGATGATACTTTTGACATAGGCTGAGATGTTTAATGTCTTCAGCGTGAAGTGTTTGTATAAATGATTCGCTTTCTCCCATCTTTAAAATTAAACAGCGAGTGTGTTTTATTGAATGATAGGATGCTTCAAAAACATTCTAGCTATTATTTACTTTTTGAAACAGCCATAATCAAATTGTTTATCCTAGAAAACGGGTCACATTTTCATCTTTCTGAGGCTATCTTTTTTTAAAATTATGCACATATGTCTGTGGGCAGCAGGGTTGTGTGGGTAGTAGGGGTGGATATGTACATGTGTGTGCAGGTACCCCCTGAGGCCAGAAGAGGGCGCCAAATCCTATGGCGCTGCATTACAAGCTCCTGTGAGTCATCCAACTTGGCTGCTGGGAAGTGAGTGCCAGTCCTCTGTGAACTTAGGAAGCTCCGCTAACTACTGAGACATCCTGGCAGCTCTTGAGGTTATCTTTTGACAAAACACCAAAATAAAGCCTGAAATGACCTAAACACTCCAAAGTAAGGTTAGGAATGGGATCTTGGAGAAGCCTCTCTGGTTTTGGTTGTTAGAATGTTGGGTTTGAGACTTTGTCTCTTCTATCCTGAGCCAACCTTGAACTCTCCTTGAACAGAATCTCCTGCCCTTAAGTCTTGAATGCTAGGATTGTACACGTGCTATGTACTCCCTGACCTAGGCTAATTTAGTGCTGCAGATGAAGCTACAATTCAGGCTGCAGAGAAAAAGGGGCCCCTACATTCCGAGGTACGAGACACATTCTCTAGCCGCAACAATGTAAAATGCCGGGTAGGTTCCATTTATTGCTCAGACTTAGTTTTCCTAGATCGAGTTTTTGCCAGTCTTGCAAAGTGTAGAAAGAACCCAATTTAGAAATAATGGCTAGTTAGCCCTTCTTCAGATACCTGAGATTTCTCTGGTTTTAATGATCATCTACAATGTCTGCTAGAAAAGGATTCTTTACTCACTAAGCTACACCCTCAGCCACACACTGGTTATCTCTTGAAGAGAGTGTATTAGTTGCTTTTCTAGTCATTGTGATGATCTAGTCTAGAATCAATTAAAGGGAGGGCAGGTTTACTTTGGCCTATGGTTCCATTATAGTGAAGGTGTGGTGACTGGGACTGGCTCCTGTCCGCATTGGTGGGAGCTTGTTATCTCCAGTTCTCCCATGGCTTCCGCCAAGTAAGAAAGATGAGAATGGCAGCCAATAGGGCTACAAACTTCAGAGACCCACCTCCAGTGATCCGGCACTGCCATGCGCGCCTCACACCCCAAAGGTTCTATAACTTTCCAAAACAACACACTGGCTGGTGAGCAAACCTCCAGTCGCATGAACCAGTGAGACATTTCATATACTAGTCAATGCCCAATATTTGGCTGATGGGTGACAGGTAGAAGGAAAAAGCACCAGAGTGGATTCCTAAGTTCTGACTTTTGCAGCTCAAGGTCTAGACTTTCTTCTGCTGAGAACTGCTAGTGTTTTAATGAGACATTTGCCCATAGTCTCCACCATCACCATCCCTTATTGCTCCTGGAAAATAATGTCAAATGTCAGTTGCTGTTTTCCATCATTTCCATGATGCTTAAAAATGTGTCATTCATTCACTTTGCCAGGCTCATTCCCCAGGACCTTTGGCTTTGCAATTCTGGCTGCAGAGAAAACGGGGCCCCTACAGAGGTACAGGGCACATTCTCTACCCTCAACAATGTAGAATGCTGGGTAGGTTTCGTTTTATTGCTCAGATTTAGTTTTCCCAGATCAAGTACCAGTCTTGCAAAGTATAGGCAGAACCAAAGGAATGCTAGAAATAATGGCTGGCTAGCTGGACTTCTGACATTGAGACATCTTCGTGGTTTTAATGTTCATTTTTATTCTCATGGAGTCAAAATCCCTGTCATTTCTTCAATGCATTTGGTCTTTCTTCTTAGGACATTTCTACTCAGCCTACTGGGTCACACAGGAGAAGATAAACATGCTTTAGTTTCACTTTTACAAGGACACTTTAACTTGATGCCACGCTGCTCGTGGCAGCTCTCCCATAGTTGATGCCACAAATTTAGCATCTGTTTTGCAAATGCTACTTTGTTCTCAACTGTTCCTGATACTGGCTGTATGGAGACCATCGAAATGTGAACTCTTGCAGGGACTCACTTGTCTAAGAGTCTTTAACAACTCCAAACATCCTTTGTTTTTTGTTACTGTTGCTTTCTGATTGCTTGTGTTATTGTTTTTTAATTTTACAAACAATGCCAACTTTCAGGACAGAAGCTGGCTGGATTTGTTATAAACCTGTTCTACACACACACATACACAAACACGCACACACTTACACTGGGGGGGGTCAGCTAACATGATAAACACAGAGTTGACTGTCAGTATTTAATAAGTGGCATTAAAGGATGGTTTTATAGCTCTGTAAAACTGTTTCTGAAACACTGCTAAAGAAAGCACTGGACACAGTTCCAGTGTGTCCAAGTGAGCCAAGGCAGCACCTCTACCTCTTATACTTGTAGAAGAGCAAAGTAAGGTTGCATTCTTAGTCCTAGCTCCCTGCAATATGAAAAGTGTCTATCAAGAAGCTTGAGAGTGAGTAACAAGTATCTGGCATTGTCCTGACTTGGGTAACTATCCGAGCAACCTCAGGTTCTTTGAATTTTCAAGTGATTTATTCAGACAAAATCTATGTCTTGTACATTTAAAATACTAGGTAATGAAAACACTGTTAAATTTTGGGAAACAATTACTGCCACTGCCAACTCTGATCCTTCGGCCTGTGGGGGAGACTTTTCCTAGGCTTTTTTACTTTGGTAGTCAGTCCTAGCTTCAGACAGACATTAAGTTACTGTCTGTCAAATTTTCTTTTGTGGATATTTTCTACTAAAAACACGGCCCTTATACTTCTCCTTGGGGTGAATATTTAGCACACCTTGCTTAAGGTCCACTCCTGTGGTAACTTGTATTGGTAAGATGTACCAGGAATTCCCTCAGTGTTAAAGGTTTCTGTAGAAGTTAGGTAATACTGGATACTGGATCCAGTTGGATGCACCCTGAAATTGACAGAGTGTAATCAGCTGTCATATACACAAAACAGCTTTTGTTTTTCCTAGGAAATGTCTTGTGCATTTCAACCTTATCCTGGCACACAAGAGGGTGAGAAATTATTTCCAAATATTATTATGTTCAAACACTTAATATCATGGGAACAAAAGGACCGGGGAAACCAGTTTCTGTAAATTAAGATCTCCTTCAGACAGCACTCCCACGGGAAACCTCCACTTGATCTGACCTACAATAATTGCAGGAACTCTATTCAAGTTTAGCCAAAATTATGTGCATTATTCTGGTAACAGAAACAGCAAAAAAAAAAAATGGTCTTTTAAGATGTATTGCTTTTCTTCCACTATAATTCTTAGAAAAAATATCGTCTTTTCCTTCTTTTTAACTTAGTGTGTGTGGAGACGTGATTGAAGCTGGGTATGTATAGATTGGTGTGATGTATGTATGTGCAATATGTGTGCATAAATGTCAGGGAAGGACACACACATCATGCACATGGAGGCCAGAGAATAACCCAAGTGTCAGTTCTTGCCTTCCACCTTGTTTGTGGCGGGGCCTGTTTTGTTGCTCTATCGTGTGTGTGTGTGTGTGTGTGTGTGTGTGTGTGTGTGTGTGTGTGTGCCTGACTCCTCCCATCTCACCATACAAGTGCTGGAACTGCAGATATGTGCTATCCATCGAGCATTTTCATAGGTGCTAAAGATTCAAACTCAGATCCTTATGCTTTGACACCATTGAGATCTTTAGTCACTAAGCCATCTCTCTGGCTTCACATCAATTTAATTATTGATCTTCCCTGGGCACGGTCTCTTTTGACAAGTAGACCTCTTTGTGTAATGGCAAACCTAATAAAACATTAGAATGACATTTTTGAAAGACTTGCTCTGGCTTCAAGACTAAAGCAGAGGCTAAGGTAGTGGGTGGGAATTAAAGAGCTCTGCTGTTGGGTGTCACTTAATTCTGTAGAGAATTTCTCATGGGCACTGTCAGAGAGCGAACATGCTTCTGCAAAGGCAGAATTTTATGATGAGGATTGAAGTGTGTAGCCGGAATGGTGGGCCAGCCACCTTGTTAGTCAGCATTTTTTGAGAGGTGCACAACAGCATAATATCACTTCTAAACTGCTCCCACTGGCAACGCAGATATCACTGTCATCTTCAACATGTTTTGCAAATATTTATGTCCTTGGCCAAGCCACAAATTCAATTTGTGCCCAGTTAAATCCTCATAAAAATAGTGTCTTTGACAGATGATTGTTTTTTTCCTTCCCAAGCCCAGAGAAGTGGCAAAGTAGGCTATTTTCACTTTGGGTAGGAAACGTTCCATTTAGACTGACGCATGGTGACGTGGCAAGGTTCCCCAGTATTCTATTCTTGTCACTGGGCAGAACTTTGGAGATACAAAAGTGACGTGATCGCTGAACAGAAACAGCTAATGGCGTTTCAACATCCCTCTGTATGTCACAGACACGTTTCTTAAAATATCACATGTGTTTGTTATAGTCAGACTGAGTTGGATTGGCAACTCCGTACTTGAGAAAGCTAATTAATCAATCTATAAACTTCGAGTGACAGCCCTGGCCAGATGGTAATCTGGGACCATCTTCCGTTGGTACTAAACACTATGCTTCAGTAGGATGTGTCCATTGTAATGAGATATAATAGAAATTTAGTTTTAAAACCAGAGCAGAGGCTGCCTCTGTCTCTGTTGCTTGCCATTGGATCCTCTTCCCCTAACTAGACTGCCTGGTTGGGCCTCAATGGGAGAGGGTGCTCTAAGTCGTGCTGTGACTGGATGTTCCAGGGCAGGGTGGTACCCGAGTGGGTGCTTCCCGTTCTTTAAGGATAAAAGGAGGGAGTAATGGGAGGAAGAATTTGTAAGGGTAAGACTAGGAGGAGAGAGAGGGGCTGTGATCAGGATGTAAATTGAATTAGTTAATTCATTAATCTATTAATGCAAAAAAAAAGGAATTTAGTTTTGCGTGTATGCTTGTGTGTCTCTGTGGAGGTGTGTATAGTGCCACTTAAGGCCAGAAGAGGGAGGGAAAATCTGGAGCTGGAGTGAAAGCAAATGTAAGCCAAATGACGTGGGTATTAAAGACCAAACCCTCCTCCTTTGCAAGAGCCAACTCTCCAGACCCCATCGAAACTATTTTCTGACCTTTGGTTTTTATTCGGATCATTTAAATCTTTCGTATTTAAAAAAAAAAGTACTCTTCAGAGTCTATCTCACAAAATTAGTGTCTATTATCTATAATCTGTCCTGTGAAGCTGTTAAAAAATTTTGTGGAGAAAGGCCGACTATGAAGGGGATAAATTTAATATCTTGATTATCTAATGAACATATGGTTCTAATGCTTTGTCTTAATTCAGTCCCCCAAATCTGGAATTTGTGTGCCCAAACACTGAAGGTCCCTGTCCCTAACTGGTTTTTGATTGATCAATAAAGAGCCAATGGCCAATGGCTGGACAGGATGAAAGAGGTGGGACTTCTAAGTGGGGGTCGGGGGAGAATGAGGGAGAAAAAAGAAAGTGTCTGCCCTGAGTAGGAAAACCACACCAGGAAGGAACAGGAGAAAGTAATGGCTGTAACGTAGGTACAGGAAGGAAAGTGGCCCCCTGAAGTGCTGCCCTGAAGTGTCTTCAGCAGCAAAGATAGGGGGCTACCCAGAAAAAAACCATGGTAGCAAAGATAAAATGTAGATTTTAAAAGATATTAATTCAGGAATACCAGAGGGAAGGGTGTGTCTGTCAGCCTTGGGGAGGAGTAGAAAGGACCAGTCATTGAGCTAGTCAAGGCACATCGAAATTAACGTGTGTGTGTGTGTGTGTGTGTGTGTGTGTGTGTGTGTGTGTGTGTGTGTGTTATTTGCATATTTGTAAGTCCACACCTTCTGCTGTATGGATATGACATGCAACTCCCTCCTCTCTATAATGCAGCATCTTGTTCTTGGTAGCACCTTCCCTTCTTTGTGGTTGCATTAAGGTATTGCCTATAATATTCTACAATGGAGGTCCTCACTGAACCATACATGCTATTCATTGCAGATGCTTGACGCTCCTACATCATGCCGACTCTTGCATGATGGGTTCTCTGGATCCAACCCTGCCAGGCTATCAGGTATGGTGACTATGCTGTCTTTTTTGTGGATTCCTTTTTCACTTCTCTGGATACATCCTCTAGCTCTGGCTGATAACACCCAATGCCATGGACAACAATGGGTGCATTGTTTGCCTTTGCAGAGACTGTTCTGCCCAGTTTTCAGTAGGGATATTGTCTTAGCTGCTCGGTGTGGACAAGCTGTGTCAGACTTCACACATAGGTTTGCTTTCAGACTGGCCAGTCTGTGGCTACATGGTTTGTGTTTTTAATAGTTGGGTGGACTCCACCACACAGTTTGGATTTTTAAAAATTAAAGGCTTGCATCTGGTACTTTGAGAGGGTTTGTGTCATGGAAAGAGTGAATGAATGATTCAGATAGGAAACATTTCCAGCTTCTTAAGAGTCGCTTACTTGGCTTAGTGTTTTTGAAGGCAACCTTCGGAAAGAGAATAATGACGGCCTGGTCTCCCGTATGTCTACGTGACCAAAGGATATGGAAGACAACGTATCCAGGGACTGTATCAGCATTTCTTGGTAAGCATGAGACTAGTTCAGGGGGGTTTCCTGGCAGAGCTCCATAACTAAGCTTTTAGTGTGGTTCCCATTTCTCATCTTAAATCAACCCACTACATTCAGTCCCTCACTTTAATAAGCACTAAACCCACAAGCTGGGTTTCAAAAGAAAGAAAAAAAAAACCTACATTAACTGTTAAAACTTCCCTGAAATCTACTCATGGGAGCTGCACACATATGGTGTTGTAATTTTTTTTTGTTTTGTTTTTTAAGTAAGACATTTGTAGGATTCAAGAAATCACTAAAATGTGATGGGTTTCAGAAACTTTTATAAACCGAACTTCAAAATAGATAAATTATTTTTATTGCTTTCAGGAAAAGTCAGTTCAGGAAGAAAAGTGTAGAAGGAAAACAACTTTTTAAAAGAACTTCGTCTCCCCTGCAAATGTTTTCAAATGTGGAGACTTTGGGAAGAATTGGATCATATCGGCAATGTCTTCAAAGACAAAATATAAATGTGTGGAAAATATCTCTTAATCCTATCCTTTGACCTCTCTCGTCTCTCAAGGACTAAGATAAAGGTCCTTAACAGACCCCAAATGCTGGGATCAAATGCTGGACCCCAAATGATGATACCAAATACTGGACCCCAAATGCTGGTACTATCGTCTTTGACATTTTTGTCTCCAGAATTTTGATCAATGATTATCTACTGTCGGGATACAGAGATGGCACAGTAGTTAAAAACATGTACTGCTCTTGCCAAGAACCAAAGTTTAGTTCCCAGAAACAACTTCTACTTCCAGGATATCTGACATGCTCTTCAAGTCTCCACAAATACCTGCATGCAGGTGCACATGCACATGTGTGCAAGCAACTATACACACAAACACACAAAAAATTTAAAACATTAAAAAGTAATCAATTAATTAATCAATTAGTTAAATTAAAAGATGGATAAAGTTGCCTTCTAATGAAAACAAAGCCAGCCAAAGGTAACAAAAAATGCCACTTTATTAAAAACATATCTAATATAAATTCTTTATCATGATAATTATTTTGTAGTATAGAACCATTAAAAAACAAAACCAACCTCTTCTGTCTTGACAATTATTTTGATTTCTACTTTCTGTTCATGAGTTATTATCTCCCCGTCACCCTCTCTCTCCCAGTGACTTTGGTTTTGCCTCAAAGGATGTAAATCATTATTATTTACATAGGTCACAAGTTACAATGATGAACTCGCCAATGATGAATGCCCCCAAATCCACAGCTTATGTTACAGATAACTCTAGACATTATATATTCTAGAGATCCAAACAAGTATAGTGGCAGGTATCCACAATTACAGTGTCTTAAGAGTCAGCATCTACTGTACTCCTTCCAAGGCCTTAGCAAAACCTGATTTCTATGTTTTTAATTTTAACATTCTCCTATCAACTGAGATATACCAGACATACACTTAAAAGGTTTCGTTTGGACAATTCATGCCTACAGAGAGAACTCTGAGTATATTCGCTCCTTTATCACCTATACTCACTCTGATCCTCCCACCCCTTCCTGTTGTAATGCATCTCCCTCTTATTTCTTACACTCAGTCTTCCTCCTTCCCTGCCTCTCCTTTCACCTCCCCATCCTTCCCCTCCCCTCTCTTCTCTCTCCTTCTTTCTCCCCTCTACTACTCTCCCCTCTCTTTCCCTCTCTCTTCCCCTTCTCTTCTCCCATTCCCCTCTTAACCCATATCCCTTTCTCTTCCTCTCTTCTCTTCTTCCCTTCTCTTCTCCACCTCTCTCTCTCTCTCTCTCTCTCTCTCTCTCTCTCTCTCTCTCTCTCCCTTCCCCTCTTTCTCTCACCCCTCTCTCCCTCTCCCACTCTTGTCTACTTTTCTACTTCTATCCTGTTGCTTCTTCTCTGTTTATCTGACATTTTTGTTTGTCAGCCAATCTGGTCAGGTCTCATAACTCACTCTCCTGTGACCATTCACCCATTCACCTCATTGAACCCATTTAATCCTCTCTTGCTCTTGTTCTACCTCCCACAAGACTCTAAGCATTAGACTCAGAGGGAGCCCAATAGAATTTCTCTTGCTCACTAAGGACACTTTCCTCTAACTAAATCTCTTCCAATCTCAGGGATTTAAAAACCATCTCTCTGCAGATGAGTTTTAAATTTATAGCTTTCATCCTGAACCCTTCCCAAACTATAGGCTCATAAATACAACTGTAAAACTTAGAACTCATCGAACAAAACAATTCATTCATAAATCTTCTTATTCACACATACCCTCATCCATACTCCACCTTCTGTGTGCTGAAGTCTCACACTCTTTAGAAACAGCTACTTTTCTCCATCTGTTGGCTAAGCTACAAGGGTCAGAGTCAAGCTACCTTTCTTTTCTCTCCCTCTGCTCTCAACAACCAAATCCATAATTAGCTCTATTATCTCTCTTTAAATGTCCCAAATCTACTCACTGCTATCTTCCTTCAAAGCATTCGTATCATGCCTCACCTAGGCTGCTACCATTGCTTGGCTCCTCTCTGTCCTGTTTCTCAGTGCATTTGTTACTGGCTGAAGATGTCTCCACTGCCCTTGTCTTCTTGAAGGAATGAATCCAGTCAAGAGACACAGCTTTCGTAGTCAGGAAGGCAAACTATATATTGCAGAGAAAGATTAGAACGATTAAAAAGAGTAAGCTGGCTTGAAGGGGGTTAGCCATACAATTGACATTAAGTTATGGATTTCAAAGATTGTAATACATATTTATGAGTTGAGTTGCCTATACATGGGGTAAAGTGTTTGTTTTTCCACCTCTCAAATTATGGTGATACAGGTCTCCTTTCTAGAGCATTCCCTCCCATGATCCTCTTGTCAAGGCCACAGGGTGGGCAGGGTCATGTATGTGTGGCCACTGGGAAAGAACTAGTGTCTTAGTGTCTGACAGAGTGGGAAGAGCCAAACTAGTATTTTGATCCTCAGGAAACATGATTACTAGGACATGGATACAATGGCTCATTTTCCTCATATTTAACCCCTTCTATAACTAGGAGAAACAGTACCAAAGTGCAACCTCAGATCTCTGTGTTTGCTTCATATGTGACTCCTTGACTAGCTGGTCTCACATTCTTTACATTGAGTCAGTAATCTCAGAATAGGACACAAGAATTAAACTCTGCCTGCCTCAGTTTTGCCAAGACAGCATTATCCCCATCAAGCAGTTTCAGAGAGCCTGAATTTTCCGTATACAATTTGACCAAAAGACCAAAAGAAGATTTGGGATGAGGATTAAAATAAAAAGAGGTCTTTCCCTCTTGTCCAGGAGAATTTGCTTGAGAACAAGGCACTTCGGCAAAAAGAGCTTACATATATAATTCTAAATGCATCCCCAGGCCTTGCCAGAATGTCTACAAACACCCAGAAAGAGAAATGTAAATACCTAGATCAAAGGAAATGCAAGAAATACAATAGTGATTTGATAAGAAAAGTTCCTGTTTAATCCTGCTTAAAACTCCCAAGGAGGCAGAGTTATCCACCTAAATCTCATCACTTGTTAAGAGGGCAGTGGTGTGCGAGGGCAAAGAACAGCGATGGGGGCATTTGGATGACTTCACGATGTAAACAGTCTTCCTAGGTGGCCGAGCCTTGCTGGGGAAAAGAACTGAACAGTAAATTAATGATGAGATTAAAATAATGAAACTTTGTAACATCTGTTTATCTGTCTATCTATCTACCTACCAGTCTATTATCTATCATCTATATCTATGTGTCATATATCAATCCATCATCTATCAATAATCTATAATTTGTCTGTCTGTCTGTGTATCTGAACCAGAGCTAGTGACATAGCTCAGTGGGTATAAACTCCTGTAATCAAATTTGACAACCTGAGTTAAATCATCAGAGTCCACAATGAAAGGAAAGGACCGACTCTTGCATGTTACCCTTTGACACTCACATGTGAGTCTTCACATGCATGCAACCACACACAGACACGTTATACACACACAAACACACGTGAACACAAAATACAGTTTCATATAAAGAAATAAAGTGTGAACCAAAGTTCATATGACATGACAACATATTCCTGTTATCCTAGCATTGGGGAGGCTAAGCCAGGGAGACTACAAAGGTCTAAGACCATCTATGCTGCATAACAAGACCTTGTCTCAAGTTACAAAAATTAATTAACTGTAAAAAATAGATCAATGAAAATATGGATGTGATCTTGTCTTTTTCTTTCTGATCTCTAATGGTTCTCAGTGTGTTTAGAATCCAACATATGTCATGTCAATCAAGGTTCAGGACCATCAACTTCCTGCTGATTCTGTTTTATTTCCTTCATTATCTTCTTTGCTGACTCATACTGGTCGGACATTATCTCCTTTGCTGACTCATACCGGTTGGACATTTTCTGGCCGTCAGCATGTCCTCCCTGCTTTTCTCACACTGGAGCTTTTAGATGATTTCAATTTTGGCCCCTTGTTTCTTTTAGAACTTCTAAACTTTCACTTTTAAACAAACAAACAAGGTGTCCCTAGACAGCAGTACCTGATCTCCAGCGACTTACCATTCTTCCATGAGTATCAAGACCCTTCACAGGTCTCTCTATTACTTACAATTATATAATTTATTATATGATTTGGATGTCTGCATTCCCCTATAGCTCTAGCACCTAGAAAAAGGATCTGGGACAGAGTGAACACACTTACTAACTCTTTGTGAAACAATAAAGTATTCTGAATTAAGCACAGGATAATCAGATCGATGCCTTAAGTGAAAGTTACAAGCAAATAGCCTTTCTTATTCTTGTTCCTTATATGATTCGACTTTCCCTAAAAAGAGATTAGAGTTGAAGCCCCAATCCCCTATATATCTACATTTCAGTTTTTATAATCAGTATTATATTTTATGTCGCTGTGAATTGAGTCAGTCATAGAACCTCATACCTGTAGCCTCCTTGTTTAGCTTACGACCATATAGTCGAGTTTGTCCACATTCCAGCATGTCAGAATTTTATTCTGTTTATTGTTGACTAGTATTCTATTATTTGTGCCTAAGACACGCTGTTTATCCATTCACAATGTTGTTGTAACTTGTTATCGTTATTTATATTACAATAAATGTTATTATTATTTATTGATACTTACGTCACAATAAATTTTACTGTTTGAATGTGAAATGTTTGCTACAAACTCCTTTGTTGGAACAATTGGTCCCCAAATAGTGATGTTATTTATGAGGATTTAGAGTGCTAAGCAGATGGCTCGCTCTATAGAAAGCAGGTGGCTTGTGGACCTGAACCTTGAAGGCATGCCCCGATTCCGAGAACCCTCTACTTCCTGATTGGTGCCTTGTCATAAGCAATGCTAGAAGCTACTCTGCCACAGACAAAATTCTCCCCTGTGACATCCCCACCCTGATGAATGACAGAGCCAGTAGAAAACTAAATCATTTTGGAAGTTGCTTCTGTCAGCTATGTAGTCCCAGTGATGAGAAAACTAACTTATACAATAATAGAACATAGTTTTTCTATTACTTGAGATTATAAAAGACTAAATCCAGAAAGCTGAGCACCCGTAGCTAGTGAGAAATAAAATGTTGATTCTTATTTTCCAGAAGATATGCTTCTAAGCCAAACTTGTAAGCTCTTTTCTTTGCCTTTTAATTGTCAAAAATTTACTACTTTGGACATGTATGAGGTACAAAATAACCTACTGATATACGTAACCAGAGCATAAAAAACACAAATTCATTTCCATATCCATCCATTTTTTTTTCTTGTGATCAGAGCACTTAAGATCTGTTTTTAAAAAAAAGATTCCAGTATGTTTCATTTAAAAATGATTTTGCGTTCTGGAAAGGTGGCTTAGTGGATACCACAATGGCTGCTCTTGTAGAGGACTCAGTTTCAGTTCCCAGCTTTCACATGATGGCTAACAACCATCAGTCATCCCTGTTCTAAGTGATCCAATGCCCTATTCTAGGCTGTGTGGACACTGCATACAAGGTGGTACACTTACATATTTTCGGTCAAAACATCCATACACAGCAAAGAAAGATGAAGTGAATCTTTAAAAAACTACATAAATCAAAATGAATTTTAAGATTTCCCTCCACTGTGTGAGCAAGTCTTGTCTAAACACTTGAAGACTGGAATAGAACTACAAATTCTCTCTTTCAATGCTGGCTTTTCCCACAGGCTTGCTCTGGACCTCGTGTATAACATATGCCCTGCTGAGTACCCCACCTATGTGACCTTACGTAAGCCAATTCCTTCTGGTAAGTCTTTTCACACACATACACATACGCATGCACACACACACACATCCAAACATCCCATTAATCAATTGCCCCTAGAGAACCCTAGCAAACTCTTTAATAAATGTAACACAATAATTCCATATACTGTCCATGTATTTTCATTCTTTTTTATTTATATTTATCTAATATTCATATTGGAATGAAGTTCCACTTATATATCAGATATATTTGTGATGAAGAAGCAAGGAAAAGAAAAACTTAATACATCAGCAAATAAAAGAAACAAGAATTTCTGGCCTTTTTTAGTCATTTCAAAAGAGTCAGTGTATTCCTATTAGCAATCATTGATCAACACATTGTGCAGTCACGGGACTGAAACTTTCTCCTCTATTGGGATATTGAAGTTCTCTTATCTTTTGATCAACATAACTCTTCTCCCCTGTCTTTCTTCCTGTCGTTTTCTACTTGAAGGTCACCTTCTGAACATGATTGAGTGGACGGGGTCTGAGAAAAGACAAGTGTTTTTCCTGAGAGAACTGCCAGTGAGCTACTAAGTCAGCACGTGCTGTGGATAGATGGCAAAGAACAAACACAAGAAACACAAGCAGCTTTACCAGGTAGCTGTGGATCGGATTCTGCCCTCGTTCTTCCGAATGACTCCAAGGTAAACTCTCTAACAGGAATAGTCAAGATGAATAGATGCCTCCCATTGACATGAACAAGGCATCCTTCCACATTTTCAACTGGGATCATTGCAGCAAATTACATTGAGACTCAGACAATGTGCCAGTAATGAGCCGCCCAAGGAGGAAATCCTAGTTCATATGACTCACTGTTTTGAGCAAATATTAGCATTGGCTACACAACATTTCTCTTGATACCACTTTTCCAGATCCCTACAATGTTACATAATACTCTAAAGGAGCCAGGACATGCAGAATAAACTACCAACAGTGTTTGGTTGGTTAATGGCATTACCAACAGCTTCCTTAGACTTAGTTTGTCTCGGAAGACAGAAGAAAAAAATGATTTCAAACACTGTAACTAGCATGTCCTACTCTGAGAAGAGCTGAGTTCGGAAACAGTCTACACAACGTTTCTTCCCATCATGCACCTTGAGCATGCTTGGGGTCCAGAAAAGCTAACTTTTGAAAAGAGAAAGAAAACTCCTTCTCTACATGCACATACACATCTTCAGAGATGATAAATTCAAATAACAAAAATATGGTTGAATTCACTATTTTCCAAGTATTGCAAAATGTTAATGACAACACAGTTCTGTAGACTGAGGCTCACATGGAACATGGTGGTTACTTGACCTTTAAAGTAGATTCAGCTAAACAAGTTATGAACTAAGTTCTCCCCATACTTCAACTGCACAGTCTTTCATTTCCCATGAAAAAAGATTTAGGCTTCATTTCTAAGATCACATAATAAGACTGAAAGGGAAAATCATGCCAAGATCTCAGTCTAGATGTAAGGTTTTCAGAAGTATTTGTATTTTAATTATTGGATGTACCTCACAGAAGACATTAAACCTACTCACAGGTGATGCTCATTGTGTGATACGTCCACATATCTCTGAGATCCCACCTTTATTATTGCAGTATTGTTTAGAAATTTCACCAGGTCATCAACATTCCCAACATACACTGAAAACTCTAGGACCCCGCATTACCACTGGATAAGTTAAGTAGGCGTGAATACCCATGATGGCAGGACAGAGGGTATCAAGAGGATGGCAAAGAAAGATGAGTTAACATCAGGAGACCACAAAAAGAATAGAATTACATTCTTAGAGCATATGGGTGAATTGGGAACCCCTAAACAATAAATTACCAAAAGGAATGCACACAAAAGCCAAAGCAATATAAAACCAAGCAATATACATATATATATATATATATATATATATATATATATATATATATATATA
>JANHMN010000002.1:9823344-9836712 GCA_030674055.1 Rhabdomys pumilio | reverse complement strand
TATATATATATATATATATATATATATATATATATATATATATATATTGTGTATATATGTGTGTGTATGTGTAAATATGTATACATACATCATACACACACACATAAAAACACACACACACAATAATATAGAGTTAAGTGTGTCATTATATATTCTAATTTGTGTATGTTTTTATGTTTGTATGTAGAGGGGAGGTAACTCCAGGTAAAAGCATTTGATGCAGATGTATGGAAGACATACTTTTAAAAATGAAGTCAAAGTTAAGAGAGAAAAGAAATGGAGATTGACTAGATCATAACCTACTCTGCTTAGTTAACTGTGGATTATTATAGATTTTTGCTCTAAAATATTGTCTTACAGTTCTCTGTCTGTCTCTGTCTCTCTGTCTCTGTCTCTCTGCCCCCCTCTCTCTCCCTTCCCCCACTCCCCCCTCCATAGTTAGTTCTTTTCTGAGACCCAGAGAGCTAATCAGTTACTACCTGCTATACTTATCTTATCTGGCCTTTCTAATTTCCGCCATTTGGAGATGTCTGCCTGGGCTTTTGCTGAAATCTCTCTGTCTGGGAACATGAGGAGATTATACTGAGCCACTGAGTTTCCTTGATCTTCTCTGCTTCCCCTAGTTGAAGGCACGCCTGTGTTTATTGTGCCAGATAAGGGGCGCAGACAAGGCAAGCACAGACTCTTAGAGGAGGCAAAGGATTGGGAGATTTCTGCTGTGCATATCGAAAGTGACAAGAGAATTCCACCTGAGAAAACTATAAAGGGAGCTTCCCCTCTAGACCCTATACCCAGCTTTGAAAGCTCAGAACTCTGATGTCTAAGGCTGTAACCAGATCCAAGCCTTTTGAAAGAGTGGTGATTAATTGAAGTGTTTCTGACAGCTAAATAAATATTTTCTAAATAAAAATATGCTTCCTGCCTTAAATGGAATATCAGAACCATTTTTAGAAAAGAGGATTGCTACTCTGGCTTGCTTTTGCCACCAAGTTCTGTTCTCAGTAGAAACTGCTGTTTTACTGAAGAGGCCAGCTGGAAACTCCACCACACAGAAATAGGTGGCAATTTGGTTAAGCCATGCAGGATCCAAAGCTTCCAGAAACAGTGGGCTAGTGAGCTAACAAGCAACAGGATGTCAAAATATACTGTAAGAGCTTGAAAAGGGAGGAGAAGAATCTCAAACTTAGAGCGCCCTTGGTAATGAGAGAAAGAGAGAGAGAAAGAGAAAGAGCCGTGGACAAAGAAATAAAACGATGAATGAGTCACCAATGTAATGGTGGGAGCCATGGGACCAAATAACAACACACAAACAAATCAGTGTGGCAGAATTTAATGTTCTCTCAATAGAAGATAGAGAAAAAAGAAGAAGTAGAAGAAGGAGGCATCACCAAGGAGAAGTAGACAAGTGAAAACAGTTCTCAAAATTAGTACAGTCGTTGTCTGGATACTTAAATAGGAGCATGCAGAGGAAGGGGGAGAAAGAATATCTAGCATATAAGTTTGCACCTATACATTTATTTATTTATATTTATAACACACACACACACACACACACACACACACACATATATATATATATATATATATATATATATATAATTAAATGCATGAGAACATAAATATACCATATATGTATATAATAACAGACTCAGATTACTGAAAATATAATGTACCAAACAACCCACAATAAAAGTGTTATTTGTGGGAGGAGATATCTGTATATGAATGTAGAAATTCTCATTTGTGCTTTAGTATGTAAAGAAAAGGAGTCTGAGATGTCATTCACACAGGTGGCTTGAATCCCCACATGAAGATCCTGTCATCATTGAGACAATCATAGTAAGAATAGAGGAAATTGTTCAGACTTTCACTGTTGTGGTCTTAGTAAAATATCTACAGTTTTATTGGATCATTAATTTACTAATTTAAAATACTTACTTAAAAACACTTCATTTATGTTCTATCAGAACATTCCTAATAATCCAAGCTTAAAATGTTAAAGTCCTTGTCAGTGATCTGAACTGTAGCCACTTAGTTTTCTCACATCTTGACATTGACACGTAAAACTAAACCTTTGTACCAGATACACTATTAAATCTGTTTTTACAGAGATCTTACATCTTCATCATGGGGGACTCTGGATATATTTTAATGGTACAAGGTGAATGGAAAATAATTGCAGTAATAATAGAAATGAGAGTCATTGAGAAACATCCAATGGCTTTTAATAATCCCATGGACAGCCTATATTTGAGGTCATGGTTTAATGAATAGTTGTTATGTTTCCCTTGAGAAAATGAGTAATGTCTCTTGTTCTAGAAAGTACTTTCCTGCAACTACTATTTACAGAAAATGTAAAAGTATTCAGGAGCTGTTAATGAATCAAGAGGCTTATGGTAGTAAAATAGAAAGAAGGGAGGAGAAATAATTAGAAGGTAAAATGTAGAAACTTCCTTCTGGGGATCCTAAGGCTCCCTGCTAAGTGCCTCATTTGACTCCACTTCTCATTCAATGTTTCCAGGAATAGTCTTGTTTCAGAGCAGTAAGCACAAAAGCACACAAACTTTCAAGGCATGCGTGTGTGCGTGTGTGTGTGTGTGTGTGCGTGTGTGTGTGTGTGTGTGTGTGTATGCATATATATAATACATATATGTGTGTGTATGTGTATATATACATATACACAGCAAGACTTCTCTATCCTTAAGACGCAAAGATAAGATTTTATTTTCTAGTATGCTGTGTGCTGAGAACATTTATAGCATACATTCACTTCACATAATATTTATTATACAGCTGTTGGATTATAATTTTAAGAGTCAAAAATTTCTCAAAGTATCTTTCTCCCTACCCCCTCCTCCCCCTCGCCAAAAGAAAAATTCAGTTTAGGACAATGACTATTCTGCTGCATCAAAATATTAAGTATTCTAGGAATCTTGTTAGCAATCAACTGAGGGATGACGAATTGATTAAAAAGATGTACCAGTTATTAAAAGTGATTTTTAATTAATAATAACTCTAGTTGGCTTATTCCAAAACACAGTTAACTCCAAAACACAATATATTAATTATCTCTCAGACCTCAACCAAAAGACTTAGTAATCTTAGAATACAAGGAATAAATTTTTGACTACTTACCATTTTTACAATTTAAAAATGAGTTAAAATAAACTCACCTTTCTTTGATCTCTTTGTTTCCTTTTTTTCACTGGGAATAGTAACAGACAATACTTACTCCGTTTATTACTCCATAAAAATTACTTCTTTTAGTATTACAAGGATCCTCATGAAACCAAATTATGGTTCATTTCTACTTTCTTTGGTTAATAAGTCTCTTTGACATAATCCATGACTCTACTATTTGAATCCCTGATTTTGCTTGATTTCATAATGCTGGGTTCTGCTTTTTTGTTGTCGTTGTTTGCCTCTTCTTTGTTCATGGATGTGTGTATAGTGCATGTCCACATGTATAGATAGATACAGGAACCTGTGTTCAGGCATCCAAGAATATGTGGGTGTCCTGCTCCATCACTATCTCACTTACTCCCTTGTGACAGGATCTCTCACTGAAGCTGGAGCTAGGCTGGTAGTCAGCAAACCCCAGCAATCCTCTTGTCTTTGACCCCGACCCACTGCTGATATTAGCAGTGTGTATCAATCCATGTGAAGATGGGTGCTTAGGGTTGGAAGTTGGATTCTTGTGCTTGTGCAGAAAGCAATCTTAACCATGGAGCCAACCTTCCAGATACTCTGTCTTACTATAACTTTGTCCTCAATATTTAGTATTCTTTCTCTTACAAGACTCACCTCTAACATTTCTGCCTTCCTTTTAATGCACTTTCCAGATATACATTTCCTTATTATAAATAGAACCCATTCCTTATTATAAATAGCTCACCCATTTCCTTATTATGAATAGAACATGTGTGCCGTGATTCTTCAACTCACTGAGTGATTAAAACACCTCTAGTCTTCACTGCTGTGTGGAATTTCATCATCTTCTCAAGAAACGAATTAGTCATACACCTATCTATATTTCAACATATATCCATCAAACTGTTCATATGTTCTTCTATATTCTACCCATTCATAACTTTTGTTAACTACTAGAATGAACAAAGATCTAATCAAATACTGAAAATCAGTCTATACAAACTACCTTTGATTTATATCTTCTTTATCCTTCTATATAGTTCTTTGCCTGTCTTTGACATGCAGACAAAATATATCCATTTTGTCTACATGTTATCTTATTATTTTTCTTTTTGTATGTGTACATGTTTGAATATATGTGCTCACATATGTGTGGGCATATGCACCTGGACAGGCATGTATGCATGTTCAGGATCCTCTGTATCCCCCAAGCAATGGAATTAAAGATAGCCATCGTTCCTGCCCAGATTTTATGTGGGTTCTGGACATGTGAACTCTGATCCTCATACTTTTACTGCAAGTGCTTATCAACTGAACCATTTTCCCCAACACCTCTCTGGCTTTATTACTATGGTCATATCTAAGAGAATTCTTATACTTTTCTGTGATTGACTATCTATTCAAAATGTGATCGGCTACAGTGGTCTTTCACACACAAAGCAGATTAGCTGAGCACTCTCTGTAAAATTATACAAGCATCTCTCTCAACACTCAAATGTCTTCTCTGCACTTCTCATTTGAGTTGTCATTTTGTTTTACTTTTGCACTACTCTTGTCTCCCCCCCCCCCCAAAAAAAGTGAACGTCGTTTATCTCCTGGTTGTCCCTCTGGTCCTCTCTGAGTTGTATATTCTGATTAAAAGGGAAAAGGCTTAAGGCCTAGGATGGACATTCTTAAAAGAGATAAAACATTACTTTCTTCAAAGAAGCTCTTAAAACTCAGGAAAAATGCAACTTGGAAGCCTCAGGAAGTTTCAGAAGCCGATCAGTTATATTACACCCTTCTTTCACAATTCTACATAGGCACCGTTATCTGCTGAGAGATACTCTCAGACAAGCCAGGCTGTGTAGAAGAGGCAGATCTTGCAAGATACCAAGAAGACTAGAAGATAGACCAACCAAGTTACCTGAAAGACAGAGACCACTGGGCTGCCTGGCAAAAGTTGAGACCAATTGAGATACTAAGAAGAAATATACTCATTCCTGTAGAGCTGCCTGTAAGTTGTGCATTGAGCTCTGGGTTTTAAGCATTTGTGAGCTGTCACACATACAGAGGTGGATTTTTAGCAATGCAACTCCCTTTGAGTCATTTCTTTTTCTGAAAGTAACCCCTCACCAATACTCCTGTAAGTAAACCCAATAAACCTAATTATTAGTTCACCAAGGTGGACAATGGTGGTATTGTCACTTTGACTTGTCATAAGTTTCATATCCAGGATGAGTACACATTTACTCCAGTCTGTCTAGGAATAGTGTCGTACAACAGCCTCTAATATAACAAGATGTTTAACATTTTAGAAGGACAGTGTATATGACTTCGTAATTGTTATATAGATAGATACCTTCTGGATATTCATACTGGGTCTAAAATGTCACCATGCACACTCCAAGTTCTTGAAGCTATACAAGATTATTATTCTACGTAAATTATCAGTACATCTTTTACTTGTATTTTTTCTAGCTTATTTACACAATTTCTATGGAAAAGAAAAACTACTTTAGCTATTTTCCCAGTGTATTTTCCTCTCTATACACACAGACCTATAAGCCATCTATTAATGCTTATTTAGATGGGTTCAGACTAAATTTCAACCAAGAAAGCAAGAGGAAAGGCAGCTTCCACAGAGAGACTTGCTTACAGCTAACTGGGGCTAGTTAGGAGATACTGAAATGGAGATGAGAAGCTTCAGGGTTTACCTGATTCAGTTGCTTGATGCTTTAGCTCTTTGACTAAGTGCTATGTTTCGATGAGAAGGTTCTCATAAAAAGTTCATCAGGAATGTATAAACTTTGTATTTATGGAAGAGAAGGCGGAGAAGAAGGAAAGGCAAGGGAGAGGAAAAGAGAGCATGAGGGAGGGGAGGGGAGAAGGAAAATGAAAAGGAGAGAATGAAAGAAGGAAAAAGATAAGGCCAGCATTGAAGAGAAATACTCCATAGACTAATCGGGTTATATTAGAAATGTATGTATGTATGTACATATGTATGTATGTATGTGTATATATACATGCGTAAATAAACATATAACTATATATAATATATATAACATATATAATATATTATATTAAATACAGGTACACACACATATATGTATATATCTGCATATATACACCTTTATGCATGCAATAAAGCCATAAATTTAAAGAAGAGATGTGGGGAGTATATGAGAGGGTTTGGAGGGAGAAAAGGAAAGGGAGAAATGTTGCAATCAAATTATAATCTCAAAAAAAAAAATAATTCTTTAAAAAGAAAAGGCCATAAAGCCTCACAAAGGAAGACTTGTGGGGGAACGATTTGTAAAATTTAGTTTTATTTTCAAACATGTGCCTCAAATTTTCACATTTCTCTTTTCAGCTCATAGTAGAAAGAGATATTATCAGTATTCTATTTTTAAATATATCAACAGTGCCAAGTGCTTTACCAGAGAACAATGCCTCAGAGTTGAATTGACAACAAACAACACAGCATTCTAAGGGCTTCCTCCCTGAGTCCAGTGTGATGTTAGTATACCTTTCATTCCTTTGAAGCAATACCTTCTTCTTTCACAGCCTCTCGGGTTTCCTAAAGCTTCATATCTAAAATAAGGCACAAATTTATGAATAGAGAGGTCAGGTCTCATTGACCTGGTGGATACCCAGAAACCCAGACCAGCTATTTGTCTGCAGACTTCCTCCCTCCGGTCCATCCCGCACTCATCAAATTATGTACTTTCTCAAAGCTTTTTAGGTTCCTGAGCTACATATTAACATGCCAAAGCTTCTGTCCCTGTACCGTGGGGAGTCAGGCTGCTTTAAGCCATTATCACAAACAACCAAAGGGAAGTACTTGAAAAATGAGAACAAGATTAAAACCTGATGGGGTGAGGAATGAAATGCCCAGGAAGGGGAAGGAGAGGTAGGGAAAGAGGAGGGAGTGTGCCAAGACAAATCCCGCCTCCCAGCCAAGTGTCTCTAAGGTATCAAGTGAGGTGAGAGATGCTTCTACTTATATAGAACATGCTTGAACCCAATACTTCCCACGGGGCTATAAAGAGAAAAAAGGAGGATATGGTGCTACCGTTGATGTGCGCATATATAGTCACCCAAGCGTAATGAAAACCTTCCCATCCCAATTTGGAAACCAGTTCAGATTTCTACAGTTGCCAGTGGCAGCCCAGACTGTATTTGAGTTTGTTTATGCTGGTAAACTCCCTAGTGTTAGAGTTGAGTCCTCTGGGATCACGTGGGAGTGTCCGCATTGAAAACATCTCTCATATTTTCTGATGCAACCAAGCATCACAATGTTGTATCCTAGAAAACATGGAGATGGGGCAATGAAAACACTGAATTTCCTGTTTCAGGAAACAATACAGTGGAATAGGTATTTTTCGCTTACATTTAAGAATCTGCTTGACGTCTTCTTTCCATATCAGATCTCTTGTGTTTGCACACTCTCACACACATACATTTTCGGAACAAGAACTCGGTATGTAAAAGCCATTATGTATTCAGTTGCACACATTTGAGAGTGGACAGGTGCCAAAAGAGAGTGAAACCGTATCTGATCATCGGTCATTCCGAATGCCCTTCCTAGGCAGAGAAGATTGAATTTGATCCCCCTCTATGTAAATGTCTTCCTTTTCACGCTGATTTTTCTGGCTGGGTAGCAGGGAGGAAAAACCATTTTCTTATTTTCTTATAATATTTCTTATTAAAATGAGATCCAGTGTCAGGGGCCCTGGGAGCATAGGTCAGTGGTAGGGCCCTTGCCTGGCATACTTGAGGGCTGGAGATCCATTCCTGTATCACAAAACACTTTGAGAAAGCCTCTAACATCTGAACACATCTCTCTCATGCATAAAATACTATCCCATGGCAGGGTGGATAAACCCTATGGTTTTGAGACCGTAAAGAAATAGAACTTCTGAGATTGCGACTCAGCAATGCTATAACTAGTCATGAGATACCATGTTCACCAACACATATTAAGGCACGGATAGCATTTTAACCATCAATACAATTGCTATTTCAGTGTCGCCAATCATGAGAACTTTAGAGAGTGATTTAGATTCAAGTTCGCACTGTGAATTAAAGCTGAGCTACACGATACACAAATGTAACATTGTTTGCCCTAACCAGTGTTTCAGATGTGAAACTAACAGATTAAGGAACTGCTTCCATTTCATTTTGATTTTACCTTGTTGCATAAGACAGGGGCTTGGGAAGCCTGGGCTCTAATTCCCTCAAACTCGTTGTGTAGCTGAAGTACTGGAGGCATGTCTGCTCTACCTCCTGAGGGCTTGGATTGCAGAAGTGCAATATGCAGGTCTTATACAAAGGAAGTGTGTTCAGGGTCAAGGCAATTTTATACTGAATGCAGGCTTCCTCACTCCTCTGCCTCACATGATACCCTCCCATCCCCATCCCACCCTCCCTACCTTCTTTTCTGTCTTCCTTCTCTCCTTCTTCCTCTCTTTCTTTCCTTCTGTTCCTTACTCTCTATTTCATTCTATCTTTATCTCTTATCCTTTCTTTCCTTCTTTCTTCCATCTCTCTTAATCATTCATCCATTCATTTTTCTATTTCCTTTCTTCCTTCTCTCTTCCTCCTTCCTTCCTTCATCCTTTCCATCCTTCCCTCCATCTCTTTCTTTATTCCCTTCTCTCTTTCTCCTATGTGCCCTGACTCTCTCTTGCCCTCTCTCAGTGCCAAAAATTGTACTCAGAATCTTACACATGCTCTTCATATAAAATCAACAACAGAGCTACAACCCTCTCCACTCAGTGATACCTCTCAACACTGCTATCCTCTATACTACTTTCCCATCATTCCACCAAGCAGTTATGGTGTTCACACACTCCCCTAATATCCAAGACATAAATGACCTTGCTCCAGCTGTAGTAAAACCTTCCCTTTAAACAGATAATTTCCAGAAATTACAAAAACATAAAACAAACAAACAAACAAAACAACGAGGGTCAAAACTTGTGTTTTAACACTCACTTGGATTTTGCAACCATTTTTGGAACACTCCAGCATCATCACTAAGAGATATTTAGAAGTAATACATAAGATGAAAATGATTTTCCGGGTTGATCTACGTTGAGAACATATAATCCATTAAAGCATGCTCCTGCCCTGCATCTGCTGCTTGCTCAGAGCAGCCTGGAGAAGGTTCAGGTGGAGATGGGTGGTGGGATTTTACATGTCAGAGTTAAGAATCAACACTCATGAACTCAGTGTCCTCAGCCAAACATGTTATACAGTCTAGACCTATGCTTAAGACAGACTTTTTGAACTAAAGCCCTCCTGAAGAATGCTCAGAGGCTTAAGGCAATATGTGATGATTAAATGCCGTGGCATTTTTTAAGTATTTTAGTGAACACAGGAGCTTAGGCAAAGAACGCATCATAAATCTCGCTCTGGCCCACATGTGGTCCAATAATGGAATTTAGAATTTGAAACATCTTAATCCTTACAGCTGGAGGAAGATGAGCTCATGTCACCAGCCGACATCCTTCTTCAATCAGACTCCATGCCCGTGCACTTTCTCTGACCGAAACAGTGTATATTCCAAGGTGGCTCAAGCAGCTCTACGTAGTCCGCAAGCTAAAATGACCTAGTGATCTGTGTGTAGGAGAAAGGAAGGCTCTTGTGGGGTTGCCCTTTGAGCTTACTGTGTATGACAGGACGGATATAGAATTTTGGGGGTTTTTAATGTATTAAATTGGCATCATTTATTACCCAGTTCTATACTGTGTGTGAAGATGATATTGTTTGATGCTTTTAGAAACCACTAATAAAATTGGTAGCCCCTGAGGTGTTTGGGTTTCCTTTGTGGCCTATCATTACACAGCACAGCCAGCAGACAACTTTCAAGACTTTTTATTGAGGCAGAGTCTCTCTTATTTCTTTGTATACTTTAAGCTAGCCTAAAAGTCCTCAGTCCATTTTCCTGTCTGCCTCCTATCTGTCTGAAGGAATGCTGGAGTTATAAAGGATGTAGCCACTCTGCTTTCTGCGTGGCTTCTCTGCCATTGAACTCAAAATGTTAGGGTTTTGAGGCAAACGCTTTTACTTGCTGAGCCATCTCCCCAGCTCCTCACTGAATTTGATAGATTTGTTGGCATAAACATGACTAAGTATAGTATTGGGATGGAGGAGGCTGTTTACTTGAATATCTGAAACTTTCTAGTGGCCACACCATTGACAAAAATTATACCCTTTCCCAAGAAACTATTAACTACTCATGGTTTCCAAGTAAGATATGGAGTCTCATGAGTCACAACCCATCAATGCCGGTTAGTTTTTGTCTAACTTGAAACAAACAAGAGACCCAGGAAGAGGAAACCTCAACTGAAGAATTGCCTCCAGCCTATTTGGCTGATGGGTATATTGCCGGGTGACATTTTCCTGATGGCTAGTTGGTAGAGAAGGGCCCAGCCCACTGTGAGCAGTTCTATTCCTGGGCAAGTGGTCCTGTATTGTATAAAATAAGTAGCTGAGCAAGCCAGGGAAACTAGCCAAAAAGCTTCATTCACCCGTGGTCTCTGTTTCACGCTTCTGCCTTGAGTTCCTGCTGAGGCTTCCTCGTTGATGGACTGTAACCTGCAAGTCTTTCTCTCCCTACCCCCAAATGGTTTCGTTTTAGTGTTTATCACACCAGCAGAAATCAAACTAAGAGATTATGATGTAGTTACGGCCAGCCTAATTAAGGTCTTGTGCAAGTAAACATGGCTGTAATGAAATATTGGTCAATATTCAATAAAATCCTACAACTACTTTGTAAGTCCTCTATGGTGAAATGTAAGTGGTAACAATGAGTAAATTTAGTATTAAGTAAGAAATTAAGAAGGAAAGGAAAGAAAGAGAGAAAGAGAGAAAGAAAGAAAGAAAGAAAGAAAGAAAGAAAGAAAGAAAGAAAGAAAGGAAAAACAACCATTGCTCTCTTTTTAAATAAATGTTGCTGTACTGTGAATGGTTAAGAGCATGGTTCAAGCAGACAAATTTCTTTGCTAGGGACTGATTCTTCCCTAAATAAGAAGGCATCTCTAGTGTTGTAGGTGTGTTGCTCCCATGACGACAGCATGCCTGAATAGGATAAGAGAGAAAAACATTTCATTATATATGGAAGGATTCAACCCATCAGGGTGATGGATTGTCAAACAGCACCTTGTTCGTCATCAGATTATTGACCAGTTATCATGAACATAAGTCAGAGTGCTCCCTCCACCCTGGACACTTCTGCATTTCATAGACCCAATTGAAACTGGGTATATGGGGGTGGGTAAAAGATACACAACATGGAGAGAGAGAGAGAGAGAGAGAGAGAGAGAGAGAGAGAGAGAGAGAGAGGGCTGTCATAGGAAAATGAAGCAGAACTGGTAAAGATTTAGGCTATAGACTTCTGGTTCAAATTAATTAATCATTCTTATTGCACATATTTCTTGTGTTAAGATTTTAGTTAAAGTGATAGCTATCTAACCGCACCTCCATGCACTTACCCTTATATATTTTCATGAAGTAGTAGATGCCAAACCTTGCTGGTTGGAATTATTTCTACTAAGCCTCAAATATAGCCCCAGAGAGGCTGGCTTCAGAGGCAACAAAAATAGCACTCCAGTCTACCACAAAATAGAATGTTTCTGCTACTAGTCTGGTCCTTTCTGACCAACGTGATTTGTTTTGTGGGTATTCCAACTGGCATTTAAAAGGTGGAGAAAGGGGTGGGAGGACCATTCCAGAAAATGGATTACGTCTCCCTGCCTGTGCAGAGCAGCTGAAGAAACAGAGACCTGTGACTGTCTTGTGGAGAGCTGTCTTGCCTCTGTAACCACCATGCATTTGAGGCAATGCCCTGCCTTAGAGATTCCCAAATGATCTGTTGGAATTGGGGCCATTCAGATGAATGCAAAGAATAAAAAGAGAATGAAGCGAAGGGAAATGGCCGTGGTTATGACTTTTCATTTGTGATCTATTGCAAAACCACTCCCTTACTCAGTGCCAGGACTCTGCTTGAGGCAAAGAGAACGGTCTGTTGGGACAGGATACTTCTGACTGTGGGTCTCCTTTGTGTGACAGAGGAGCCTCCTTCCCTTTTAATGTCTTTGACAAGAGCAGAGAGGAAGGCATCTCACCTCACAAAGGACCCATTGACACACTTTATGACTTTTGTTCGAAAGCACTTCCTACCATGGAACAAGTCTTTCTTTGAAGTCCTTTCTTTGTTCAATCATGCTTGTTATGGTTTCTTAAAGATGATGGCAAAAAAAAAAAAATACCTAAAGCTTTTATGGCCCTCTCTACACAGAACCAAAACAAAAATACTTAAGGGTTCCTGAGTAAAATATTCTTGCCAAAGTTGGTTCTATTTCTCTCCTGGTTGCTACAGCATAAAGTAAGACCAATGCTTTTCTACCATCCCACAGGAATGGAATACTCAGATCATGTGTTATGTGTGAATGTGTGTTGGGGAGGTGTGTAATTTAGTTTTTATATATTATTCATTTCCTGTCATCACAGATAATTGTATGTATGCTGGGAAGTCCATACAGCTTATTAATTGCATGCCTCGTGTGTGTTTGTTTGGAGAGTGTGTGCTGTTCATCACATACAGTTCGTTCATTTCCTGTTGTCGTGTACATGTGTGTGCACTTGTGTATGGGTAAATATATGCTATTTAGGCTGAAAAATGTGGGTGTACTCCCAACAATGCCTTCTTTTTATGTTCTTACAATTTCAAGAAACAAAAAAAGATTAAAATAACCTGTTCTGATTTTACACACACACACACACACACACACACACACACACTACACCACCACTACACCACCACTACCACCACCACCACTGACTTCCCCCTCACACCCCCATCAACACCAATATTTGGGACACTGTAATAGCTTTTCTAATCAACTAAACCTGTTTTAAATTTAATAAAGGAAGTAGTGACAGTTTAAATAATTGATTTTTAACACAAGTTTCCCCTCTGTGTTTGTGTGTATCTTTCTCTGTCTTTCTCTCCATATCTGTGTCTCTGTCTCTCTGTTTGCCTCTGTGTCTCTGTCTCTGTCTCTCTATGTTCTATCTATCTATCTATCTATCTATCTATCTATCTATCTATCTATCCCTCTCTCCCTTCTTCTCTCTTTTATTACCAGCAAATATTTTCCACATGTATGGCTCCTCTCATAGATCTCTCTCTCTCTCTCTCTCTCTCTCTCTCTCTCTCTCTCTCTCTCT
>JANHMN010000002.1:9802585-9812663 GCA_030674055.1 Rhabdomys pumilio | reverse complement strand
TGATGATGATGATGATGATGATGATGATGATGATGATGATGATGATGATGATGAGGAGGAGGAGGAGGAGGAGGAGGACAATAACAATAACCACTGCTCCTTTTTATTGGGCACTTAGTAAACACATACCCAAATTTCAATGCCTCTTCTCCTTTAAAACCATGCAGATCTCCAGCTCCTCTCTCCCAATTCCCTTCATGATGCCAGCTTTTTTTTTTCTTTAAGAATCTACTATTCTAATACCAATAAACCTTATATTCCCTGACCTGTTCATTTCTCTTTTTTACCTACAATCTCTTTTACCCAGAAAGATGCAGAGACTCCTGCTTGCCCCCAGTAACTCAGCCCACCTTCATCTCCCGTAGCAGGTTAACATTCCCAACACTGCTTGGTTCCAGAAGCTTGAATTTCAATTCTGGTGCTCCATGAAGCACCCTCGACAAGAGTCACTGAATTCCATTTTCCATAACACCAAATCTAAATCTCAGCCATGGGACAAAAATGACAAGAACAGAAACCCTGGCCCCCTCCTGGTTTTCTTTCTTACTTCAGAGCCAAACAGTCGGCCGGTGGCTTGAACTCTCTGGCCACAATAAGCATCAAAATGAAGAGAATTTGAAGAGAACAGAGCAGACAGAGCCCAGAGTTCCCAGTATAAGAGGTGCTGGCTCTCAGAAAGAGCCTTGAATTTATCTCCATTTTAATGTCTTTCCACATTTTAAAATATTAGTTGAAAGGGGGATTTGGGAAGGCAGTCTGGCCAAAATAAACATTCAACACACTGTTATATTAGAATTTTATTATACTCGAGTTCACGGGCGTCCCTGCTGCTGCTGTTACTGTTGCCTGTCCAGAGACTGGTGAATCAGGGTTGTGTCTGCGAAGGAGACAAATGGAATTGGCAAAAATTCTCTCTCTCTCTCTCTCTCTCTCTCTCTCTCTCTCTCTCTCTCTCTCTGTGTGTGTGTGTGTGTGTGTGTGTGTGTGTGTGTGTTTGTTTTTTAAAAGGCATCATGTACGTGTGATAACACAACAGTAAGAAGACACAAAAATCTGTTCTAAGTATTGAATTCGCCTCTTTTTTTTTTTTCTTTTTATGCCACTGGGATGGTGTTGTTTTCTTTTCCCTTCTTGAATGCGTTATATTTTCATGTTGTCATGGAGACCAAGTGCAAGTCCAATGATTTTGTGCATTATTGTGGAATCATCTGTCTCCCAAAGTCATCCTGTGATATACGCTGTGGACAGAAAAAGATTAAAGAAGCAAGCCGGCGAGGGTGTATTTATGCAACGTGACAGGAACATACACAAGGAAGGATGATGTCATAATGTAAGTAATTTAGAGGTTCTGGCAAGTACGTGGTGGTAAACCATAGCTGCAGTCAGCCTAAAAAAAAAGAGTTGGGCTACGTGCACTTGGGGAAAGATCCTACTTATAATATTTTGCGAGAAATATTGAATCTAAAATAGGTTAGTAGCTACTGATCTTATTCTGCAAAAAAAAAAAAAAAAAAAAAAAAAGAAAAAAAAGACACATTTTCCACAATACCAAGTCTTCCTTAATGTCTCCATCTGTTAACTGGAATTCATTGATGAACAGCCACTCTACAGATCTGTTAAGAAAGAATGATGTCACGTGGGGAAACAAAGTCTGCTCCTCATTGAAGCCAGCCTGAAAGTGGAGACTCAGCCGGTGCTGTCTGATGAGGCTGCAGGTTCTGTGCCTGCTTCCACCTCTCGCAGGTTTGGTTCCTTTGCTCAGCAGGACATTGATCCTGTAAACTTAGGAAAACCAAAGGGGCACTCACAAATACAAATGTACAACTGTTTTCCTTAGCTCCTGGCATAAATGGAAGCAAACGACTGGGGTGAGGGGGCCAGAGAGAGGGAAAGAGGGAGAGAAGGAGAGAGAGGAAGAGAGAGAGACAGACAGAGAGACAGAGAGAGACAGAAGGAGAGAGAGAGAGAGAGAGAGAGAGAGAGAGAGAGAGAGAGAGAGAGAGAGAGAGACTAATACAGGTCTCTGGGCTGTTTATTTTTCTGCCAGCTGCAACATGCTACCCTCACAGGGGATCACCTAAAACCAGTATGGTTTAGGTTGGAGGGGGGGGATGTCAAACTTAAGCTGCAGGCTTGGCCTCTCTCAATGAATTACGACCTTGTCAAGAACCTTTTTTTTTTTTTTTTTTTAAATCAATGCAGGTTTTCTATCAAATCAAATACCTGCACACTAAATTATGTTTTTGGTGCCAGGCTGGCTCTTGAAGAAAAAAAAATCTCCCTTCTGCTAGTTTTTCCAGCCTCCTTCCCCCTTTAACTGTGATACAGGCAGTTTTTGTTCATAAGAAGTGATGGTAAAGTAAACTGTGTACTTAGTGAGGGAACACGGTGGATAATTGTCTTTACACCCTGTGTACAGGTAACACCACTGTCAGCCGTCTTTCTCCTTGGCTTGCTGGACAGACTTGCACCAAGACATGGTCCAAAGTTGTTCTGGGGTCTTCAATCCAGTTGCAGAGGATAGGCGCGTGCTTTCAGGAGTGAGATGTTCCTTTTTCAAATTTAAAGGCATCATTACCTAGTGAGATTGTGGCACACATTGGTAGCTCCATCTCAGATGATGAGGCAGAAGTTAAACTGTGAAAATCTTTTTAACTGCACTTTTTGAGACACAACTCCTCCAATCAGACCTGACAAGTGCAGATGGATTTTGAAGACAACTGGAATCCTTCCATTTTCCCTCCCTCTTTCTTTCTTTTTCTGCAGCTCTCTTTTCCTCATTTATCTTTCTCTTTCCTCCTTTCTTCCCACCCTTTTCCAGTTATTTCTTTTAAACAAGAAAGGAAACTTGCATCTATGTCTATTTCAGCCATATGCCCAATAAGACTCAAAAGTCCCCGCGTTCATGTGTGTGTGTGTGTGTGTGTGTGTGTGTGTGTGTGCGTGTGTGCCTGTGTGTGGTGGTAGGGTGAGTGTGTGTCTGCTTGTATGCACTTGAGTATGTGTATGTGTGCACACATGTGTGTATGTATGTGCATGTGTGTATACATATGTATGCATGTGTGAGTGTATGTGTGTGCACGCTTGCATGTGTGTGTGTGTGTGTGTGTGTGTGTGTGTGTGTGTGTGTGTGTGTATTATTAAAGGAGAAGACTAATTTGAAGCAGGGATGTTAGGGGAACCTGAGAGGCTTTGGATTGTAAGAAGTAGATACAAATGAAATCCATTACTCACATATGATATTCTCAAATAAACAAAGATTTTTTTTTTTTTAAGTAAGGAAACCTGGGTTAGGAAGATGGTTCATTTGGTTAAGTATTTGTCTTTGGGGTAAGAAGATGTGAGTTCCAGTCCCAGTAAACAGATGTTTTAAAAAGCTGGATGTGATGGTAAGTTCCTGTTACCCTCTTGCTGGGGAGGTAGAGATGTGTGGATCCCTGGGGAGTGCTGGCTAGACAGCCTGATCTCTGTGGAGAGAGCCTGACCAGTGAGAGATCCAGTTTCACAAAGACGGTAGAGAGTGCCTGAGAAACATCAGCCAAGGAGATGCCTTCTGGCCTTCACACGCACACGCACACACACACGCGCACACACACACACACACGCATGCACACACGCATGCACACACGCATGCACACACACACGCACACACACATGTACACGCACTAACACACACACACAACATGCATATACATACACAAAAAGAAATAAGAAAAAAAAAACTTTCCTGTTCCCAGCTCAGGTTTCTCCTGACAAATATAATGTCTAATTTTTGATCTTACTTTGTTTCCTGAACAGATTTGAGACACAACTAACTGCTTGCCCCTCACCTTCCCAAACCAGTCAGTGGAGTTGAGGTTGCTCGCCTAGAAATACGACAAAGTATATTTTACTACAGGAGTATCTTTGCATCAGCATCCACACAGGGCAAAGCCACAGAGACCGGTTGCTCAAAGTTGGCACCAAGGTGGTCCTTTCACATGGCCCCGAAGTCTTTATTTGATGGTTTTTCAATTAAATGCTACGTATACTTCAGGGCATATATAAAGAATCCTCAGATGAATTGCAAACTGTTTTCAGTAGCAATTGGGGTAGGTAAAACACTAGCAGAAAAACCCCAAGCAGCTGTGTCCGAGTTGTCAAAACTCAAATAAAATACTTTCTGGTTGGACTCAGACATTTCTGATAGGCTGTCATGGTACCGCTGTGGTCTTCCTTGTGAGCTCTCTGGCAGGGTCTCCTGTCTTAGCTCTGTCCACCTGATCCAAAAGGAAGACTTTGATCTTTGGTTACCTTTTATGTAGTAGGTATGCTTAGAAGTAGCTGAGAGGATCCTGGAAAAGAAAACAGGCAGGGATATTTTATAATATAAAGTTATGGCACACAGATTCAGCTGACGAAGCACAAATGTACTAGAAATCATGTTCCTGCTTACATCACCCTCAAAGGCTCAATCCAATTGGACAATTCGTTCACTCAGTTCTTACCGTAGAAAAATTCCTGATCCCAGCTATTACAAGACATGCATATGAGTAGGATTGTGGTTCCTAAGCAGAGAAAGCCACTAGGCTTGTCACTAGGTTAAGAGAAGAGAGGAGAACAGAGATAAGGACAATACAAGACACATGTGCTAATGGTAATAACATGTTCAGGGCCACATGTCCTACCCCAGTAGTCCTTGAGAAAATTTACCTCTATGACCCCTTGAAACTTTGCCCCATTTACTTTGAGCCTAATTGACATTGGTCTTAATTTCAGAGATAGAGTCTTATTGTTTACATTAATTCATAAATCTCATTCTCCTGGCTTCAGTGACTCATTCAGAAACGACATTAAGACCTTTAATCCTCACTGATAAGAACATTGAGCATAGAATAAAACCAGAGTTGATTCCAAAATCAAGAAGCCTAGAGCTGTTGTCTCGTGAATTCAAAAATCAACACTTTTCCAAAGCTGTCAGTGGAACAGAGTGTAAGTGATCTCATGAAACCCAGGACCAAGGTTCAAGGCAGAAGAAGCGGCCTCTCTCAGGGGACAGGTCTTTAAGACTGTATCTCTGGGAAGTATGCCTACCCAGGTACATGTATCCATCCATGCTCCTTGCATCCCAGCAGGGATTGGAGACTATGTCTTAGCAATGTGCTATGTGTAGGTAAAGTGGGGTACCATCCTTTGAAGTCCTGTAACTAAAATGGCACACACCTTCACATCTCTCTGCTTCCTATCAACAGCCTGAAGAACCAAAGGTGTAATGTATATAGTGAGTGAGCCTGGAGGCAAACATGAAAGGTGTCCTCTGATAGATACTCTGACGTCAGATTGGTACTTGAAGGAGAGTTCCAATGACTCTCAGCAGTGTGGATACTGTGACTTATCAAAGTGTATCTTAGCCTACTAGACACAAGTGAGGAGCCAGTAATTCAGGGGTGGGCACTAAGAAGGCTTGATGAATGGCCAGTGATTTGTAGGGAGAAGAGAGAACAACAACAACAAAGAAATGTTATTCAAGATGACCTGATGTATACAATATCCAAACATCTGAGCAAAATAAATAGAGAAACCGTGAACAAACGAACTCTGGGATGAAATCATTCCAGCCCAAATAAACACCTACAAGAATTAATTTACAGAAAAACTGGCATGCTCAATATGTCTGTGATGTATGTCGCTAACACAGCCATTTGGCATCGTAGCAATAAACTTTGAAAGTCCCAAAAGGGGCCATAACAGATAAACATGAAGAAACTGGCAAATCTGAGAGCCAGGATTTGGGTTTTGTACTCACTGGCGCCGGAGCCAGCCTGAGTATTAGACTATTTCGATTCTAACCCCACTAACCTAAATAGAAACACTTATAACTTGCCTTTACTCCAGACCTATTATCATAGGCCTGCCCTTTCTCTACTGCCAGGCACATTCACAACATTCCAAACCCACCTTTCTTCCTGGCTCCACTATCTTGAAAGTCAGAACAGGTTTTCAGCGAGACTCCCAACATTTTCACTTTATGTTTTCCTCTAAAAGTAATACATTCCTGTCTAATTAAAAGAGATAAGAAAAGTGTAACTGTGGGATGGAGAGAGGTCTCAGTGGATAAAAATGCTTGTCACGTGTGTCTGGGTTTTGGACCCACTCCCTTCCCGCTACCCATGTCAAAAACTGGTCATGGTGGCACTCACCTGTCACCTCTGTGCTGATGGAACTGCTAACTCCTGGGAGTTATCTAGTCAACCAACCTAACCAATCAGCAAGCTTATAGTTTAGAAAGTTACTCTGCCTGAAAAGATTGACTCAGTGTGCACTTCTGTAGCTGTGGATAGTTGCAAAGGTGCGTGTGTGCGTGATACAGTCAAGAGGAGACAAGGGATATGACAATATGCAAGAGAGAAAGGAAATGCTAAAACATCGATATAAGAGCAATATTCATCATAAAAATGAGTGTTATCTGTCTATATTAAAGAAAAGATAACTTTTTAAAAGCACGTAAAAAGTCACAGGGGTAATGACCAGCTATATACATCTGCCAAGCTGTGACACATACAGTAAGTGTAGTTGCAAGAGGAAAAAGATAAACTAAGAAATCAAGTTAGTTCTAGATTTGAGGTTATCGAATGCCCCTCTAGTGTTCTAAGCATCCTGAGAAATAACTACTAATGTCTCTGTCTATAATGTTTCTTATTTATCATACTATTCGCGTTTTTATATTGTTTGCCTAAATCATATTTACACTAAATGTTTATATATCCACGGACACTTTATGCATTTATTATTTTAAAAAAACATAAGAATAGTAGAAATGGCCATTTCCCAATTATTATGTCTATTGATCAGTGGACAGCAAGGTCTAAATTCAACAGGAAGGGGTCAATTCAGAAGATATTTTGTAAGTAGAAAATGCTTATATTTAAATGTCTTTGTTTCAACTTAGGTGGGTGGTAAGAAATTGATAACTAGCATCTTTCTTTCTTAATTCCTTTCTTTCTTCCTCTTCACTAGAAAAATCAATGGGAATTGGAGACGTGGTTACACTGGAGAAGACAAGGTGCAAAACTTAGAAGTAAACCTTAGGAATACAGCTTGCTGTTGTTTTCAGTTTTGTTTTTGTTTTCTTAAGTTAATTGAATCATGTTCTACCCAGGCAGAAAAAACACAAGCCTACATTCATCACACAAATATACCAAATTCTTTAGCTAATACAGGAAGACGTTGTGTTCCGTCCATCCCCTTCCATTGGTAAGGACATTCAACACTGGGCATGATTTTTTTTGGCCTGGAGTCTCCCTCACACCACTCATAAGTATGAACCTGCAGATTAAGCAATCCTCAAACCAAACCCACTTTGTAACCTCTAACAGCTCTTGAATTTAAACTAGGGTGGTTGGGGTTACAGGGCACATGTCCCTGGAAATTAACTACCAAAGAAGACAACAACAAAGCTCTGCACCATGTCCTTCCTTCAGCAGTATTTTTAAACCCTGCAAATGAAGGGCACTACACTTGCCTTAGCAGAGAAAACAGCCCCAGTCTGCTGATAATTATCTACGTTCAAATTGTGTCAGCATGTGGGAATTGACGCTTTCAGATCGCATGAATATAACTATCCTGTAGTTATATGTTATTTCTATTCTGGAATTTTTACTGAAAAAGACTCTTGGAAAAAAAAAAACTGAGTTGCTGACTTTGGCTGCTTGGCACCAAGGCAAGGCAGGGAAGATAACGTTAATTTTATTATGATCATTATTAAATAAAGATTTGGGAGAACAGCAAGGGTATATTTGTGATAGAAATTATAAGAAATTTATGTAAATAACCATGTAGATTTCATACATCCCTTAGGCTCCAACAAATATTTCAAATCACTAATGCCTCTTGGGAAATTGATTTTTTTTTTATTTCTCTATTTGAGGACTTATCATCCTTAGGGTTCCCACTAAATTGGGCCCAAATTAAAAAAAGTATTTTTCAAGATGAAAATCTTGATTTCAAAATCAAAACACTTTCTTATTAAGGAATGGCTTTTCCTTTTATAAACTGGGCTTTTAAGTTTTAGGGTTGTAGTTCTATTTTTACTGCCACACAGCCTCTACCTGAATTCTCACTTTTCTACCCTGTCTGATAGTGAAGTCTACATTCTCTATGAGCCCAGTGGTGTGTATAGTAGGAAGAATGGCCTAATGTCCTTGACTTTCAGATCCAATTCTTCAGCTCCTGTCTGAAATTGATGTAAATATATTTCCTTACTTCTCTGAGAATCAAAGACCCTCTGGGAAACAGGGATTATATAATACACTGAAATATCTTCAAAGGTCATATTACATGAGAAATCTCCCAAGAAAGTAAATTGTCAACTGCAAAAGCTTGCAGAATATTGTATAGTTCTTGCAAGCATAGCTTTGAAGAAGGGTCCAATACTTATCTCCAAGGGACTGAGATAATCAATTAAGTCTAAATTGCAGTACTGAGGAGCTAGAGATGGCTCAGCAGTTAAAAGCATGTGCTGCACTTCCAGAGGACCCAAGTTCAAGTCTCAGCACACATGTTGGGTACCACACAACTTTCTGTAATTCTGTAATTCCAGATATGTGGTAGCTGACATTCTCCTCTGGCCTACCAGGGTACCTGCATGTGTATGCATGTGCACGTGTGTGTGTGTGTGTGTGTGTGTGTGTGTGTGTGTGTGTGTGTGTGTTGTGTACACATCCAAAGATACATACTTATTAAATAAAATAAACAAATTTTAAACTCCTGAGCTGACCATGGTGAGTTACTCCAGTAATCCTGGCACTTGAAATGCTAAAGCAGAAAGATTGTCATGAATTCAAGATCAGACAAGATTATAGATGGGTTCTAGGCCAGCCTGAACTAAAGAGGGAGATGCTGTCTAAAATAAATAGAGAAATGACTAAATAAATGGTAGAAAGAAATAAAAATTTAAAAAAGAAAAACTAATTCGATCTGAGAGCTAGATGTTGGGTAAATATAATTGTAAAAGGAGACCACTCCTAGGACAGAGGGAAGGGAATGTTCTAGAAAACAAGAAGTGTAACATCAAAAGCATCTTAGAAGGTGGAGGTAATGGAGGACAAGGGACGTGGGAGTCGAAATTGGAACCATGCCATTACCTCTTTAGAAATTAAATTCGAGGTAGCCAACAAAAAACTCTATTGCCTTGATCTCCTAGCACAAAAGCCAAAACACAGATGATTGTCCACCCAGCCGAGTCCATTCTAGTCCCTACTCCCCTGTACCTAGAAGTGATGAATGCAGATATCTATTCCATTCAATGAGGGGAAGATTTATTCAAAGAAGAGAAATTGCTACCATATATGTTGCAGCTCAAGGGAGATGGGCTGAGTAACGTTTGCCTTTCTTTTGTAAAAGCATGCCTATGTGCTTGTTCTCAAGAATCAGGTTCCTGGGATCCAAAAGTGACTTAACATAGACTTCTATGGGTTCTGTGGCTTTTCACATTCTGACCCCAAAGTGGCCAGCTGTTACTCTCCACTTTGTCCTCCAGAATGAGATATTACTCTGAAAAGATTGATACATGTGCACTAAGAGTAAAAGTGTTGAATTATGACCCCCAGGCTCCTCTATGCGGATTGAGTTCACAAGACTCATTGTGTGGAAGATGGCATTTTCCGACAAATGTGTGCTGGGGATTGATTCTAATGCTTTGATTTAATTGGGAATCTGTGTGTCTAAACGCTGGAGGTCCTTGTCCCCAGTTGTTTTTTGATCGATCAATCAAGATGCCAGTGGCTAATAGTTGGGCAAAGGGAGATGGGGCTTGGGACCTTTAGAATTGTGGGGGGTTAGGAGGTGGGAAAAAGGAGACAGAATTGCCACCATTTGGGTTAGAAGGATGGGACTAGGAGCTGCAGGAGAGAAAGTCAAGCAGTCATGCGAGAATTTCGGTGGGTGGCCGCTGGTCATTTCCCTAATTAGGCCTGAGCTAACAGAAAAAGGTTTAGCAGTACCCAACCTTTGAAAGTAGCCAAGGCATTTTAAAATTAACTGGCGTGTGTATATGTGTGTGTGTGTGTGTGTGTGTGTGTGTGTGTGTGTGTGTGTGTGT
>JANHMN010000002.1:9763278-9794514 GCA_030674055.1 Rhabdomys pumilio | reverse complement strand
ATGGATGGATGGATGGATGGATGGATGGATGGATGGATGGATGGATAGGTAGTTGGTAGATAAGATTAACTTGTGACTGGGCTAATTGTTTAATATAATTGAACTGGAATATCTGATTGTATTGCTAAGACAAAACTCAGATAAGAAAAGATACTAGGATCACCTGTGTTGTCAACATCTTGGGGTAGCGCCATCAAATGAAAGAAGAAATTTGCCAATGAAACACAACAAAATATGTAGGTAGCAAACCACCAAGAAGGACAGTGTAAATTAAGGTCATCTCAAAGAAACAATTCAATTATTTCTCAGGCTGAGCCTGAGTAAACACTTGTTTTATGTTAGTAAATGAAAGGAAGGGTCTTTCCATTTAATTTTTTTTTAAATATGCAGCTCTATTTAACAGCCTTGTTGGTTTACCTACTAGGTCTCAAGCATGAGGTATGGGAGGAGGACCCAAGGATCCTCCAAAGGGCTTACTTCAATATATGTACCAGGTTTGTAGTTCTGATTATGGCTTAATTCGTGTGTTTCCTTTCATAAACAGAGACTTTATTGAATAAGAGAGGTGATCACACTAGACACATGTCACCTCTCTTTGTATGTATTTATTTATTTTTAGAAACATAAAATTTAGAGTGATAGAGGGGAAATGTGAAATCATATTTTCATCTCTTTTGTTGCCTCTAGAAATATTTTGTGCCTTTGCTGAGGCTTAAGGTTTAAGTATCCTATAGAGAAGATTAGGAGAAAAGTGAATACCTGAGTCAAGAATCAGGGGACTTCTGAGATAGACAAATATATTGTCTGAGCATACATGGCAGGGAGAAAGGTTGAAAACTCCCAGTCTAATCTGCTGTCGATATGATTTCCAAGTTCATCTGGTGGCTGGCTGAGAAACCCAACCACTGCACATTTGAGACATAATTACGTGGAAAGAGAAAGAAAGTTGGTAATTTATACCAGTGCCTACCCTGTGTTACTTTCCAGGAGATCTGACCCTTTCTCCAACCTCTCTTTGAGCAAGTTCCCTCCACTCACTCCCCAGCCAGACTGGAAGCGGCAGGTTGCGCTGGAAACATGGTTTATGGGTAATGTGTCTGTAATGGACTCTCCACTCAAAACCAATATAGCAGTAGCATAGCCATCAGCAATCAGTCCATAAAATCTGCAGTTGCCCTCCTTTTCTGTTTCTTAAAAGGGGCAGGAAGCTAATGGATTTGAAATTGCAGAAGCGGACGACAGACCTTTTTAATAAATGAAAATAAAATCGAGTCTCGGGTTTATGTTGATCTATAGAACTGTGAGTCCCAAAGTCCCACACGGGTTCCCTCAGGGTTGATTCCTAGCCTAAACCACCCAACATTTACAGCTGATAAGTGTCTGCTAAGGAGTAATAAAATACAGAGTGTGTAGTTTTAGAGAATGTAACTTATCACATTCATCAAAAGCTCCCCGAAAATGTGTTTATCTAAAAGGCTTGTATGTTTGTGTATATTTCAAATATCTCTGCCGTTAGATTGAGCTCCTTGGGTATTTAAAAGCTAGTTCTGAAAAAAAAAAAGAAAGCGTCTTTGGAAACTGTTTAGCTGGAGGTTGATGGTTACATTTCCTTGGATCTGAGCTAATCTTCGGGTTACAGACTTCATACAAATATATACAAATGAAATGACGACTGTTGCCTGATTTTATTTTTTTCTCACTAAATCAAGGTAAAGACTTAAAGCCCAATTCATAAAAGATGGAACAAAACTGTTTATGTGAGTGTCAGATGATTTAACTCTGACATAACTGCTCCTGAGAACCTTCCGGACAGTTGAATGTGCATTTGTGTTAGGGGACAGGGTTGGGCAAAGCAAGACGTTGAGAAGGGGTTGAGGATACTCTGTTAACCATAATGCAATATTATTGCAGGCTACCTTTTTTAAAAGTGTGTGTGTGTGTGTGTGTGTGTGTGTGTGTGTGTGTGTGTGTGAGAGAGAGAGAGAGAGAGAGAGAGAGAGAGAGAGAGAGAGAGAGAGAGGGAGAGAGAGAGAGAGATGCATTTGTGTGCAGGTATACGTGCCTGTGTGTATACATGCAGAAGCATGTCTGATGTATTCCTTTATCAATCTCAGCCTTACTCCCTTGAGACAAGGACTCTCACCAAATTTGAAGTTTGACATTTTGGTTAGATTGTCTGGCCAACAAGTGTTTGACATCTAGCCATTCCTGTCTATCAAGGCTGAAGTTATGGGCATGTGTAGCTACAGGGTACTTTTAATGTGGGGACTGAAGATTTGAACCCGTGCCCTCATGTTTGCCCAGTGTACACACTTAACCACTAGGCTATCTTTTCAGATTCTATATCCCACTTTTTAAGCTTGGTTGGACATCAGATGGCTTAAGGAAGGGACACAGGTGACTTAATCTCAGAAGGCTTAGGAGTCATTTAAGGCATAGACATAGCTAGGAATTTTCAATCAAAGGCTGATTAATCAATGCCCCTGATGCATTAAGTGTTTCCTCAAGAAAAAATACTCATGAGGTTGTCAAGATGCAACAGTTATCCTATGAGTTCAAATAGTATATTTTCTGCACACCTGTCACCTGCCTGGAGATAGAGAAGGCCCCATGTATGTATGTATGCTAGCTTCTTGATAGCATAATGTTTTCAAGATGTTAGCAATGAGGGTATTCCTGAGGTAGATATCAGATAGTCTTGCTCATAAATGCTCAATACCTAGGTAATTATGTTCAGTACAGAGTGGCCTCACCTCCTCAGGGAAATGGATTGATTTTGATAATAACAGGGATAATCTCAGCATGCTAAATGTCTCCTCCAAAAAACCCACACTCATTGGTTTAGTGTGCAGCTGTTCTCCATACAAAACCAACTGGTTACACATAGATTATCCTCAGTTTTCAATTGTCTGAGAGTTTGAGAAATACATTCCTTCAGCTAACACAATGGCTTCTGAATAGAACTGCCTAGGAAGTTCAAAAAAATGCAGGTCTGAAGTGCTACATGGCACGTTAGGACCTGGAGGCTTTTATCCTTTAGTTTGAGGGAAGAGATTAGGAGATGAGTTGTGCTCACTCTTGCTTGATCCGTTGGGTTTTCAGGGAAGCAACTCCCATGATCACAGTGAAACAATTACTGTTTGGCTACTGTATTTTTCTCCTATTGTATCAAGAATATGGTGTATGTAACTGGCACTCAGTAGATTACAATTAATTCTCATTTCACTTGAATTTCCTCTTTGCATTGTGACATATGAATGTGACCCTAACACTTGAGAAGCTGAAACAAGAAACTCCCTTGAATTTGAAATCAGTTGACATTTTGTAGTATGAGACCAACAGGGCAACATAGCAAAACGACGCTTCGGAAAAATAACTCATTTCATTTTCATTGGCTGATAAAGACATCTTTAATTTCATAAACTTGAAAAAAATATTTGAGACTTCAGATTTGAACTGCATAGATCACTAATTACATAATTTTTAATTGATTTTTCCCATACACAGTAAGGCATTAGTAGTTCAGCATTTCATGAGTATAGGATTTCCCAATTAATACAAAAATATTTTTCACTTAATATGAAGATACGAAGTGAGTGGAGAAAGAGATGACTTGGTGGTTAAGATCATGTATTGTTCTTGCAGGACCCACGCTGGATAGCTCACAACTGCCTGTAACTCCTGCTCCTGGGGAATCTGATGCTCTCTTCTGGCCTCTAATGATACCTGGATTCATGTTCACATAAAGCCCTTCCCTAGGGACACATGTGCGCACAACCAAAAATCTAAAAATAGAGAATAATAAAAGTATACATTTTTAACTTTAAAAATTATAAATAGGGGCTAGGGAGATGGCACAGTGGGTAAAATCTAGGTGAGCTACACATGCTTGCTATACATGCATGAGCGCTTAAGTTAAATCTCTAACTCCCATGTAAGAACCTGGGCCCCTATAGACCCAGAAATACAGTGGGTGGAGATGAGAGAATTTCTGGGTCTTGTTGGCTCTTAGCCAGCTCCAGTTTTATCAAGAGAGCCTGTATCAAAGGAATAAAGTATAGAAATGCAGTAGGACACCAATATCCTCCTCTGACCTGTACATATACGCATGGGCATGCAAGCTTACACACACAGTGGATACAAAACATATACACATAACCATATATACCATGCACACAGACACTTGGTCATCCACATGTTTAGATGCACACATAACACACACAAATACGCACAGATACACAGACACACACACACACACACACACACACACACACACACACACACACAGAGAGAGAGAGAGAGAGAGAGAGAGAGAGAATCAACTCACTTCCACACACTGAAGTATCCTTCAAGTTCACTGCCACAGACGGTAGGGTGAGATTGACGTTCATGTTTCCAGACCTTGGAGGCTATGATACTGACTGTAATGTTCCATTAAGATCAAATCCCACATGAACCACACCCTACCACGGGATCTTTGCTTGGATTTCAAAGCTCACCAATAGTCTCTCCTCATATGAACTCAGCAGCTGGTAAAATGTTCATATGTATGACATCAAAGGATCAAGTTGAAATCTTGAACTAAGCTAAGAATTTAGTATCATTTTGTGCAAACTATTAAGTTATAATTCTTGCACTTGGGCGCAGGGTGTGAATATCTGCATATGCCATGTGCAGGTGAGTGTGCCCATGCATTCCAGGTAGCTAGGGGAAGACCTGCAAGTGCTCTGCTCTTCCACTCTGTCTAACTCCCTGGAATCGGAGTCTTTCCCTGGACACGGAACTTGTCCATTTTTAGATATGTTGGTACCCATCGACATGTAACGTTATTACTTCTTTCTAGTCCCTTAGTACTGAGGTTACAGAAGTACACTGACAAGCCTGGCATTTTCTACATGTGCCGGGATCTAAGCTCAGATGCTCATGATTGTGCCACAGTCACCCTTCACCATGGAGCCACCCCCAGCCTTAAGTTAGGATTGTTTCATGCCAAAGCCAAAGCTCAGTCTCTGTAAGATTGCATGCTCAGATCTCACAACCCATTCACAAGTTACCTGAACCAAGCTGGATTGAACTCAGAAAACTTTTTCCCCTTGAAATGCCAAATGACTCTCATTCATAAGTCAAATTGTTGTTTTCTGTTGAGAGAAACTCCCAAGTCTCTATTTCAAGTCATAAACTATCCATAAAATTAATATTTTAAAAAGGTCCATCGGCAAGTATTAGTGAAAAGTCTCTCACACATAGCACTGATGCTGGGAAATTTAGAAACTACAGAGGCAATTGTCAGTGTACTTGCTGCCCTGTAACATCTGCCTTTACCTGCTCTTCTTGTTCGGAATTCTTTCTTTGTAAGTTTACTCTTTTTGTTAGTTTCACTCTGAACTTTGGTGTCCTAAAAAGGCCATCTATGCCAAGGACCTTTCGTAGTACACGCTATGTGCCCATTTTCTACATTACAGTTTTTTTCTAGAGAGCCAAGGAAACACACTTCTATAGCTGACAAATTACCCAAAAAGACCGTGTAATAAATTGTGTCTCCTATAATATACACACAGCTTTTTCCAAAGGAGGAAATAAAGGATAGGCTCCCTTGGAGTCTGTTAGGTAAGAGCCCCATACTTTTAATTTCAGAGCCAGGCTGTTAACTCAGAATTATAAAAATCTCTGTTGAGTTTTAAAATATGGCAGCAAAAGTGAAGCTAGGAGAAAGCTCCAGTCTTTTTGGTGTGAAGAATTGGGAAAAAAAATAACAAATAAATAAGTTAAAAAAAATAATTTCAAAGGGAAAAGAAATGAAAAAAGCAACCATATTTCTTTAATTTAGGGATCTCTCTACCCTGCAAGGTATGAAGGAGTTCAGTCTGACGTTTTTTTGACTGGCAGGGGTGGAAGAGTTGACATCTGTTCAAAAGAGGGCTGTCAAAGAATCTCCTCACAGGTAAGAGCGAGTGTTCGGCTATTAGCCACAAAAGCAGCCAACTTGAGTGATTTCTCTACCACATGTGCTAAGATGGGATGGGAACAAAGTTCATGTGCTTAGCACATGACTCTTGGCTGCACAATCACATGCTTGCACACTCATGCACATGCACGAATATAAGTACACACATAATTCAGAGGCATTGTTTCTCATATGTATTTGAGCTACCATATTTTTAATGCTGAACTCCTCCAAACCTGCGAATAATAGAATTCTCTACTTGGTGGTGTGTGTGTGGGGGGGGCGACACTGTTGATTTATAGAACCTTGGCTCTCCAGATGGATGACTATCCCAAAGAAAATGATCGTATCTGCTCCCCAAAGTTGGCCTTCTGCTTCCTGATCCCCACTTTCAAGTCTTTCCTTTGGCCCTTGGGAGTTTCTTTTCATGATGCCATGTACTACCTCACCTTTCCAGGGCTTGTCAACTTGTTCCATATATATTTTCTCTGTTATATGCTTGCTTCTCAGGTGACGTTGTCAGACATTGGTCTAACCCGCAAAATAAATGATTATCTGTCTATGTTCTAGTCTTAAACTTGGTCAATGTAAACAATTTTTTTTAAGTTACATGGTAACTTCCTTTGCTGACTCTTTCCACTTAGCACCATTTTTTTTTTATAAAAATCAAAGCTAAAATTATCAATCGTCGACTTTAATCTTCTAAATTTTTTATTACTTATTCATTATACTGAGTATGTATGTATGTGTATATATGTGCATGTATGTGTGTGTATATATATGTGTGCACATGTGTGCGCACAGGAGCATGAGGAGCAGCACTAAATTGTGAGTATTAAGATTTGGATGCCATTCCCCCTTGTTTTTGAGGAAGGGTCACACACTGGTCTGGAGATCTTCAAGCAAGCTAGGCTGGCCCATGATCCCCAGGGATCCCGCAGTCTCTGCTTTGCATTGGGATGAGAAACAGGTGTCATCATAACCAGGTACTGAGGGTTGACTTTAGGCTCCCATGGTTGTAAGTCAAGCACTTAACCGACCGAGCTATCTCCTTAGCCCCTAATAGCCTTTTAAAATGTCTTCTTTTCAAAATTTAGAATGGAGTAGTAGTCAAGTAGTAGTCACAGAGCTTTGCTTCACTGAGCCGCCTTTGCCCTTTCTGGATGAGGGAGACACTGCCTCTTCCACTTTGCTCATAGAAATGGCCAGCCTGGCTGTTATTCACCTGAGGAAAATCCCCAGACTCAAAAGAACAGAAGTGTCACAATCACTATCATTCGTGACAACTGACGGAATGTTCAAATCCCCATATACCAAAACATGAAATTAACATGCAGAAGACCAGCGTTAGGAAAGCATGCACCGACTACCTATCACATGTAAGGTGGTAGATAAAGGGATTTTGTTTTGTGTCTTAAGAAACCAGTACTGAGGGTTTTTTGTTAATTTTCACAAAATCTGAACAATTCTACCTCTCAATTCCAGGTGACTTTTGGCAAATTAACTGTGTCATTCTAACTTTGAGTCCCTCATCTCTGATCCATTCATCTGTGTTTATTTTATTTATTTATTTGTTTATTATTTTTTATTTTTGATGGAGTGGGACAGTGTGGATGGAGAAGGCAAGTGGACTCTCTGGCACACAAGCCAAGTGACAGGGACAAGACAGTCTTCCTGCAATCTAACACTGTGCATCAACTAATAGACATTCATGCCATTGGGAGTCAGGTTAGTTGTATCTTTGGGCTAGAAAGCTGGCTGATCTCCTGGATAAGAATTGATAGGATTGAATACATTAGTTTCTCTACTTTAGAAGTTGAGTTGGTGGCCTCATTTTGAAAGTAATTCCACCCAATCCTTTAGATGTTAAAGATCAGACTCCTAATCTGGCTCCTTGTGTCCTAGCTCTTCAGTGCCCTGGCTCTTGCAGCGTGTTTCTCTCCTGAGGGAAATGATACTACCTTAACAATAGGAACTGCTCAGCCTTCTCCCCTGATTAGACAATTACTGCTGAGGTAACAGCACAGAAACCCCTGGGCTGCTGAGGTCTTCCCTATTCACTCCAGGCAGCTCCAATCCACACCAGCAGCACTGGTTTCACTCAGAAAAGCTCATTCGCTGGGAGCTCCGGGCTACTTAGGGAACCCAGCTGATGGCTTTTCAAATCTGTTTGAGGAGAGAACACGCCTAATGAGGACCTTTCTCACACTAACAGTTCTGGGATCTGCATTGCAAATTAAGACACTTCATGTGCTAACTAAGAGCCCTCTGGGTATGATCAAGATAATACACTGTTGACACTTTGGGATTGTAAAGAAAATGATAAACAACAAAACACATATAAAAGCCCTCAGTGGAGCGTGCTCGATTGAGGCAGATGCCTAAAAATTCAAGGGCTTTGCAAACAAGTTAAAATATCTTGCACGGAAAATGGATGTACTATGGTGTCTTCATATTCAACAGACTCTTTTTGGATGACTGTTTTTATTCCTTGTTTCCAAGGAAAGGGAAACTTATATGCTGACACTTTAAAATAATGAACTGTATCATCCTGTTTGTAAGCACATTTGATGGGGCAAGCGGTGGGTGTGTGGTAGCTGACCACTGTTGATCTTTTGCTTGGTCTTATGTTTCTAGATTAATTTATCACTGATGTGTTAGGTAAGGTAACATTCATTCTGTAAGGTTGTGCCAGGCATGATGTGGCCTCTGTTCAGCAAAGATTAGGCTCTGGTCATCTGACCCATTTGGAGAACTATGGAGCTGGGGAGAGTAGGAAGTATTATCAACAGTCCAGTGCTGAAAACTATGGGCCTGGCTGGTGAGGTGCCCTGTCACAATCAGGTTAAGTGAAGAATTCAATTTCTAGGACCTGGGGAAAAATTATAAGCATGTGTCTCCAAGGCTCGCTTCAATTTCTATATGAGACAAGAATACAAACAGAATATAAAATGTCATCTATTCATATATTTTGAATTTGTAGCTCTGGAGAGATGATTGAGCAGATAATAACACTGGCTACTCTCACAGAGGACCCAAGTTCAAATCCCAAGACCCAACTGAGGGCAAACAAGTGCCTAAATGTCAGACCAAGAGGTTCCGATGCCCTCCTCTGGCCTCCACAAGCATCTCATATACATGTTGCACAGACATGAATGCAAGCAAAGCTTTCATGCATGTAAAATAAAAATAAATAAAAACTAAAAGAGAAGCACTTTTTAAACACTTTTCTTTTTAAATTTGTAAACCAAGACATTAGGCTGAGTAATGAGATATGAGCCATCTTCCTGATTGGCTGGATGTACCTTTGAAAAGACTCTAAAATAGATGAGAAAAAAATTAAAATCTTAAACCTGCAGGATTCTTGCTTTTTTGCTCCAGAATGATGCTTCATGGGGATGGGTAAATGCTGTTCCTGGTTGAAATCTGTTCCCTCTTCTCTGACTCATCTCCTTCCCATCGAACAGTAAGAGATCTTACATTCATATACATAAACAGAATGTTGCTTCTTGATTGTCTCTATGGAGGACTGGAAGAATGGTCTGTGTCATTAAGAGAGAACTGAGGTCTATAATGAGAAACATGGTCTACAGAACTTAAGGTGCAGACCCTACCTGAATGTGTTTGCTTTGTAAATGGCTTGCCTCCTAGAGAATAGTGGGTCCAGAGGAAGGCCAGGGGCCTCTGTAAAATATGTGTCCTGAGAGAGGTCCTGCCTTTCCAGTTCTAGCTGCTACAGTTGTGAGTTTGATCTCTAGAGCTTCCTTGGATTCCAGGCAGCAATTTCATTCCTGGATCTCCCCAGGCCATGACTAGACCACTGGCTTTTCATGGATTCCCATGCCCTGGATGCCTGCATTGAATATAAGGAAACTTCCAATTCTGGGAAATGTCACTTGACTGAATGTGTTGTTACAAATGAAACAGGACAACCAAGCCAGTGTTTCACTGAAGAGACTAAAAACCCAGGGGACTGACAACATTGGAGACGGGACTAAGGGGGGAGATCCCCCCCTTGGGAACAAGACGATAGACATGTGACAGGAAGTGGAGATAAGGGAGTAAGGATGGACAATTTACAAAGATTTTTAGAAATGCAGATGACAGTGACAGACTGACTTCCACAGTTTTCTTTTAGGTAAAACTTTAGTATCTGTCTTCTCTTAGATCTTGAAGGAGGGTAACATTCCTAACGTCATGTAGCCCAGATAGGCAGCAACAAAACAAGTCCCATGGGGGAAACCAGAGAACTCAAAACTGTCTGTCTGGAAAACCTGACTCAGTTTCCCCAAACAGAGCTTGGACACTGACACATGGAGAAGTACAGTGTCTGTGTGAAGAGCTGAAGCGATACATCACAGAGAAAGGTATTGTGACAAAGTGTTAGTCTACTGCATGAGGGTTCCCTGATCTCAAGCACTGTAAAGTCCTACCAGTCAGTATGATTGATAATTAAAGCAACTATTAAAGGGTGGGTATATGGTGTGGAAACACCGTGGGGGAAAAAAAGATGACTCCCTCTAAAAGCAGATGCAAAATGTCATCTCACTATTCAGAATGATGCAGAATTTGAACCCCATGAATTACTTACATCTGAAAATTTCATATACTCCTTTGATATCACAACTGACTGGCCATCTAGGACTGGAAACAAAACCATACATAGGTAAGGGGGCCATATAAAGAGAACAAAGTAGAAACTGTTGCGTAACACTTACACGTTGCTACAACTTCAGGGTCACAGATGACAAGAATAATTTAAGAAGACAATCATGTACAGTTTGAATCTCTAGAGGTCAATTTTGAACAAAAAATTACAATAATTGCTCACAAATTGCCAGCTATTTTCAGTAGTTGAAGGCAAGAAAGTTTTAAAATATTTATATAAGCAATAATTCTAAGAACAAAGTTTCCCCCTAGACATACTTAAAATACTACTAACATTCAGTAAAAGAAATATATTGCAGTCTCTGATTATTGAAAATGTTACTGATCTTTTAAATGTGATAACTGAAAGCAATAGAATTTGTTTACGATTATAAACGGTACAGTAAACAGAAGCAATCTTGGAGCTGGTCATTTCCAGGAATAAATTTTGCTGTAGTATAGAGCATTAATGTCACACACTATTGACAAATATGAGTTTAACAATAAACTGTAACATTAATTTAAGAATTGATTAGCAGTCACATAGATGGTAGTTCTCCAATGTGCAACCGTATGCAGTACTTATGCAACAATCACATATATGATTATATCCCTGAATACATTCCTTTCATAGCCATCTTTGATTTAGCTTCTACTTCAGTTTTGACCAAATAGTGGCCCACTAGGCACTCGTCAAAGTGAATATTTGTCTACTTAGACACTGAAGTCGGAAGAGGTCTGAAAATCTATTTAGAATTATCAGTCAGAGAATTTCAAATGCCTCAGAAATAAAACAATATTTAACTTAATAAAAAAAAGAAAAACTAACTGAAAATGTTTTTGAAAACTGGACTGCCATTGACTGATTGTTGAATTTCTCTGAAAGCAAATGTGACAGACCATAAGGGCAGCTGTTTCTATTTAAAGTCTATTGTAATGGGTAATATTTGGAAAAGCCACAGTGCAGCTGGCTAGCTATTTAATCAGTGGGATAGCTCTGCTTACCTCCTGCCGCCATGTTCTGCATTAGATTCGGCCAGAGGCTAAATACGCTGGAGCTAGACCCATGAGATGCCAGCTTGGTGGCTGGCTCTTACAACCCACCATGCTGCCCCCACAAACCTCTGCTGAGCCCCTGACAATACCTGCCATTCTCTCAGTACCCGGTAGAATGAAGACTCTTAAAATTTAAAGATTATCTAATGGATTTATATATTTGGAAATGCTCGATTAACAAGATGCCCACATAATTACAATAGTTACCCAATATCTAACCTTTAATATAAGTTGCTACTGAGGACTGCTCTCAACCCATTCATCCTCCTCCATGGTTGCTAGCTCCTTCTCTTCCTCTTCCCCTTCCTCTTTCCTTCTCCCAGCTCCACCTCCTCTTCTATTGCCCAATCAGCGAGATCCACTCCAAATACAATGTAGCAGATAAATATCCTGCTACAGTCTATGAATTGGAGGCAGAGAGTTTAAAAGTTTTATCACATGAATTATCTCTGTAAATTCCTTGCAATAACATAATATTATAAATATTCTACAAAGATATTATATGCAACCAAAAAAAAAAAAAAAAAAGCAGATGTGTGCACACACTTTAATCATAGTATTAGTGGTCAGAGGTCTGTCTGTGCACTGTAGACTTCTTACTACCATGTCTGGTCAGGACCAAATATGCCAGAGTTAATGGAGAACGAGGTACAAAGACTCAACATTGCAGGGCTTCCCCATATATGTGAACATAGACTTCACTCATGAAGTTACAACTGTTGCAAAATTTTGAATACTAACTATGATGATTAATAAATATTGTCAACTTGCCAGGTTCTAGAATCACCGATGAGATCAGTTTCTCAGGATGCCAGTGGTGGATAATCTAGATTAGGTTCATTGAGATGAGAAGACCCGTCTACTATTGGCGTCACCATTCCCTAGGCTTAGTTCCTGAACTGGGGATAAAAATAGAGAAAGTGAGCTGAGAACAAACATTTATATCTTTCTGCCTCCTGACTACAGATTCAACATGACCAGCTGCCTTCTTGGGCTCCAGCTGCCATGCATTTCTCTACAGATATGGATATTATCCTAGAACTCTAAGTCAAAAATAAACCCTCCCTATCTTAATTTACTTTTGTTGGGTTTTTTTCTGTTTTTTTTGTTGTTGGTGGTGGTGTTGTTGTTGTTGTTGTTGTTGGTGGTGGTGGTGGTGGTGGTGGTGGTTTTGTTTCTGTATTGTTTTTTTGTTTGTTTGGTTTTTTTTTTTTTATCACAACAGACAAAATAATTTAAGATAGTGACCATAACATGTCCTTGTTCATGCCATGGTCACTTTCTCTGCTTATGCTTCTAACAGAAACCATATTTGCCATTCCTGGAGTTATGAAAAGACAGTCTATGCTTGTATACATGACCTTCAGCATGTGTCATCTCTCGTATACATAAGAAATTGTGAGCTACACCACTTCCCAAGGGCTAATATCTCTAACGCAAAGCTGAGGTTTAGATTAAATATCCTAGATCCCAGATCTGTTTTGAAAATGTTCAAAGTTCCTTCTTGGGTTTCCAGTCCATCAAACACAGGTACACAAGCTTAAAATAAAGACCAGACAATATACAGGCAGCAGAAGTCACATTTCTCCTGCATCACGCATGCGAAGCAATAACTGCTCCCAATAAATCTACTGGGCTAACTCCTCAGCCTCCAGAAGCATTTTCAGGTATTCACTTAAGAATAGAAATAGTTATTCTAAGAAATATATCCCTTTCTAGTAGAGCTGTAAAATGTGCATGAACTCGATGCCAGCCTTTGACAGGGAAATTTAGTTTTAGGTCACTCAATTTATGCCTTTGAGGGAAACAAATTCCCCAGAAGATTAAACCTTCATTAAGTTCTTTCTTTTATTTCCTGCCTTTGCACCCATCATATGGTAAGTTCCACAGCTGATGTCTTACTGTGGTCATAAAATGGTTGCTCTTGAACTTCAGGGACCTGTCAAACACCTTTCCCTCTCCCCTCTACCCCCCAATAAAAAACCTTTTAGAGAATGGTACTTAAATTGACAGTCTCACTGGTCACCCTCCCAGCCTATGTCAAAGAGAATGTGCCCAGAAGAGATGGAGAAGGCAATGCATACTTTAGACAATTGTATTGTGAAGCCCATATTCCACAGTCCCGGGCCTTCAACCCCCCTATTGTTTTGACTAGACAGGGGATCATACTGAATAGATTAACCAGTCATTGACTCGGGACACCTACTGCTTGGAATGTCATTGGGCTTGGAGTGAAAGGGGATAAAAATGTCTCCCCTTCACCCCTGATCCCCCACTCTGTGGCAATATTTCTGCCACAGAAATACTTGGCTGTCAGCTCTAGCAAAGAAATCCTGGATAGTCACAGTAGTTTGTTGTCAGAATGAAAAATGGCCCCGCACATAAGGTCTCAAGACTGGGATGCTAACAGTTAAGAAGCCCTACGTCAGGCATTTGACAGAGAACTTTGCTCTTGCTGTTAAATACCACTTAATACTGTCCTGCAGGATAATCCCTGCTGTTTAACAACCGTGCGATCATGGGCTCAGCCACAGCAAAATGTCTTTCCGACAGGGAGAGAATGGCCAGATGTCATCTATTTGCTTGGGAGAAAAGAAAATACATCTCTTTGCATCCAATGAAAATAATGCTGTTTCAAAAATAACAAGACAATAGCAAACCCATGGACACTTTGATTCATCATGAGAGTTTGCAGCCAAGAGAGAGATGAAATTCTAGCTGAGATTAGCTGTAGGGGAAGAAGAAAGACGCTTGATAGAGACATTAGAACTCAGACAGCATCCTGTTACTCCCAGGAGCTGGCTAGTCAGGGAAAGCTTTACACTAGGCATCAAGTAGCAAACCGACAGCTTGCTGCTTGCTCACTGTGGAATTCTGCACTGACAATTGTACAGAAGCTCAGAATGTTTGTGAAGACTGTGTTTTGCAAAGTTGATGCTATTCTATCAAATAAAAGTAAAGGCTTTACCAGCTAGTGTCAAATTCTACTTGGTTGTTTTCCAAACAAGACTTAATTATTTTAGCACTTAAGACATAGATGATGGTTTTTATATGATCTTTTATAAAACTTTAGGCTGGGAACAAAGCTTAACGGCATCTAGCATGCTTAAGGCCTGAGGATTGATTCCTCAACATCACAGGAAACACACACAGAGACACAGACACACACACACACACACACACACACACACACACACACACACACACACAAGCTGCACAATATTAGAATGTGCTGACCTCTAAGGCCATTTCCCAAATCATTTCAATGGTTTCTGAAATCTAAAACAATTTATTATATTCTAGTTTTGTGTAATTCTTTATTTACTTGAGATTTGAGGTTCTATGAGGACAGGAAGAAGAGGTGAATTCACACTAATTATACTAACACTGACTTTGTCAAAGGAGTATTTGATTAGAGCCAGGTTTAAATGCATATCAAAGACACATAATTTTAGACAGCAAAATCTAAAATTATGATTCTATCTGCATGTAGAGATACATTTAAATGAACATGAGGGTATTTAGAAATAATTCTTTTTTATTGTCTAATGTTCAGGTATTGAAATTTTTTTATCCCTTTTTTAAAGGGAAAAGGGTTTTTTTTTTTTTTTCCTTTTTTTGGATGTAAAACTCCATTTGTTCAATTATCAGTTCAACTTGATTCATTTAGAATTGTATCAATTCTCTTTAACAGGATATTAAAGTGTCTGGCATCTGCAGATTAACTTTTAAATATCTTTTTTTTTTTCTTGAAGATAGTTTTGTATTTTCTGAATACAGTTTCCTATCCTTCATCTCCTCCCAGGTCATCTCCAGGATTCCACACATGCAACTCCATGTCCTTTTTTTTTTTTTTTTTTTAAATCTATCTTTAGGAAACAAACAGTCCAATCAAACCAGAGCAGAATAAAAAAAAAAAAAAAAAGAAAAGAGACAAACAGAAAGAAAAGATAAAATGTAAGAAACACGTACACCTGAGTGTGGTTCAATGAACTCGCACACAAAACCCGCAATAACATAAAATAGGAAACTATAACATAAAAGTAAAAGATAAGTAAGGTGAAAAATGCCCAAACAAAACCTATGAGACAAAGCCTCCCCCAAAATACCATTTTTGTTTTGGGTTTGGCCATCTTCTACTTGGTATGAGACCTCCTTTTTAAGGGTGCTTTGTATGCATAGCGAGACTCCACTGGAGAAAACTAATTTTGCCTTTGGGAGCAGTTGTGAGTTGTAGATAGCTAACGTTTCTTATTATAGCAAACTCGAAGAAGTTGAAGCCCTGTTAAATGGAAATATTTCAGTCACTGAGAAAGCTGGCTAGCTGGCTTTTCCAGTGTTGCAGAGGGTGAGAGCAGACTTCTGATCATTGTTCTGGCCTCCAAAGCAGGAGGCGGTGGGGTGGAAGAGAAAGAGAGAGAATAAAGGTAATTTTAAAATGATAACACGATGAGGTGGTACACGTAGGGTGTAGACACAGAGTTGTCAGCCAGAAAGTGGCAGGCTAGGGACCCTAGAATGCACAGTGCAGCGGCAGGAAGAGCAAGAGAGAACACCTCAACTCAATGAAAGAGAAAAAAATCTATGGAAGATTGTCTTCTGACCTCCACATAGTAGCCATGGCATACATGCACTGTGCTATGCTCCCCTACATACACGTGGGAGGGGGAGAGGGAGAAAGGAGGAGAGAGACACAATTTTTTTTTTTTTTTTTTTTTTTTTTTTTTTTTTTTTTTTTTTTTTTGGTTTTTTGAGACAGGGTTTCTCTGTGTAGCCCTGGCTGTCCTGGAACTCACTCTGTAGACCAGGCTGGCCTCGAACTCAGAAATCCGCCTGCCTCTTCCTCCCAAGTGCTGGGATTAAAGGCGTGTGCCACCACCGCCCGGCATGAGAGACACAATTTTTAAAGTAGACAAAAGAAGATGCAAATGCATACACGTCTTCAACCACATCTTCTAGGATTATTGTCAGGAATGAAAATGGGCAAGGCTAGCTCGAGGCTCTTGTGACTAACTCTATCACTCAAAGGTAGGAAAATGGACACGTGGGGTCAGCCGGGGGTTACACAGTGAAGACTTTGTGAAAAAGCACATGTGTACACACCGCCTGCTCTAGAACTGACACGTAAAAAGCAAAAGCTGCTAATTGTTCAAGAATGGTTCCATAGTCTTCCCTCACGCAATAAATGATCCAAATGGGGCTCAATGAAAATGGACCAGGTCGAACACTTTGCTTAACTGCCTAGCCATAGTAATACCCTGCTCTGAGAAATACACTTTCAGTTCTACATGGTTTTTTTTTTCTCACACGAAGAAACAAGTCACAGGTAGGAAAGGCATGTACAGATCCAGAACACTGCTACAGCTAAGTTTCACATTAAGTTTGTCTGACTCCAAGCCTGCTGTACCTAAGTTATGTGCATTGCAATCCTGTCATACTCTAAACAACTAGAACCCTTATGCGTTAGAACTTAAATCAGTAGTCACTACATAGGGGAGGGAGGTCCTCTAGGCCTGTGTCAGCTCCCAAGAGCTGCATGAAGCTGACAGCTGAGCCCAATTATACTAATTAGACAAAACACTGTTTGCTTTGCAGTTGTTTGTGTTTTATTTTCTGGAAGACTTCTGCTTCATCTTGGGTTGTCCAGACTTTAGGAGGAGACGGAGGTTCAGGCCTGTGTGCTCCCTACCTGCACACCTGAGTCACTGGGTTGAGTCAGCACTCTTTGCCGCAGGTCCTGTATGTACCTTACTAGACTCCTGAGTTGCTTATGTTTATGGTATGCGTATTTACTATCTGGGAGGATCAGCAGACGGAAACCCGTTCCCGAGATTGCCGATGAGATTTCCCCGTTGATAGTGTCAAATTAAATCCTGGCTCTCTAAATTTGCATAAGTATCAAGGGATGCATCAGCCAAGGATGGGGCTTTGCTGAGGACTTCGGTGCTGTTGCCCCAAGCACTGGCTATTCCTGAGTAAAAAAATACACAGATGCTGAGCTGAGCTCTGGGCAATTTCTGAGCCCCAGTGCTCCAACTTATTGAAAAATAAACTCCAGTTTAGAGTCTGTAGTTCAATGTGACATCTTGAGTCTAGTGTGTAGGTAGCTTAGCTGATCGAACTCAGCACTCAGCTTGGATTTGATTCCCAGCTCTGTCATGTGATCTAGAGCTTGGACCTTCTAATTCCTAGTCTGGTTCATAGCCAGTCCATGGTACCCTCATTTACGTCATGAAGGCAACAGATGTAGAGTCAATAGAAGTTTGGAAGATGTATCAAAGTATCCAATGCATAATTATTCTTCAATAAGCCTTGAACTTATGCTTTCATCTTCTATTCTGGGGTAAGTACTGCCTAGCTTGCTTAAGGAAAAGAGGGAAACACTATCACCTCATTCTGGAGTCTGAGATACATCAGCATCAAGCTTGGACACACACATGGGAAGAGGCCTTGAATCCACATACCAAGCCTCAGAGATCAGAGTTGGCAAAGACTCAGCTGACAACTGAAAACTCCACATGAATCATTCCACCCTGGTCTAATGGAATTATAGGGAGAGGAAGAGTGTGGGAGATATGTCAGATACAGCTTATGGAAAATCCATAGAAGTACAAAGTCAGCTTGACAACTACTACTCCTGTTGTGTTAATTAATTTCTTTATACTTTAATTTGTTTTGCCTTTCAAATGAAAATGCGTATGAAATATCTTTCCAAGTCAAAAATAAATTTAAATGGGAGTAGTTTCTTTTTAATATCTTAATTTTTTTTGAGACAGGATATCACATATCCTAGGATACCTTCAAACTTACTATGTAGCTGAGGATAGCCTTAAACTTCTGATCTATTGCCACTATCTACCTGGTTGCTGGAATTGCTGATATTTTATCTGGTTTCAGCAACAAAATGTCCATGCTAGGCAAACACTCTGCCAACAGAATCCCTATTAAATCAATTTTTAATAGCTTGAAAAATAATGGATTTTAAGATACCATTTTCATGATTACATGTGATACCATTTCCAAAGGCTTATTCCTTTGTAATTATTGGCTGATAAATGATGTTAGTAGTCTTTCCTTCTTCATTCTTCCCAACACTCGGTCACTATTTCATGGTACAAATGATGGTAAAAAAAAAAAATTAAGTTGCTTTGAAGTGAGGATTAAAGAGTAAAAATTATAAGTAGGACTCATAAAAAATATGTAGGAGAAATTAAATGCACAAAAGCCAATTTTTCTAAGCCTAAAAATAGTATAACACAAAATAGTAGATATGTTCTAAGGGCATCTATTAAATTTTGAGGCCTTTATCACGGAGGCAAAGACTGTATTTTCCAACACAGCTTCCATTGTGGTCACTCAAAAAGGCAGGATGCTACTGTGAGCATAGACTATAGGGCTTTTTATTCTTCATTATTATTATTCTTTCATGGTATGGAGCTCTGATGGTTCAGTCATCTGTTCAAATAAATGTATACTTTCACAAAGCTATGTTAGTTTTTAAAAGAGAAACACTGAGGATACCTTAGCTTGCAATCATCTCAACTACCGAAGCAAGAAAACATTGCAAGATGGAAGAGTTTGAAGCTATGTTTCTGTTTTAATATATCCTCCCATTAATGTGCCAGAATATTTGAACCAGAGTCTTATAATAGTCTTTTGCCACAAAATAGAACAACTGAGAAGCTTGATTCCCTGACCACACAGCAAGTGGCCTTGGATGCAGTGGCTCCATCAGATACTTACTGGACCGAGAAACTGAAGCAGAGTCAGCTCTGACTCATCACCACATCAACAAGATCTGATCAGACACACCTGAGTGTCTAGCAAAGCCCTCTGCTACCTGGGAATTCCATCCCACATCATTTTACAGACGCTGAGAAAAAAAATGTCTAGGTGCTAGAAACTCAAAAAATTTGCATAGTTTTCACAAACAAAAATTGAAGCATTAGTTTGGATCACACTAGTTTTTTTGTTTTTGTTTTTGTTTTTTGTTTTTTGTTTTTTTGGGTTTTTTTTGTTTTGTTTGTTTGTTTGTTTGTTTTTTTGAGACAGGGTTTCTCTGTATAGCCTTGGTTGGCCTGGAACTCACTCTGTAGACCAGGCTGGCCTCGAACTCAGAAATCCGCCTGCCTCTGCCTCCCAAGTTCTGGGATTAAAGGCGTGCGCCACCACTGCCTGGCTTGGTTCACACTAGTTAACGTGAAGAAGATAAATATTTACGTGAACCCCTCTTTATCCCTGTATTTAATAATCAAAGAAATCCTGCTAAACAAACAGCACCATTCTCAAGTCGCTCTTTAGCACAGGAATTTAAAACCCAGACAACCCAGGCAACTTAGACCTGAACTGACTGATTAGAGTTGACACTTAAGAAGGTAAGTCCGTGGTCATTCTACTCTCTCAAACATGCCTTTCAACTCTAAGTTCCTTCTTTCCTTCTTTGAGGATGACAAGTGAGACTTAAGATCCCTAAGCTTGTGGCCTGTTGCTGGTACATTATAGCTATATAAGTGGCCCTTTGACCACTATAAGAAACAATAGTCAAACATCTCAGCAGAGAACAGACTGTACATGCAATTACAAAAGCACAGAATCATGGAATTTTTCATGGATATAGACAGAGGTCAATAGGGAAAAAGCATATTCATAAGCCCTCAAAGATTCAAAGAAGTCCTGAAAACTCTAGATTTTGTCTGTTTGGTGGTTTGTTGTTTTTACACCAGAACTGATTTTTGTCCCCTCAGAGAACATTTTAGAACGTCCAGAGACACATCTTACTTTTAACTGTCACAGCAGAAACAGGAATGGTTTGCTAGTGACATCTAGCTAACCACCATTCTACAGTGCACAGCGATGGGGAGGCCGGAACCTTATCTGATATTCCGAACTCCTTGGTAAGTTTATGAAAGAACCGGAAAGAACGTGATAGCTGCATGTAAAGAAGCCAAGGGGATAAGTGAATGAACAGCTGGAGCAAAACTCACATGAAAAGAACATGCGGGCCATTCAGTAGCTATATCATCTAGGTCATTCAGTAGCTATACCTAGTCGTACCAGTGAGGTACATGCTCTTGAATCATATTGTCATCAATCACTGCAGTCACCGCAATCGAGATATGGACTGTCTACATGGCAAGGATGGAGAGATGAAATAGCACGAAATAGCAGTTAAGAGTATATAGCTGTTCTTGCAGAGGACTTGAGTTCTGCTCTCAGTGCCCACGTTTGGCAGCATCCACCTCTTGTGACTCCAGATCCAAGGGGAATCTGTAACCTTCGCCTCTCCCCAAAGCCCACACACAGACCCACACACAAATACACATATACACATATGTCGCTTCTCTATCCGACCAGCAGACAGGAACGACGCAACTCGGAGTTCTTCTCAACGCAGTTTATTCAGGGACCCTTTATAATCTTTTCCCTGGAAGCCCCCCATCCCCTTAACTGCTGTCCTTTTATCCCCCTGCCTGTCCCATTCAGAATCTGCCACATGGGCATGCCTCATTGGTGCACGTCAAATGGCCCGATTCTGTGTGGCAGCTAGTTCTGCAGTCGTGGCTCTGTCAGGGAAAGGAGGGCGGCACGCAAACCCAAACCGCCAAGAAGTGGCGCTCGAAACTCTGCAGGCATCATTTTAGCTGACTGCGCCATGGCTCCTCACACACGTAATTAAAAATAAAACGGATCTTTAAAAACAATTCTATAACAATAGCAATATATCAAATCCAACGGAACCTGGTGAGAAACACGGCCCACCTCCTGTTCTGTTGCCCACATCATGGTAATGTGTATGTAATGAAAATTTAAATAAGAAAAAGCTATACAGTCATGCACATTGCCTAAAGTTTCTGATACTTAATTTTAAAAACTATTTCTCAATGTCTTTTAGTGCATACTTTGACGTCAGCATTGATTGCTGTCAGGACAGAGACATCAGATAGATATTGCTATCATCTTTCCATCTTTTGTTATTGGATACCCTGTCCTTAAAATCCTCTCTTTTTCCATTCGTTAAGTTATGTCTAGCTCGCCAAGCAGACAGTAGCCAGTGTAGGATCATAAAGAGGTAACACTGAGCAGTCAGATGTACCACTCAGCTCTGCATGAGTAAATTATCAACCGATCACTCCACCCTCTGGTATGATTGACATTACAGACAGGCTCTGAGTGCTGAGTTTCATTTCAATAAACCCGAGTTTGCACTAAGTCATTTTCCCATGAGAACATTTTAATTAATTTATTAATTGCAAATGAAGTTACAGGTGTCTGAGTGGGTAGGCGGTAGAGCCGTGTGTGTGTGTGTGTGTGTGTGTGTGTGTGTGTGTGTGTGTGTGTGCTCTTACTTGCACATGCGCACAGGTGTATGTGTGACTTAAATGCTTCTGTATCCACCTCCCTGGCCTCAACCTGTCCAGGCTGGTTCCCAGTAACCGATTCTCACACAAGTCTGTGCAGGTTGAGTAATTTGTCACGTGAGTTGAAGAGATGGTTCTATCAGGCCCGAATAATGATGCAGGAAAATAACACTCACACAGATCCTGGCTTCTGGGATAGAGGTTGGTAGCTGTTTTCTTAGAGACTGGGCATTCTTTCTAGGATCTGATATTCACAATATTTTATTTATTTTTTATTTATTTTTATTTTTGACTTTTTTCTTTTCTATTGTATATTTTATTTATTTACATTTCAGATGTTATCCCCTTTTCACATTTCTCCGACCCAGAAACCCACTATCCCATCCCCCCTCCTCCTGCTTCTATAACGGTGTGCCCCACCCACCCACACACACTTCCATGTCCCCCGCCCTCAAATTCCCCAACATATTCATTTTGAATGAAGGAACATTCAGCCTTCACAGGACCAAATATCTCTTCTTCCACCTATGCCCAGCAAAGCCATCCTCCCCTACATGTACAGCTGGAGCCATGGATTCCTCCCTATGTGCTCCCAGACTGGTGGTTTAGACCCTGGGGAGCTCTGATTGGTTGCTATTATTGCTCTCCCCATGGGGCCACAAACCCTTTCAGCTCCTTCAGTCTTCTTTCTAACTCCTCCCTTGGGAACCCCATGATCAGTTCAATAATGAGTTGTGAGTATCCACCTCTGTATATGTCAGGCTCTGGTACAGCCTCTCAGGAAACAGCTATATAAGGCTCTGTCAGCATGCACTTCCCTGCACCCACATCAGCATGTCTTTGGTAACTGCACATGGGATGGATACCCAGGTGGGGCAGTCTCTGGACGGCCCCTCCTTCAGTTTCTGTCCCACACTTTGTCTCCATATTTGCTCCCATGAGTATTTTGTTACTCCTTCTAAGAAGGACCAAAGCACCCACACATTGGTCTTCCTTCTTTATGAGCTTCATGTGGTCTGTGAGTTGTATCTTGGATATTGTGAGCTTTGGGCCTAATATTCACTTATCAGTGAGTGTATACCATGTGTGTTCTTTTGTGATTGGGTTACCTCACTCAGAATATATTATAATCTTTGTTATTGTTTGAGAATATTATACATACACAAAATGCATTTTGGTCAAACCTGTCTCCTTTTATCAAAGAGTATTTAGTCTCCTGAGCTACTGTGAGTACCTTGCTAATGCTTTTCAGACATACACCCTTCCTGGCTTGCAGACATTGACTGAGATGTGTCCCCGGCTCTCAGAGCACATACAAGACAATAATTGTTTTCGTGTGTGTGTGTGTGTGTGTGTGTGTGTGTGTGTGTGTGTGTGTGTAAGACTGGGGGGAAGGGGACTGCAAACAGGATGTAAAGTGAATAACTAAACTAATTCATGGGGGGAAAACGATTGATTTGGCGACATCAACTAAGTATGACTTCAATCTAATGGCAAAAGTATGAATAGGACTATGTCTTGGATAGGGGTTGACATGGTAGGAAGAATCATGGAGTTAGATGGAGCTGGACTTCAACTGGAGTTCTCCACTCAAAGAGATACCAAACAATGTACTGAATACTGTCCGGTCTCACTTTACCTCAAGTCAATGCAATGTCGATACAAATAACTATCTTCCAGACCATTGCCAAAGAGTTCAGAATGTGATCATAAACTATTGCATACATTGACTCTGGTGAAACTATCTATTATTTATGAACATCTTCTGTATTGTTCTCCTAGGAACCCTCCTGTATCAATTGGCTTCTTTACATTCTCACTACGACAGTTCCCACCGGATAAAAATGATTTTGCTTGTACATCTCAATTTAACGTAGACAGTCAAGAGTTAAAGGAACACAAACTGTCTCTTTCCTGAACATTCTCCTTTTTTGCTGATTAGTGAGTAAGGGCCGCCGTGATTCATTATTTAGCTATAGGATGGCTGGACTTCCTTTGAATTAAAGTATAAGCTTGTCTAGGGTATTTAATCTTGGTGTATTTCTTCACTTTTCCAGTATATTAGGCAATGCCAGCATTGTAGTGAATTCTCTGGCAGTTTATTGCTATATTTTTGGACCATCATCAAAAGTAGGAGGCAATATCACCTGACTTAATTGGGAATTTAGCTACTATTACAATTTATCAGTATGAACGCGTCTCATCTCTATGCTCCAACCTCAAGGGGATCTCGTAACTCTGCCAAAACTGAGATAAGATGGAAAATATAAAAATAATGAAAAACAAATAAATAAGGAAAGTCACGAATGATAATTTTAGCATACATGGTGTAGGGATGGAGACCAATATGCTGATAGAGTGCCGCTCTGTGTGTTTCTCCTGTTCAAAGGCTTATTGTTAATTAAAATAAACGTCAGATTCCTAAGGTTTACTGAAACTTTATGGCATTAAAGAAAGTGTAGATGTGTGTGCGACAGAGGGAAAAAGAGCAAGAGAAAGATAAAAGTTAATTAATAGCATTTGGCCTTCCTCCAAAACATACCCTGTGAGTTTGAGGTATTTGTGATTGGGTAACTCAGGTTGATTGGTATGTGAAAACATCCGCTGTGATGGACGGCCTATAAAACAGCTCCTTGGGAAAGCATGGCAGTGTCTTCCACAACATCATCATGTCTTTCCAAACTTCTGACACTTCCTGTGTGACACCGCCCAGGGTATGGGTTCTGATTGGACAGCATGTTACCCTGATGCAGTGGGTTTTACCTCGGAGGTTGGCTTGGAACACTGAATGGTAAGTGAAGTCATTAGTTTCTCCCCTTGGAACTAAGTGTTGATTTATATCTCCGCTGGGATCTAGTTTTTCCACTACTTTTTCCTAAATGCAGTTGGGTTTGGAGTACCCTATCTGGTACTATTTATAATCTATTAGTCCCCATTTACTACAGAGCCTGGAACTAATTGCACATAAAAATTCCCAACTAGTTTCTGAATTAAAAATAGTTAGTTTTATGGCTAAAGCCAGGTTTCCCAAAGGGTGTTCCATGAAACACTAGTACCCATGACATGTCCCTTAAAAGGGGTTCATTGTTCAAAGAACTTGGAAGGAAAGTAGACCTGTGACTCTCTTCTTTGAATACTCATAGAGATTAGGCTCGACAGTAGTTGGGTCAGTGTGTACAACCACTGTCCTTAAATCATCTAGTATAGTTCCCAGCAAATGGGAACCTGAGAAAAATATGTTGGTAAATTTAGCTTTGCTGAGATAAATATTTCCCAGAGTTATCATGTCTATGGGATCATTCTCTTGATATAAAACTATCAACCCCATATAACACTTATCTTTCCAAGAGCAGATTTTAGGTAATTCTCATCTATATGATTAAGCTATGTATTCTAAAAAAATTTACATAGACATCAATTCATTCAACAGAAGTTTAAGTGAAGCTACATTTTTTTCTATTTGTTTGTTTGTTTGTTTATTGGTTTTCTTGAGAACATATCAGCCAACAAATGGCCATTTTGTTTTTACCTTACGTTAGGAAACAGAAAAATACTGTGAATGTGTGTTTTTCTAGAACAAGGCAAAATGTGGGGGTCATATCAAAAATATGAGTAAGTGAGCTTACAATATATAATATTGATTGTCAACTTGATAGGCTCTAGGATTGTCTAGGAGATAGCCTCTGATCATCCCTGTGAGGGATCATCTTACTTGGGTTAATTGAAGTGGGAAGAATAACCCTAAACACGGGCATTTTCAACCCCTGGACTGCAGTCCTGAGTTACATTACAAGGAGAAAGTTAAATGATAACCAGCTGCCTCCTCAAACTCCAGGAGCCATGGTGGGCAGTGCCATGGGTCTATAAACCTAAGACAATGCTTCCTTTGTCACCTGGCTTTTGTCAGGGCATTTTTATTACATTGGCAGATAAAGAACTGATGGAAGGAGGGAAAAATAAAAATAATTCACATTTGACTTCCTGTTTTATAAATCCCCAATAAACCAGAAATAGTATTATTAACCTTGAAAAGCAGATGGACGTCTGGGAAATATTCAGAGCCAATGATCATGCTTCCAGTTTCTCAATGTCATACAGTGAGTATGACAACAGTTCCTGGTAAACTTAATCAAATGAGACAAACGCTATGACATGGCAGTGTATAACCAATCACAGCAGTGTAAAAAATAGAATCTGTATTTAAAATTATTTTTACAGATACTAAGAAAAATAGCATTTAGTTCACTCAGGGTTGTTCTTGTGTGTGTGTCTTACAAAAAAAAATGTGTACCTGGATTATATGTTTTATTTTTGTTTTGCCTTAAAATCAAATAGCTTTACACTGTTACCATCAAATAGATTTCTCTGACATTATTAATCCTACTTGTGGAAAAAGACCAGGCTATTCCTTTTGTTTTCTGTGCTAAATCTGTGTAGATTTGGATTCTGAGCTTTGGTTCTGATCTCAAATTGGTCTTGCTATTGTGTTCTCTGCTGAGGTCTGGGCTTTGTGGTTTGTTCTTGAGATCGTTCTCAAGTCAGACCAGCTCGGAGCACGCATGCTACTGGCATCTTTGCTTCTTACATGAAGCAAAAATGACTATGGCCTACAGAGAAAAGAATTCCACTGCCACGGCCGCAAGCCATCCTTTCAAGCTTTGCTCACCTGTCCTACAAAGGAAGTCTTGAGGAACATTTTATATCTTATTGTTTCCCAGTGCAAACTCTGCAAGCTCTGTGATGCGGTTACTTCCTCTCATCAAGGTTGGATATTAATATTGGATTATTTGGTGTTGTGTTTGCTTGCTTTTAACTTTTATTCTTAAATAGCATTGACTTTGCATTATGACCAGCCAGATTTAAGTTGGACTACATCTGCTTTAGCCTATCTTTTACTATTATTATTATTATTATTATTATTATTATTATTATTATTATTATTATCATCACTATCATCATTAGTAGTAGTAGTAGTTCCGAGATACATAGGGTTTCTGAAATGATTTTAAACCACCATTTTCCAAAAAGTAGTCCTTGTATTATATCATGCATATAGCAATAGTAAAGCATTAATCATTTAGATGTATCCAGATTATTTTTACGTTAAATGCATTTTAAGACTTTGCTGTTGGATTTTTGATGATATGTTTCGTGACTTGGAATCAACATCTTGAATTACAACAGATTTTTTTTTATTTGAAACTAAACTATTTGTGTGGCAGATAGTTCTGTGTGTGTGTGTGTGTGTGTGTGTGTGAGAGAGAGAGAGAGAGAGAGAGAGAGAGAGAGAGAGAGAGAGAATGAGAGAGAGCAAGAGAGAGAGAGTAAGAGAGAGAACAAGAGAGAGAGATGTTTAGGGATTTGTATCTTAATAACTGTCTGATGTCAATGTTTAGAGTAATATCAGAACAACTTTTGACTCTGTTTCCAGAGTTACAACTTTCAATGAAGTAAAATAAATAAATAAATAAATAAATAAATAAATAAATAACATTCCATAGAAGGAGAAACATTTAAATGGCTTCTTCCTCAATGACCACTGAAAACTCTTCTAGAAAGATGAAAACAGAAACTTTGTATACATCTGTCTTCGTGACATCTTCCCTACAGTTAAAAAAAAAAAAAAACAAAAAACTTTTTATTGGTTTTTTGTGAATTTCGCCTCATGCACCCCAATCCCACTCATCTCTCTCTCCCATTGTACCTGAATTCCACCCTTGCAATTTCCCAAACAGAGGGGGAAAACCTCATTGTAGAAGCTGCAGTGTGTCACAGTGTGTCTCACCGTATACCGTTTTGCACACACTTCCTTACTTCCAAATGTTCCTTGCGGTGACTTGTGGTCTGACAGGAGGCCTCTGGCTCTGCTACTCTATTCTTACTGGAACATCGCTGGGACTCCTCTCAGATACCCTGTTGTTGCCCTGTGTCATGGACCTCCTGTAGTTTTGGATCTTCAGGACTGGCTCCTTCATTCACTCCAGCAGCTAATCGATGGAGTAGATTAGCTGCTGTTGGAGTGGGCCAAATCAAAGCCCTGGGTCTGGGTCTGAGAGGTATCTGAGCTAATCAGTCCTCCAGTTCTCCTACACTCTCACCCTCGGGGCTGACTCAGCACTAACCCAGCAACCAGGGCCAGCTCCAACCTGCTGCCCAAGTGAGGTTGCAGCCAGTGAGGGACAGGGTCAGTTCTCCCACTCTGACCCTTCCCCACATTTTAATTAACAAATATTTAACTGTAGTGATGATGATAATAATAGACCTAAAAATATCTGCAATTTATGATAATGGCTGGTACTGTCATAAATATAAGGCTGAGCTTCAATCTGTGTGGAGAAGAGTCCTCAACTGTACATGACCAGAAGGCTGTCTGTAGATTTCAGACTAAATTCAAGGCAGTGTCTATTCTGCCTTCCATACAACAGGTCATGGATGATGACATGTACCTGGGATACAATGAGAAACTTGTAAATCTACATTAAGTGTCCTGTAAAAAGGATAAGCCTGTGTTTGTTGTCATGGAGGACTGCTCAAAAAGATGAAGACTGAAAACGGAGCCATGGAGCCTGATGATGATGTCTGATGAAGGGCAAGGAAGCTTCGTCTGCCATGGTATTGATAACTGAAGACTCATAGTTGAGAAATAGACATAAAAAACTTCTATGACAACCATAACCCCAACTCCAGACAACCCCCTACACACACACACACACACATACACACACACACACACACACACACATGAAAGGTAATGCCCTAGACAGAAAGCCATTGAAGACAACTCTTGAAAACTGCGATAAGGATGTTGAAGTGTATTTCTCCACAACTGATGGCTTTTATCAGGGTACAGGTGGGGAAGGACTCAGTTTTCTTTAAGAAGTTTGACCATACTTCCGTCAATATACAGGCAATATAAATAGGACACTTTTTTTTTCCTTCTCCTTCCTTTGTTTGGGGGAGGAGGGGTCATAAAGTTGAGGAGGCGCTCCTGGAAGCACTGGGAAGTGACTGAGCTCAGGATTCATCATGTGAAATTCCCAAATAATCAATAAAAATATTATGAAAAAAATTAGAAAAAAACCAATTACCTTTATATACTCATTGGTGATTCATGGTCCGTCTAATGATACGGTTCACTGAGATTTCTTTTTAGGTGGCTAAATTAATGTTGTTATGTGGTGTTTTTATTTGTGAGTTCATTACAATAAATTGATCTTTTGTATTAAAAGACACAGTAAATAAAGTAAATCAGAAGCTAGGTTTAGAAGGCACTCATGGTGAGGAGATTAAAATTAATTTGAAGTGAAACAGGAAGATGTTGAGCCAGAGGCCGGTAATTATCTGTGTCACAACTATGAAAGTTCTTTTCAGTGGAGGAAACAGAACTATAAGATTCGATGTCTTCCTGTTTGGAAGTCTGGGGACAAATGAGGCAGCAAAAGATTGCTTGGGAGTCAGTAAAGAACTTTCAAATAAATGTTTTTAGGTAATAACCATGTAAATAGAAGCGTGATGTCTATATTTCTGTTTAACTACTTAGTTTTATTTTATGCTTTTAGTTTTTTTTGCTTGTATATATGTATTCTGTATGTATGTATAGATATATGTATGCACACCACATGCATGCAAATGTCCAAGGAGGCCAGTGAAGGGCTTTGGATCTCCTGAAATCTGAATTGAAGAAATCTTGTGTGCCACCATATGGATGCTGGGAAACCAGCCAGGTTCACTGCAAGAGCAGCAAGAGACCTTAACTGCTAACTATCTCTCCAGCCCCAGTGTTATAACAGCCACATAGTTGTGAAAGTAGAAGAATATATAAAACTATACTTAATTTTTATAATTCTATTTACTAGATATAACAGGCATACCCTGCTTCTCATTGGGACTCAGCTCTCTGACTCCTAGTCTGCATGCCACAAGAAGCACAGATGCAAGAGCTGGGGATGGCTTCACTCCTCCCGCCATTTCTCTCTTGACATGAAGCACTGTTCTGCCTGAGACTGTGTTTGCTAGAAGAGACATGTAGGTTGTGCCGCTGCTGCAAAGCCCTTTGTCCTATGAGAAAAGGAATGAATGTGCTAGTCAAAAGCAAGATTACACCTCAACAGGGCTTCAGAAAAGCAGGTCTGAAAAATGAGGAGAGTGCCCAAGCCACAAGAAAATTCTTCATTCATTCTTAATATAACAATAACTATCCCAACAAAGAAAATATCCTGCATCTGCAAGCAAAGCTATAAAAAAAGAATAAAATAAATAAGAGAATTTCAAAGGAGAAAAGATAAATCTAGAATGACATTGAGGTGACCCAAAATAATTTTCTAGTGAGTTATTCAAAAATCAAAATTTAATAATAATTCTATGAATATTAACAGCAACATTAAGTAGCCTTTTCTGATTCACAGGCATCAAGAATGCACAAACATTCTTTTTTGCAAATGCACATACAACTTCTAAAATGAAACAGAATAAGATACTTGAACACTCAAAAAAGGATAACAACAAATTTAAAATCCCACTCAAGGCCATATTCTTTAACTGTTTGGAAACATAGTAAATCATTTAAAAGTAGCCCTCAAATAAATCTGTTTCAACTCTAGAAATCAATATTTTATATAAATCATGATCACATGAAAGAAAGCATGTTAGAGATTTAATTAAACACTTCGAATGGAATCATTAACATATTACAAATCCACCAGTAGAATAAAATTACACTTTTATGATAATTAGGGGAAAGACAAGAACACTTCTTTGGAAATCACTCCAAACAAGAATAAGAAAAACAAAAATGCAGACACCAACCTCGAGGAAACAAAGAGACATCTTTGTAACCCTAGGCCATAACTCTCAAAGGTTGCCAGTTGGCAGTGATGTTGAAATCGGAGGTAGGAAACTCTGAGAATGTGCACCCTGTCTTATCACCAACAAGCCAGCAGGGCACAGTTTCCCAAGGTAAGTGGGCACCCTACCAGGGAAAACCACCATCTGCTTCTGGGAATAATTAAAACCTGGTCGTTGTATTGCCAGTTGGATCTTCTTGGATGCTGTTGGGAAAGACAAGGTGGCATGGTGGTTAGAACAAATTGAGAAACAAATGCATGTAACCCACCTGCCCATGCTCAGGAAGGGTAGAAGAAAGTAAATTGAGAATACTCTTCCACAAGCCCTCCCTTCCTCTCCTCCCTTTCTCCCTCTCCCTCTCCCTCTCCCTCTCCCTCTCCCTCTCCC
>JANHMN010000002.1:9736595-9763178 GCA_030674055.1 Rhabdomys pumilio | reverse complement strand
CCCTCTCCCCCTCCCTCTCCCCCTCACCCTCCCCTCACCCTCCCCCTCTGTCTGTTCTCTCTCCCCCCATTTCTCTCTCTCTCCATGCCCCCATCTCACACACACATTTAAATAAAAATGGAAAAGCTTGAGGTTGGAGAGATGACTCAGTGGTTAAGAGCATTTATTGCTCTTGCAGAAGACTCAGATTCAATTCTCAGTACCATAGTACCCTTGTAGTGGCTCACAACCATCTATGACTCCGGTTCCAAGAGGTCTAACGGATACGTACAAACTGTGTACTTTCTTACATGCAAGCAAAACATCCATATACAGAAAATAATAAAATAGTTAATTTTTAAAAAATGGATGAAAGACAGGGTATGCTATAAAAATACAACAAAGCTCACTTGATTGTTGACTATAAAGTTAGGGGGAGACGAACCACTGAATCTACTGGAACAGTTCACAGGTATGTGATGAACAAAGAGCCTGTTGAGTGAAATAATAAGAAATGTGTAAAATACTGTAATTAATGTTTAAAGGGAAATGAAAACCATGTAAATTTGATGTTTGCTTGAATAAGGAAAATAATCTAGAACGGGACAGCAGTCAAAAGCAGAATGTCTATGCATGTCCCATCTCATGACACACATTAGTTATAGTCACAGTCAGAGCCAAGGAATTGGCATGACTAAACGTGATCGGCTATACTTGGCGTTTGCCTAACATGGCAATTTTTGAGTCACCTTTCAGCCTCTATTGGTGGGAAGCTCAATTACTGAGTACAGTCTGTTTATATATCACCCTGGGGCATAGTTCACAATGTGTGTAGGTTACCTTAAGAATTCTGTGTGTGTGTATGTGTGTGTGTGTGTGTGTGTGTGTGTTATTACTATGTGTGTTTGTGTATGATCACATGTACGTCAATGAACATATGAAGGTCAGAGGTCAAATTTATGTGGTCTTTTCTTTCTTCCAATCTTTCTGTGGGTTCCAGATATCAGTTCCTGATTGCCAGTCATGTGTAACAAGGTATAACAAATGTCACTAAGCCTCGTGGCTGCCCTGTGCCCAGCTAAATTTCATTCCCCAAGTATGGACACAGGTTTAGGGCAACATTATGGATATGGCTCAATATGGAGGACAGCGGGGTGGGAATAATCATATTTTGAATGAATTCACAGTCTAATCATTAAGAAAATGCAACAAGACCGAAGACATTCCTTCACTATGCTAGACTGGGAAAAATACATACCATGAGAGAGCTGATAATATCAGGTTTGGAGGCAAAGGATGAAATGAATATCCACACATCAGTGTGAGAAAGGAGTCATCTATTCACTGAACACCAGTTTTCTCTCATCCTACCATGAGTCCTGTCTCCCTACTGTTAACTGATTCTCCTGTCTCCAAACTGATCACCTCCAAAGACTTTTTCACCTCTCAAATGATGGCTGCATTAGAAATCCCAACCTCATTTCCAGCAGCCTGGGCACCGAAATCATCTTGAAATTGTGAGCAATCACATCTCTCATGAGAGGATGTACATCTCTTCAGATTCTTCTGCTGCATGCATGGTGATCATAAGGAAGCCGCTCATGCACCTTCAACTTAAAACCAAAGAATACTTATCATCTATGGTGCTCTGACAACCACAAAGGCTGGTGGAAAAGCAGCTTCTTAGTGTGCCACCTTCTCTACAGGAAGAAAGAAACGTAGCGGGAATCCTTCACCTCCCCTGCGCACGCAAGTTCCAGTTGCCGTGGCTCTTAACTCCTGCTTTGTGACTGACCCTTGGAAAGATTTTTCTTTTCCACATTGAAATAGAAATGGGTGGGATTGGTTTTGTTTTAATTTAACTAGTTTTCCTTCGTATGTGACATTTCTGGCATCCAGCCTGCAGAGTCTGGAGTAATGAAATGCATGCAGTGCAGAGAGGGGGAATAAAACCTTCTTCATCTTTTTAATTTTTTTCCGTGCCTGTAAACACTCCATTTCACCTGGCAGAAAAGTGGTTCGTGACCAAAGGCTCCTAGGCAAAACAGGTTTGGACCCAAAGGAAATAAAGAGAACCCCATCTTTCCCGTTACATCTAGTGATTTCATATACACCAATTCTTCAACTTGAGAGAAGAGGAATTTCTTGTGTCTCCAAAGTCTTTCCCTCAGGTGGGCCTCTCCCAGATGGAACAGGTATGGTTTACAGGGTTAATCTCAAAGGACCCAGCTGTGGTCCCCCTCGTCTCTTTTGTTCTTGCAATTCATTTTTATCTAGGAATCACTGCCAGAAAAATAATAACAGTCCGAGCTTCCCGTGCTGTTTGTGACGTGTCTTTGTGGACAGCTTGCGCTGTGTGCAATGTGAGCTGATCTTATCAGGATGTATTTGTAAGCTGGGACTAACGCTGATCATGGTATGATGGGGGTGAAGGAAGCTTGGTGCAAGTTTTCTGCCTTAATCACTCTCCTGGGTGGAGTAACACAGGTGCGTCTGATCTCCCCAGGGAGTTATTATCTCAAGATAACCACATCCTCTGTCATTTCCTTACTGCTGTTATTTTTCCCAGATTTAGATACAAAGAAGTGATTTATATGATTGTATTGACAGACAGGAAACTGTCAGCCACTCTGCAGGGTGACAGTCTAAAGAATATCCACTTTCTTGCAATTTGCGCTGCCAATAGGCTAGCGTCGTCTACAGATTAAAGTCTTCCCAGAGCAGTAAGGCTCCTGTGGTAGTAGTTTATGTTGACATCTCCAGTGCCCCTTTCAGAGGCAATTCAAAACCCTAGAACCCTTCACTGCTTTAGAGAGAGATAAAGGGAAGGTTGCCTGGGGAAACAGGCAAGATGCCGGAGCTTTATGAAGGATCTGGGGAGTGTATCTGCTCTAAATTGATGAACTTCATGGATCAAGTGAGGTAGTTTTCCTCTTGTGCTCTGGATGAGATAGCAAGCACCTAAGGTTGAAGCTGTAAACGATAGGCCAGTCAGACAGGAGTTAATCTTATGTCTGACCCCTAAAGTGACTGGCTTCATTTCCACTTTACAAAAATGAGTCTGTTGTCTTCTGAGTGTGAGCTCTCACTGAGGATGCTTCATGATCCTTCAGTAATGCTCACTGATCTTTTGAAACACACACGCACACACACACACACACACACACACACACACACACACACAGAGAGAGAGAGAGAGAGAGAGAGAGAAAGAGAGAGAGAGAGAGAGAGAGAGAGGATCATGGAGGCTCAAGGATTGATTTACCTAAACAGTTCTCATTGAATTAAAAGGATAGTTGAAAAACATTCTTAAAAAACAAACAAAAAAATGACAAAAACATCCTAATCCCTATCATCCTTATATGCAGAAAGGTGACATTGTGGTTTGTCTCTAGATTCCCTCAAGTGAACACAAAGTACTAAACCTTTGCATAAAGTGGTTGTATGTGTCTTCAGGTGTATATGTATGCACATGTATGAACAGGTAGTATGTGCCTGTGTAAACACAGGACAACCTTGAGTACTATTCTTCAGGCACTGTCTACCTTTGTTTTAGGCAGGGTCTCTGATTGGCCTGGGGCTTACCAAGCAAGTTAGACTGGCTAGACAGAAAACACCAGAGACTCTCCCTATCTCTAAGAGCCCAGTGCTGAGATTACAAGCGTGTGTACCTACATCCATTCTTTTCTATTAAAGTGTGGGTTCCAGAGATAGTACTCAGATTTGCAAGCATTTTACTGATTGAATCATCACTCAACCCAGTTTCTTTATAAGAAGGTACTTTTGTTTCCACTTTGAATGTATAAGGGGCTATAAGTGTTTTTGATGTGTACTGTGGTAACTTCTAACCTAGGAGATAACTGTGCATTGATGAAAACAGGTCTCCTATCCAAGTAGCATCCATCTCAACCCTGCTTAGTTTTAAAATGATACAAGGTGGTCATGTTTAGGATGGTGTGACCATAGTTTGAAACCAAATCTGTGGGAACCAGTGGCTGGAATGCAGGGACTCCTCCACAATGGGTGCAGGACAACAGGCACCAATAACATGAGAAAGTTCATGGGTTTCCGAAACGGCTTTATTGGTATAGCAGATGGTAGATGGTCTGGATACACACCCATCCTCTCATTTAAGCCAGGGGAATCCTGACTTAAATAGGGAGGGAGAAAGAAGAAGGATCTTTAGGTAACTTATTAATATGGAAATCTCTTGAGACTGAAGCCTGTAGTCATGCCCTCTACCTGTGCTCTTTGGGAGGGGCTGGATCATATGTGACTGAACGTCGCCAGTTAATGGAGTTCCATATCACATGTTAGGAGCCTGGATTCTGGGAGAGCAGCGGAATAAATACCCATTTCTTGCAGAGTCTCCAGGCTACTTCTAGCCAGCGCTTCTACCAAAAACCAAGACCTTTTTTACTGCCCTACACAAATCTATCCTCATATTCATAGAGACTTATCTATGACCTGTATCCTCTCCTAGTCTTTGAAAGACTAGGGCTGGATTAGAATTCGGTTGCTGTCTCAAGCAAAGCTATTAGGTCTCTTACAATAGCTGCCACTCCATGAAGTACCAACATGTCCCAGCTACAGACTCATTTCCTGGGCACATTCGTGGACTAGTGTCTAATGACATAGTACATTGGCACAGTAAAGCAAAGCTTTGCAAAAGCCCAACTAAACACCGGGGAAAGGAACTAAATCAAAGCAAGTAGAATGACGTAACAAGGGGTGACTGATGAATCAGCCGGAACATATGATGTTGTTGGGGTCATTTTATATTACATGTACTCAAATATCATCTGCTTTCTTTTTAAGGGTTCGTAGTCAACTTTTCCTTTCTGTGCAGGTGACCTTTCTATATTCTTTCTTTCTCATATCCACAATGAAGTTCTCTGCATGTACAGTTCTGACAGGTTAAGAACGTTGGCTGTTCTTGAAGGTCATGTATTTGGTCCTTAGCGTTAACATGGAGGGTTCACAGTCATCCATAGCTTCAGCGCCCATGATATATCTTCTTCTGATATCTGCAGATGCCGGAAACACGTGTGGTACACATACATACAAGCAGGCAAGATGAATAAGTCTAAACCATTTTTATAAGATGCATTTACTTAGGTGACATGAATAAATGAAGACATGGATTATCCTATGAGAATGAGGTTTCTTTCCTAACTCATAGGAAGCTCTCTTTCACAGTGTGGGAGAGATGGCTCAACAGTTAAAAACATTTACTCCACTTCTAGAGAATGAGAGTTCAGTTCCCAGCACCCACTTTAGGTAGCTCACAACTACCTGTAACTCCAGCTCCAAGTGATCTGATGCTCTCCACTCACCTCCTCAGATATGTGCATGCACATAGATAAAAGGTATGTGTTAAAAAGAAAAAGCTCACTCAAAGATTATACAGCACGAGAATGTAAACTATAATGTAGGAAGCGTCATGTTCTACAGAAAGAAAAATATGTCCTACACAGGTGGCGATTAAAGGCCCCTATGATAAATTTTCATTTGTATTCACTGTAAAAACAAAAACCCAAATAAAACCCCCCAAAATACCAAAACACACCACACAACTGCAATATGAGTGATATTTAAGTTAAACAGGCTGTTGTGTAAATAAACTTCATGGTCGGTTCTGGGTCTGTTTATGGAGGAAGAAACAGAAAGGTGTGCATTCATCTTGCTGTGTGAACACGTCTGCTAAATATGGATAGCATATTTTCCTAATGAACATAAACAATTTTACAGTTGATCTTTCTAATTTTCCAGTAAGCCCAGGTTATTGATGGTAAAATGACTTGATGCAAATGCATATTAAGTTCTCATTTATTTTTCCTGCAATATGGCTGAGCCGTTGAATGAAGCATTTCATGAATGGAAAGTTAATCTGCCCTAGCCCTGGACGCCTAAAGCCTTATAAGAAATTGGACACTCTTTTGGATTTAGTAACCACATAGGAGCATTGTGCTAAAAGAAAAATATAGAGACTTCAGCTCAAAGCCCAGAGCTTCATCTGTAGTTGAAATAATTGAAGTACTTTGATTTTGTGTGTGTATGTATTTCTATTTTTTTTCATTTTAACAGTCTCAAATCATTGGTTTTCTTGGTTTTCACATAGAGCTTAGTCTACTAGGTAGCCCCAAGGTGTAGTCCTTTGAACATAGAATATTTATTTCTGCTGACCAGTGTCCTATATATTCTATGCAATATAGGATCCTATAAGTATTGATTGCCATTTGGGCATAGTGGAACTTGTACCCAGCACCACATGAGTGCAGCCTCTCTATTATTTTTCACTGTATGCTTTATATACGCACACCTACAGAAGACATGGGTCCAGAAATGGATTTTAAAACTTATAAACCTTTTAATAAAATTTCTACGAGTACCTCTACTCAGTAATCGTTTGTGGATCTGAATTGCCAGAGAGGAGTCTATAGACTGTCTTTAATGTTAGGATAAGTCAGAGTGCTTAAGACTGGTAGCCATCACATTAGTCATGATTAAAAGATGGTCATTTCTGGGATACTCAGTTCTAACATGAGGTCTCATTGGATGGTTTTATTGTTGTCTCTAGGAAAAGAGTGTTGACTTACACGAGTTAAGGAAAGAAAACGGGGCCAGAGAGAAGGTTCAGTTGGTAAAGTGTTCATCTTGTAAGAATACAGACCTGAATTTGATCTCCAGAAGCCAGGTGAAAAACGCAGGGCATGGTGGTATATGCTTATAATTCAAAGATCCCTGGGCTCATTAGCCAGTGAAGCTAGCTGAATTGTTGAACTCCAGTCTAGTGAAGACCCCACGTCAAAACAAAAGAATTAAAATAAACAACAACTGAAAAAAAATGAAGCTTGAGGCTGAACTCTGGTCTACACAAACACACACACACACACACACACACACACACACACACACACACATGGGCATATATATATACATACATACATACATACATACATACATACATGCACACAGTCAACAAACTCATTTGAAAATTACTGAGTGGTACTGATAAGAGGGAAGACTATGAAGTATAGGTACTAATTACTATTTTCTAATATGCCTACAATATGAAAAATATCAATATAATAATGACCTAATCTCTTACCACATCACATAAGGGATAATAAAGCATAATTAGCCCCAGCAATGCCTTTTACATGTACAAAACAAACAACGTTTGACTGAGGAGTATAGTTAGTCAGTGAAAGACATCAGCCTGCACTTCTATTGACTTGTGCCTCTGAAAAACTAAAGGAATAGGAAAGTGGTGAGAGCTTATACTTAGCTCACTGAACCAATCACCTATAACCTATCATTGCGCATGTCTCATGAACCCCAAATGATTACCCATGATCTACCAATAATCCCCACAAGTCTACAGGAATGCTCACAGATCACTCTAAAGCTATCTAATTTTTTTTATTACAAATCCCAAACCAGAAATCAGTCTTATAATCCATCTAAGAATTTCCCCTTGTGAACGGCAACCACCAAAACTCAAGACATTCATGCTCCATGTTTGTCTTATGTCTTTCCCAGAGCGCCTCTGTATACTTGACCCAGTAATTATTGTAAACTATGGGGTCTACTTGAGTACTCTGTGGAATCTTCCCCCCCGCCCCCACCTACATATCACCGTATAGATAAAAAAGCCCAGCGTCCTTGCTTTAACTCATTCTCGTTTCAAATTCTGGGCTAAAAGCAAGGGCTTGAATAAAACGTTTTCTTTTCTCGGTGTGACCGCATGGATGTGGCGCCATCTGAACTTGCCTTGGGCTACGGAGGGAGGAGACGGTACGGCAGGACTGTAAATGAAGAAAAATAGGGAAAAAGAAGCAAAGCATCCTGTTTATTCTCAGTTGGAAAGCTCAGCAGAACAACCTGCGAAGCCACAGCCTTGTTTTTGGACAGATTATGCATTTCGTTAGCAAAAAGGTGGTTTTTAAAAGCACCTTTTTGAAAAAATAATCACCAAGACGTGAAAAAAAATGTCATTTTAGGGGCCCTTCCTGGAATAGGCAGACCTCTTAATTTATTTTAACTACTGGAATGGGAATATTTCAAAGACACAGTCTCCGGGTACCTTGGCAGGGAGATTGCATCAGGCAAAACTAGTCTCGTAAGTCCTGTCCGTGGGGAATGGCAGCCTTGTACCTGACTCTGGGGCCACTCTTTTCATAGATCTCAGGATGGATAACTCTACAGATAATTGTGCTTGGGCTTATTGCAGATAGAGGGCTTACATGAAAATTTATAATGGCAATCCTATTTTTCAAAAAATACGAGCTTGGTATGTAGTGGGAATTCTCACTTGAGAGTCCGAGTGAGCCATTGGTTTTACAAGTAGACCACTTCCGGAAGGCAGCTGAGACTGCACAATCTCGGGATACAGAAGAACCTTGTAAGGGGAGCCAGGAGTGAGGGGGCAGGGATAAGCTAAAGGCTACTCAGTTTTGGTTCAAGGGTGAATTTCAAAGTGGATAAGAAGGGACACTTTCACAGGGAACCTTGATTTCACAGGTGTCCATTTCATAGGAGAAAGTTTCAACTGACTGGTAGTAAGAATTAAAACTGCTGCTTTGTGCCCTGTGTGGAAGGGTGACCACAAAACCCGTCTCAGAAAGAGAAATATCCTTTCCTTTCTCTCATCGTAGCTCCTAGATTTTTGTTTAAATAGACAAAATCGGGCATGCGTAATGGGATGAAAATAGAACCCAAACTATGGAGGGAGATAAAAGGTATTCCCAGTAGGAGTCGTGGAGAAAAGAGAAGGTAAGCTATAGAGGGAGTTGCACCCAAAGTCTCATCCACACTTGCGTGAGTACCTCCTCCCACAGCTCTCTTCTCTCCGTGGTAAGGTACGAGCTGCACACTGCGTCTGTAAGACACAGAATCCAGAGCATTCTTGCACAGCCGTTTCGGCATAGCACATGTACCGTCTGCAGGTGAGGTTAGCATGCCTTATTTTAAATCAAGTATATTCATGAAAGTTAGTGCACGGGCTTGTACCACATATTTGAGCTAGACATTCGGTTTATCTTTTAGATGGCAGCATTAGCTCACACTAAAGAATACAGGAAAGCAGGAGTGACAGAATCAGAGAAAGACATAGTGGGCACATCGCCCCACAAGGACATGTGGCCAGCATGCCCAAGGCACTTTCTGGAGACTTTTTAGAGGCATCAGGATGGATACTTTTATAACCGAGACACACGTTTCTTCACTGATATTGAACTTGCTCTAACTCCACACCCAAGTCTGTCACAGTAGCCTTTGGAAACAGATTAAATAGCTGACTGACTGTGTATCCTTCAGCTTTTCTTTAAAAGACTTAACTGGAAAGTGGCAAGTTTAACCAGTCAACCAAAACCAAATCTGTCAGTTATTTTAACTTCTTTAACCAATGTATCTTTGATAGAGTCGATAAAATAAAATTGTTATGTAGGTACCCCATAACAAGGTTTTATTAGACTTTTATTTTCTAAGTCAAATTTTGTCTCACGTTGGATCCTTTTGCTGTTGCTATGGTATTGTGCTAGAAAGTTTTATGGCTGACCTTAGAGTAAAGAGGTTGGTTCAATGGAGAAACTGCTAGAAACATGCCCTGGGGCTTCTTGTGCAGATCTCAGGGCTAGATGGAGATGATTCAAAACAGCTTTCGCAGGTGCTATAAATACCCTTCAAAATGTCAGCAACAATAGATTAAACACTTGTTTTCAATTTTCAGGTAAGTTTTTAGACTCCATACTCAACAAAATTTGGTTTTCAATGTAGGTCCTATTGCTGGCATTCATGTGATTCACTGTGTGGTCTTGGGCAACCAACTGTATTGCTTTTATTTTGATTGTCTTGAATTCTAATTGAGATAGGAATATTAAAAGGTGAAATGAATAGACTGTGGTAATTCTCCTCTCGAGAGGATGAAAATTATGTCAGGAGCCTACAAACCGCCATTCAAATTGTACATTTCAATATGAACACATATGACTAACAACGTCTATTGATATCATAGTATGTACTGTTATCATAGTAAATACAATATCGAGGGGCTCGAGAGGTGGCTCGCTGATTAAGAGTACTGACCGCTCTTGCAGAGGGCCCAGGTTCGATTCCCAGTACTCATGTGAAAACTCACAGCCATCTGTAACTCCAATTCTGGGAGATTCAAAACTCTCTTACAGCCTCTGCAGCCATTGCCTGCACAGGATGCAGAGGCAAACATGCAGGGAAAACACCCATTTCATACACAATAAAAATGTTTAAAAGTAAATACAGCTTAAGATTCTTAGAGCTTGGAAAAAAAACCCTAGAACTCAGAGGAAGTGCTGGTGACCAAATCTTCACTGTGTCACTCAAATCCTTAAGGAGCGAGGAAAAAAAAAACTGTAAAGATCCTTCTTAGTTGTGTAACATTTCTTCCAGGTATGAGCTGCTATGAAGGAGTCAGTAGAATGCATGTCTCATGAATTTACCCCAAGAGTTCTACCTTTCCATCCTAGATATTTCCACAACATCTGTGCAAAAGGATTCAACTTCATCAATATATTCTTTCCTTAATGGAAAGATCATGAAATACAAGAAAATTTCTATCAATTCAAGAAACATGTGCTGATGGTTAAGTTACTTAGCTAATGAGCCGAACTATGGACAATGGAGCTGAAGCATTCAGACATAGTCCAGTCTCTATCTATATTCCTATATGTTACTCCCCTAGCTAGCTTCCTAATCCCCCCTAAAAAAAATAGGGAAAACCCCACATATTCTTCAACAGTTCTCTGGAATGGACAGAAACTGATTATTTAGTGAGCACAGAGACTGCTTCCTTCTTCAGATAAGATCCAGAATCTTAGGTGAGGAAAGAGCTGTGTCTACTCTGGTCTTTGACACTGGTTTGTTGTTTGCACATCCAAACACATTGTGTGAGGACTCCGCTCTTCTCACAATCCTGATCTGCCTAGGAATTCCAATTCTCCCTACAATCTTTCCTGACAATAGTGAAGACAAATAAAATTTAAGAGTGCCTTTTCAAAGGTGAGAAACACGGGCGGAGGTATTACACAAGTTATCTCTCACTTTCCTAAATCCAGTGTCGCAAAAGTGGACCCCTGGAAGGTTAGTGATGGGACTCATTCCAACGTGCATCACTCTAACAGAAGATTTCAGCATCTTTAATGCCTACCACATGCCCAGTGAAGAACCAGCTAGAAATGAGTCGGGAAGAATAAACAATAGGAGAAAACTTGTCTGGAGCTCTCATTTTTCACTAGGACTATTACCCGGGAGACTGTGTGAGTTGGCTCCTGAGGGTCAAAAGCCAGTAGTTAGACATTACAGAACGCGGCAGAAGGGATAGCATAAATCAAAGGCAAAGCAAAACAAAACAGCCTTTAATCTCCTTGGCTCAGCTCCATCCTGCTCTTATGCTTTCTCTCTTAATTTGTGTTTTCTGTTTTCCAGAAATTTCCAGACGGGGTGACGTCATAACTACATCTTTTAAAAGTACTTTTATAAGTGCTTATAAAATAATTACTGCTTATTGTAAGAAGACCAATAAAACAGAATTCTAAAGAAGAAAACAGAGCATTTAAAAACATTTTGACACGAATACTGTACACATTTAAGAAGGGAAAGGCTTATTCATTTGTTTGTGTGTGTGTATGCATGTGTGTGTATGCATGTGTGCGTGTCCATGTGTGTGTGTCCATGTGTGTGTGTCCATGTGTGTGTGTTCATGTGTTCCTGTGTGTGCATGTATGTGTTTCTCTCTCTCTCTCTCTCTCTCACTCTCTCTTTTGTGTGTGTGTGTGTGTGTGTGTGTGTGTGTGTGTGTGTGTGTGTGTATTCTCACTCCTGACGTGTCTATGGAGGACAGAAGTGGATGGTTCCTCTCTATCATCATCTTCATGCTCTACCTTAATTTTTCAAGACATGGTCTCTCATAAAACCTGGAAGTCACTATTTTGATTAGAGTGGCTGATCATTGGGGCTCCAGAATCTATCTGACCCTGGTCCCTGTCCAATGCTGGGATTATAGGCAGACACCACTATGTGTAGGCTTTCAGATAGAAGCTAGAGATCCTCTCATTAAGTGCTTTACCTACTCCACCATCTTCCCAGTCCCACACACAATTTTAAATCACATAATCGCAATATTCCTAATGATGATATAAAGGAAGGTGACAAAGGGAGTCTGAAAGAATCCCAGACTGAAAATCAGGAATTTAGTCACCTAGGTATCATCCATGATCTCTAAATCGATGAAGACCCAAGTAAATCTTACTGTCTCATAGCCAGCATTTTTTTTTTTTTGGTCTTAAAATGTTTATTGTCATGGTGGAAAGTGAATGAAGCTATACCCTGTGTTCTCAGGGCGGGCCCGAGGTTAGATACCTTTTGCAAGGAGGAGGGTCTGGGAAGAAATGCTTAATTGGCTATGCCCTCTGGCCTTTGAGTATCTCATGAATATGGAGATCTGTCTTGAGGCTCTGAGGCCTATAGTCATGCCCTCTTCCTGTGCTACATGACTGATGGCCACAAACCTCTCTGTGAAAGGGGCTGTAGAGGGCTGTGGCTATGTGAAAGGAACAGGGGGCAAGGCAGGAGCAAGGCTGAACTCCTACTGTCCCTTTAGGGTCTCCAGGGTTCAAGGCCTGTGCTTGACCAGGTACCCAGTTGCCTTTCACAGCCCACAGTCCCACACATTCCAACAGCTGAAGGGAGAGGGTCACTGGTTCCCCCATTGCTCTGCCTGGAGATTCAAGCAACTATTACATAAAGAAAAAAACTTTATAAAATTAATACGGACTATCAGCTCAAGAGCCAGTGAAAGGAGAATGGAATCATTTCCCAACCTTTCAACTAAGATCAAATGGAGACAATAGTGTACCAACTGCCATTCCAAAGAGGCTTATTACCCAATCGGTCTAAAAATGGATAAATATAAATAATGGTATATTTGCAACTATCTTTTATTTCTGTTTATTTACATCATTTTTACGCTGATGAGTTACCCTCTTAGGAATGAAATGACTAAATATTTCATCTCTTTTATTCTGGGAAAAGAGTCCAAACCCTGTAGCCACAAGGGACGTGCTTGCTAGAGTTGTAGGTGATATTTTGGGAGAACAAAAGTAGGTAGAAGCCTTAGGGTAACTGCCTATCCCTTCTACAAGCTTCAACATGGTGATATGCATGAGGTCCAGTGGATAATTGGAAATCCCCATATGCCTAACAGTCAAAAGTATTCCCCTGGCATGCTAAAGAAGAGTGAAGTCATATATAAGAAATATCTTACTAAGAAAGCCTATACTATCCTTCTTATACTCAAACTCCATAAAAGCACCTAACTCTAACTACAAACAATGGCCCCTTTCCAAAGCACCATCTCATGCATGCACACATATGCACATACTGCACAAGTGCGCATATGTATGCATACTAATCCTTCCAGTGTACCTCAAACAGAAAGGACCAAGGGAAGACTCTGGGTGTGGCCTCCCAGGTGTTCTGGATGCTCATCAAAAATCAATATCTCTTATCTGACCTCTTTGCCCTCTTCCAGAATTTCCCTAGAATTTTGAGTTTCAGGTGACTTCCTTTTGCATCACCACGATGATACCAATGGTCTGTGTCTACTGCTGTCTGAGAATTATCAAAATGGAGATGAAGGGTAAAGATTATCACAGAAACCTCTGGAAAAGTAAAGAAAACACTTAGCTTTCAATATAATATTGACAGCACCCTGTTGTAAGCCCTGGCCTCCTCAGCATTTGACTTTATTTGATATTTTTTAAAACTATATCTCAAAATATTTTACTCTGAGACTGTACTGTCAAGAGAAAACTATGGCTGTAAATTCTCATTATCTAAAATTTCTAAAACTAAACTTCTAAAAATGTATCATAACTGCTTTGCATGCTCAGGTTACTTAAATAATTGTGTTTTTTTTTTTTAAAGAAACATACAAAATGTCTATTTTAAATGAGTTCATTCATAAAGTGGCTATGTCACGTCCAGAAGACAATTTTTTGCTACATACCCCCTACCTCCAACGATTAGACTTTTTCGGGCTCTTTTTCCAGCATGTTTCCTAAGCATTGGAGGAGGTGATACACGTGATATATCAGTGGAGACATGATTTGTCTTCTTCCATGAATGGCCACCGATCAGTTTCCTCTCCTCATGTAAATCACCTTCCATCATGAAACTCTAGTGAAGTCAATGGATCAGAGACAAAACAAAGACATAAGATGTAGGGGGTGGATGTTACTGGGAAGAAGGACTTTGGTGGGAGATGAAGAAATATCATAAAGGTTAATTTTCATTTTTAAATATATCCTGAACAATAAAGGGGTTCGAGGCAGCCCCTATCAACTGATTTGAGGTTGTGTAGGGTTGGATCTTCTTTCTAAGTCCTGACTCTGAAAGACACATCTTTCTTCTGTTTTCTACTTTCAGATGCTGGCCCAGACCTAGGTATCCCTTTGTTCTACCCTCACTTCTGGACTCTTTGTCTCAATCCTTCTCCCCTCTCTGTCAGGCAGCTGAATGTCATCTGGGTGACAGAGTACCATACCTAACTGAAATCGCATAGTCTCCCTCCCCCATTCTCTCTGCCTCTTACTTATGAATTTACAATAAACTTCTAACTCCCTCATCAAAAGTTACTTTAATGCCTTGTTTCCATCTTATCAAATTTCTATATTACTAAACATTTCACACCCAAACATTCACATTCAAACATTTCTGTTTTTTTTTTCTAGAATTGTGTAAAAATATGTAACAGACTGTGATCATATACACCCTCCATTTCTTCCTTCCTATTATTCCAGTATCACTTTACTCTCTCCTTGTCATAACTCCATGTCCTTTTTAAAAAAAAAAAATACAGCATACTAAGGTCAATTAGGTTGAACTAGATGAATTCCAGCTCCCTCCTCTTATGAGGGAGCCACTAGCAGTTTATGGCTGCTTAGGAAACGAGAATTATTCTCTTTTGAGTGCAGCGGCTGGTTTCCATGTTCTAGTGGAGCCTCTTCACTTCCTTTTAGAAATGAAAACGCTATTGAAGATATGATTTAGTGCCTCCCATTTTTATACAAATGGTACCATGTCAAATATTTTGCATGGGTACATCTCTGGCTTTTATCAGTTCATGCTCCCCAACTTCCTTTCCATACAAAGCACAGGGTGCCTCTTAATTTTCTTTGACAGCCCTAAAAGATTGTACTTGTGAAATCCCATCCATTCAGCCAACACCTAATGGATGGTTATTTGTAATAAAGATATTTGTATGTTCAGGAAAATATATGACCATAGTTTTGGAGATATCCCATGTAGACTTGTAGGCTCAACAGGTGGTACACAATTAAAAACAATGACTTGTTCTTTTCCAAAATCTAGCTAAATTGTTCAGCCATGAAGCGTGGTGCTCCATGAACCTCTTTAGCATAGTCTATGACTGTTGTTGACAGAAGGACCAGTCTTATGCAAATCTGATACAGGTAAACAAAATTGATGTGAGTTATAATTACAATGGTTCTTGAGGATAGCATTTCACAGACATTTGCCATGTCTTCTAGCTGAATGTACTTCTCATTATGCTTTTGACACAGGGTCACATATTGAACATTAAGTCTGTCATTAAGGTGGACTACTGAACAAGAAGTCCCCACTGAATCCCCCTTTCTTGTCATTTCATTGCTGGGGTTGCAAGCATGCACTGCCACACACAGTAAGACCCAGGGATTAAACTCAAATTCTTACACTTGTAAACTGAATACTTTATCCCTGGATAAGGATAAGGATAACTGGGTAAGGAAAGTCCTTACCCAGTTGGAATATTCTTAACTATTGTTGAACATATATATGTGTTTCAGAAAAGTTTCCAGGATTTCAGATTGACTGTTCTTAAGGGGGACATGTGAAAGGGAGAAAATTCCAAAGACTTTTTACACATCAGAAAGCCATGCCTCCTCCTGATGAGGCAATTTCTAAGACAGTGTTCACTGGCTTTCCCAACAGAAAGACAGCTGCCCCTCTCCCTTATCTCACCAAAAAGTACCAGTCCATTTCAGGGAAGCCAAACTTTAATACAAAATCTTAAAGAAAAAAATAATGTTGGCAAATTTCAGTTCCCACCACTAAAATTCTATAAGTTAGTTTCTTGGTACTTTCAGCTTATAAATGATGTGATTAAATGGCAATTTGTGACTCAGTTTGTGGTCACCATTTTCAAGAAGCAGTTATTGATATAAGCTGGCAATGGGCTGTTCCTTAGGAAAAGAAGCAATTGTTATGTCTGCATGGGTGTAGATTTGACTTCTACATAGACCTATTAGGTTCCCTCAGCAAATCTGATACAGATTTCACCCCCAGATTCAGACAATTTCATCCTTTGGAGCAGATCAAGCACAGCAGAATAGATGGATGGAACGTTACCTATCCATGGCCTTGGGTTGTGAGCAGAAATGCATTCCTGAATAACTCTAAATGGATTCATCTGTGCATGACTAGAGTGATTAAAACCTCGACGCAGAGATTTCTTCACATTTTCTCAAGTTCTCATTTAATTTTACCATAGTTTATATTGACAAGATAAGGGGTATTCATGTATAAGTCAGTCTGATATATTGATTGATTTTATAATAGCTAGGTGATATTTAGTCACTAAAATACCATGAGCCGAGTAGTTCATCTGATTAGTTTCCATTTCTTCATTTTTTTCCTTTCTTTTAAAATATACAGATAGAAGTAGATGCTTATAATAAGTCCTGTAAAGAAATCAAAAGTCAAGTATGGGAAAAATTCAGATTCAGTGATTCCAACTGATGGGTCTCCAGTTGAAGGACTTTCTTAGTCTATATAATACCTATGACTTAAAGTCACAATGGCAAATCATAGTGTAAGTTTGGGGCATTTGCATTTTAACCAAGCAAGAATGTGATTTCCTTGAGGAATATTTTTTTTCTAAATAGAGAATACATTTATCCCTGCAGAATGGATAAATGCCTCCAAATTCTCTTACATAAATGAAGAATGTAGATTTCATTCTTGGCACACTGACTACAGAGTACTCTTGGATAGACAGGAATTGACCCCCTCTCAGAAGCCCTTCCATCTAGAAAGTTGACAAATACACAAGATTGCTTTACAATTATGCTATTTTCATTAATTAGCCATCCATCTTGACTCTCAATGTATGGAGGACATGAGCTATAACCCTACTGCTTGTGAATGAAGGTCATCAGACACTGAGATCTGACTTTCTGAAAATAACAATCGCTGTTTGTTCAAGTACTAGGCTGCTTAATGGTGATGCTTGGCAATTACAGGGGACCAGGTAGGCTTCCCAAGCAGGCACACGGGGATACATTGATGGAAACTTTGAAAATTCCATATGGTTTGTTCAGGCAGAACCAACGAATTTCAAAATGAACAGTGACAGATCAATTTTTAATGGTTACTCTATTATTTTTCTCTATTATGAGTACTACTTTTTAGCAGACCGTGAAAATTATGTTGACGTTTGAAAAAACATGCGATTAATTGTAACGGGACTAACATTCTGAGCAGAGCCTGTACCCGGGAAGGTGATACCAAGCAGGAGCCCCGGTTTGTGACATTGTTGGCACGCTGCAACACTTCTGTTTTATTTTTTTTAATCGACTAAATGTTGAAGATCTTAGGTGTGCCAGTGATGAATTGATAAACATCGAAGGCAGAAATTTCTGTGGGGATGCTGTTCAGAATACAGTGTTTCATTCAGCTAAAAACGAGTCTCATTTTAGAAACTCGACTGAGAGGCCAGCATGGTCGGTATTGCTACCCAGGCCAGAAGGACCTATCGATGCTTCCAGCTTCCAGCTTTTAGTATTCTTTCAGTGCTGTTGGGTTAATACCTCAGCATCACAACACAGTCACCATGTGTGAAAGGGCCTGCGGGAAATTGTAGTTTTAATTCTGAAGCACAGGCCTCCTGGATTCTTAAATGGTGATGTCCAACTTCAAAGATGGACACTGAGATGGATTTTCTAGTGGTAAATTGTCCAGGTAAGAGTTAAGCGTTATGGGTTTAGGAATCTACATGGAGTTTAAGAGACTGCTGTTTCTGGACAGCTGGTCTACATGCCTTGGTTTCTTTGATATTCTCCTCTACTTTTTTTCTGAACATCCATAATCATTTAGTGCGTGCGTGTGTGTGTGTGTGTGTGTGTGTGTGTGTGTGTGTGTGTGTGTGTGCGCGCGCGCGCGCGCACTTGTGAGCTGAGCCAATATGCTAATGTAATCATATATACCTTTGTGAACTTGAATCCTCCTTCATCACACAGTTTTTGAAGTTGAACACGGGTTGCCAGGTCAGGTGGCAAACATTCTTATCCACTGAGCCATCTATTCAGTTGCCACCTCATTTTTCCTTTGACTCAAGAATTTGAGAAGTGACATTTACCGAAGGAAGCAGAGCCTATTGAACTCACCCATGCAGGAGTCAAGGTTAACATGACAAACTTACAAACACCATATTCAAATTACCTTAGTCAAAAGATGTATAATCCAGGACTGTAAAAATATCTTGATTTTACTCAGTGATTTAAAGAAGATAAAGAGAGAGAGAGAGAGAGAGAGAGAGAGAGAGAGAGAGAGAGAGAGAGAAAATGGAATGCATCACTTGTACAAAACTGGACAGACCTGGAGACAATTGTGTCAAGTGAAAAAGCTAAGTGTCATGCTTTCTCTTATATTCAAGAACTATTAAGAAAATAAAAAAACACACAAGGACCCAAAAGCCAAAAGAGAGTGACTGAGAAGGTAGATGGAAAGGTATAAAGAAAGAGGGAAAGGGCAAATAAGAGAGAGTGATAAAGGATGGATGTTACCAATAACATTATAATGGCATATGTCATGCAGTGCCACTAACACACTACACTGGAAATACTTCCTGTAGTCTGGTATAGACGTTCATAAGTATGTATGCTTTACTTCCTTCAAAGGTCAGCAAGAGAACTATGGGCAAATCTGTGACTACATTAGAAAGTATTCTAACAAATAACCAAAATGATGCATTGATATTCTTTTTTGTGTTCCCTCAAAACTTTTCAACAATATTTTATAATTTTGTTATGTGAAAGTTTGTTGCCTGGTAGATATTTGTAGCTATTGTAATGGTGTAGCTCTCTTAGTTACTTTCAGGAAGTCCTCTATAAATATAAACCAGTACTACTGAATTTCGGATGTTTATTATTCTGCAAATTTGCTTAAAATTTCTCAAGATCTAATAGCCATTTGGTGATGTCTTCGTGCATTTCTATATATGAAATCATGTCTTCTAAAAACAGTATGAATTAGAATTTCTTTTCCAATTCCACGGTCTTTATTTATTGTTTTCTGATTTCTCTGCTAAAATATCCTGTGTTGTGTTGCACAACAAGGCCAAAATTAGCATGCTTCTCTAATTCCAGATCTTAGAGAGTAAATTTTAAGTCATTCCACAGTCAGTATAATATTAACTATTAAATTATTTAAAAAAAATGAAAGTAAATGGTTGAATTACTATGACCCTAACAGTAAGAATTTCAAGGGGAAAAGTGAAAATTATTTATTTAACCATATCTTTATTTTATGGTCATAAGTTATTTTTGTCTTTGCAACCTGCTTTGGTCCTTCAATATTTAATTGTTCCATAATTTGCCTATTTCTGCTTACCTTTCTGTGATATTTCAAGGTAAGTATGAACATAACGATTAATGGCTGCATGTAGAAGGAAATAATAAATGAGATTTGGGGGATTCGTGTTGTTGTGTTTTCTACATATCGTTTATGGACACTGCAAATATCTATATATCTTGAAGGGTATTGAGACGCATTGTTATCTGTGTATGTGTGCATACCTGTGTGACTCTATACAACGTGTTTATCAGTTCCTACAGGAGGTAGAGAAGAGCACAGGATCCTTCAGAACTGGAGTTACAAGAGAGATGAGTTACAGATGTTGGGTGCTACAAACCAGATCCAGGGACTCTGGAAGAGCAGGAAGCACTCTTAACTACAGGGCTGTTCTCTCCAGCCCCAAGATGCCAGGTTTTGTTTGTTTGTTTGTTTGGTTGGTTGGTTGGTTTTTGGTTTTGGCTTCTTAGAACTTTTATCCTATAAAACAGTGCAGTGCATGTAATGTTCATGAATGGACATTACAACCAATGTCTAGATTATCAGGTCTAATAAATACTCTCTTGACATCTGAATGACTGTAATTATTGTCTACCCCATCAATGGACACAAGGGAAACACAGAACACCAGAGAGGAGTCCCAGTGAGGATCCAGGACTGATGATATAGAGGCCTTGAACCAGACCAGTGACTCATTCCAATGAACATTTGCAAGTAAAGGTATGTGGACAAAAGGGCATACTGTGGGACACGGGAGATTTGTTTTTCTTTTGGTGGAGAGGTTGCAAGAATGGGGGTGGGTACAAGGTGGAAGAGAGAAGAGTAGGCTTGGGGTGCATGATGTGAAATTCGCTAAAAATCAATAAAAAGTTAAATACAAAAGTCACAAGTTTTCTCTGTTTTCCTCAGAATGTATGGATAGTTAAATTAGGGATATTTTAGATTATTGTGGCTTACTATTTTTGCATGAACGCTATGTGACCTTCACAGCTTAACATCCTTATCTAGTGCTCTTGTGACAGAGATCAGATATGATAGAAAACTCTCTGAGCCCATCTCAAGGACTCTGTAGTTCCTAGTGCCATTTAATGACACATCCCACCAGAAGTCCAAACCCTCTGATTCACTGAATTAAGGGTCGGCTACTATTAGTGGGCTTAGCTCCTACCTTGTCTGCCTGGGATGGAGGTTAAGAGAGTGTGTCACTGTGATGTCTTCGGCTTTCTTTTGAACATCTAGAATGTTGTATTTTTCTCTTCTTAGAGATTCAACTTTTCATGTTCCAATTTTTTTCACTCAGTATTTTCCATACCCCCTCTCCCCGGGCAGCCTGGAAAATCGTCAGTTGTGTGTATGTGGGAGTCTGCTTACAGAGGATGCCAACAGATGGCAATATTTTATCATTATTACGGTGCAGAGACCCTTCATCTGTGGACAGGGGAAGCCCAAGGAGTCGGGATCTTTGGTGTGACACATGTCACCGAAGCTTCACTCCCCCATTAACCAAGCTGTTGTTTGTGATTGTTAAGCTGCGTGTCTCACCGTGTGTCACATTCTTGACTTCTACAAGGGCCCATTACTAAGTGGCATCTGAGCCCTGTGACTCATAGAAGGTACCATGCTTGGAAAAATAAACACTGCACATTCGGCTGAGATTAGAGCCACTGGCTGGTAGGGGACTGGATGGCAGTTCATGGAAAAAGCCGTTTCTGTGATTCATCAAGCCTTCTGCTCTATCTGTGTGCTGGAAGGAAGGCAGAACTACCACCATGGAGTGATTCACATTTGCAACCACAAGGCAAACCTTCATCCTGTCTATGGCCAGCAGGGCTTGGGCCATGGAAGAGTTGTAACAACGAACAGATAGGAGGCTGATATTCCAAATTATCTAGAAAATTTGTGACCTCAAAATGAAAATTTCAGAAAAAAGATGTTCATAATTGTCTTATCTAGTTCCTAAAGATTTTGTTCCTTACCTGTCTACCTATCTCGTTCTTATCTATTTACCTATCTTCCTTTCTGTATTCTTTCTGCACTTCAAATCACTTACTTTTCTTTGTTCTGTCACCATTGGTGACGTCCATCCCTCTGCCTCCTTCCTAGAATCTTCCCATCTTCACCTTTTTTGGTCTTTCCACCTCATCCTCCGTCCAGACTCATTCTCTTCCCAGCATGCCTTGCTGGACTTCGATCCAGGAAAGGCATTCTGAGTCTTCGGAGTTGGCACGAGGGAACAGGATGCTCTTGCCAATACCACCTACCCAAAGAACTGAATTTACAAAGTGAATCCCCTCCAGCCACCATGGGCCGGAACCACTGCCAACTTTATAATTGTAAGTCGTCTAATGGTTGAAACTGGCCTGAGACTAAAGAAATGCAGGCAGATCAACGCTCCAGGTTGGGGTTTGGGAACGTTTTAGGGTTTCTCTCTGTACATGCAACTTTGGAGGCTGGATTTTAGTTCTTGATTCCCTTTAGCAATTTGGCTCACTTTCTGTTTGTGCTTCTCTTTTATAACATTTTTTTTTAAAGAAGAGAAATCTGGCCTTTTTTTTCCAGGAAGGGAAGAGCAAACACTGAAGCTGAAGCTTCTACTAACCGTCTTCTACAGACCATCCACCCTACTCACTAAGGGGTCATGACCATGTAGTCAAACAACCAAGGTCAGAGGGGTAGAAAACAGATGGGGACCAATAGTTTGCAGATTCCCCCACCTTCTTTAAAAATCTGCTTCAAAAAGTAGGTTTCTGTGAAAGAACATTTCCGAGGGTGCCTTTATAAACACTCCACTTGGGTCCTGAGCCTCTAAAAAGTGTTTTTGTGTAGGGCATTTGCCATCCAACAAGGTTTTATTGAATATCCTTCCCCACTTGTTGTTGTTACAATAATCCATGATGATTATAAACCATGCTCCATAAAATGCCACCAAACACATCCACACCAGGCAGCACCACGGGGCAGACTCAAGCCGGAGCGCCTCGGGCCATAAAACCTAGACCGCCAGGAACACGGCTGCCATTTATTTCCCTGCAGTGGGCTTTCCCTCTGTCTCTCTCTAGGCAGATTTTCCTTGTGTTGAAAGGGAACCTCTGGTCAAAAGTCAGCAAGCAAAGTTGTAGAAAGCTTTGATAGTCAGTGAAGTGAATCATGGCAACACATGGCAGCCGCATGCACCAATGGAGCCTCTTGCTGGGCGGACCTCCCTCGAAGAAGAGCCATCCCCTGGTCATCAGTCAAAGGGGCCCCCAACAGTTACATGCAGCCAATGGCTTCACCAGCTCCGCTGTGCCTGGGTCCCAATTGCCCTTTTTCCACAGGTATTGCTAAAACAAATAGCAGACACTATTTACTGGGTGTGATGCTTTCAATCGCATTAATCTAGCCAGTAAAAAAATTTATGGCTAATAAAAATTCCACCATGACATGGCTGATTGGAGGGGAGGCTGCGGGATGGAAATCCAAGCCACGCCTCTGCCTCTAGCTAGGCTTGTCTCAAACGCTGAAAGGAAGTAGGAGTCCGGGAAGAGAAAGACAGAAAAATCTCTGGGGTTGTTAAAACTAATTCAAGGGTAGATGGCTAAAACTCTTAAAGCGTTTAATAAGCCCAGACTCTGCAATGTGATTGACTGGACACCTACCCTGAAAAGCTACGTGGGCAAAGTACAGTCATCGTCTTGCTTCCAGTAGAAAAAGCACCCTAAATTCTATTTAGTCTTGTGATCACATGGTTGTTTTCGTATAATAAAACACATATTTAGAATCCAATCAGCTTACGACAAAAGCTGACGTACCTAGGGTGGGTACGCTCCCTCTTTGTCTCTCTGGATTGGTGCCAATCAGAGTTGTAGCCCTGAAATATCTGTCTCATGCCTGACTGGCTTGTGCTTGCTGAACATGGATTCAGAGGGTGTTGACTAAGATCTCTTAAAACCAGTGAGTCATCCATCCCTTTCCCAACTGAGAGACTCCTTGGTTCCCAGAGTCTCCAAACCCTGCCTGCTCCATGGTTTCTCCCTTGAGTGGGCAGCTGATCCAATTATTTATTAATGATCACAGACCACACACAGCAATGAGGATGTTATTTTAATGAATTTATATTGGAAGTCCTGCCACCAGGGCCGAGGACTTGATTAGCTTATTGCGGTTAATACTTCAAGTAGCTTATCCAATATCCATTATCCCATTCTTTCATAGTAATAGAACCCCAAATTTAATCCGTGTGGCAATATGCCCAGCCAAAAGACTTGATTTGCAAACTCCTATACGCTAAGAGTGGCCAATAAGGTGTAATTTGAAAGCGGGGAGGGGGTGTCTTTTGAGAAATCTGGATTGGGCAGCAGGACTTGAGGCATGTGCTGGCTCTTCTGTCTCAAAATTCCTTGTACTTTCTGTGGAAAGTACAATCCCAATGACTGAAACTCCAGCTGTCACCTAGGAATGTAGGCAGATATGAAGGATGGCTGTGTCCTTTAAGAATGGGGTTGCAAAGAGATGCCAGGGATAGCCTGCGTTTCTGATGACCCCATTCTAGAGTCTGAACTCTAGGCCACTAACCTCTAGATCGTTTGCATTCAAAAGAAGAAAGAAACTTCCTTTATGTTACATTACGTTTCGATGTTAGACTGGTAAGCTTAATCAAGGCCCAAGAAGTAGGAAAAAAAAATTTTTTTACACCACCGTGACCTATGCTCCACAATTAAAGTTTCAAATTTCTTAAAGGGGAAATCAATCTCATTTCTATAAAGGGGAAGAAGGATACCAGAAGCACTCATGGGAAGGTCAGAGGTCAACTTGCAGAACTCGGTCTTCTCTTCTACCATTTGAGTTCTAGGGATTGAACTCAGATTGCCAAGCTTGGCAGTAATGATCTTTCACCACTGGGCCATCTCAATGGCACCAACAATCTTGATTTACTTACACATGACTGACAACATGGTGCACTAAATACTAAATTGATGGTGCATCTAGAGTCGAAAAGATCACACTTTTGTGTCTCAGATATCTCTCATTTTCTAATGATGTGTGTGACCTTCCTTAGACCAAATTATTTACAATTGACCCCCAATGTTTGTGACTGAATAAAACTATCGACCTGCTAAAACTATTGTCAAGACAACAGAGTATATTATTTCAAATAGTGACAGTAGATAAGGAACATAAGAAAGAAATTATGTTTTCAATATGTATTTGCATTTATTTGTACTTATAACTGCCTCATGTGCAGGGTACCCTCAGAGACCAGAGGACAGTATAGAATTCCCTGGATCTACAGTGAGTATTTGTGGTATGTCAGGTATAAATGTTAGGACTCAAACTCAGATCAATACTAGGTAGTCTTAACTCCTGAGCCATCTCACCAGCCCCATGGATAAAAAATTCTCTTCTCTTCTGTCTTATACTTGTTAGTTTGAAGTTTTTAACTTTGAGTGTAGGAGATTTTGTGCTCTTCATCCATTCTTGAAAACAAGTTAAGCATCTCCGGACAGCAAACATTTAAGCAAGCCTTTCACTTCCTCGTGTCCTCAATTATTTGCCGGGACTTAGCCCCTAACATCTTCCCTTCTTCCTCTTTACAAAATGGACACAGCATACAAAACTGAAATGTTAAATAAGCCAACCAGCAAAATAAAACATACACCCAACCTGTCTTCCCTATACATGTTTCTTAAGATCATTACTTCATAAACGCCAAAGAAAATAAAAAATAATTCAACTTAGTCTGGAGATATGGCTTAGTGGGTAAAGTGCTTGTCATACAAGTATTAGGACCAGAGTTTGAGACTTAGAACTCACACATCTTATAATCCCAGAGCTTAGAGGCAGAAGCAGAGAATTCCTGAAAGACATCAGGTCAGCTACACTGTTGTGTGCTGAGGTGAATACCAAGAAACTCTGTCACAAACAAAGTGGAAGACAAGAGCCTACATCTAAGATCGGTATTTGCCCTACATGTCATGTCCCACTTATACACAGGAACATAGGAACATAGACATACACAAACACACAGATCACACACACACATATACCTCCAACACATACACATTCACGCACACACACATGCATACCACACCCCCACATGCAAGTAAATGATTTAAAAACAATCATCTTTCTCTATGTCCAACCCTTGCTTTTTCCTTCAATGCATATTTACTTATTTAGAATGTGGTGTCTCTTCATCCTGGCCACAGTGACCAAGTAAGTTCACAGTCATGATCAGGAATTCCTGGCATTCTCTGCAGTCACAAGCCATTGCTCAGTGAAATACTGTGTTTTATCACTCAAGTGTCAAGAGCACAATCCATGTCTCACTTGCAAATGTAAAAGTGTGAATTCAGATCCATGCAGCTACATGGCCATGGCGAAATGAATTGATATTAATTCAGTAATGATATTTATTTTAAGATCAAATGAGCCAATGCACAGAAAGAAGAATTAAGACTCATAGAATCTTCTTGGTCATCATCATTATTACCAGCTCATGTAGTAAATAATTGTGCCTCATTGTTAGCAGGAGCTCTAGAACTCTGTCTCCACTCCCCTCACACCCAACAGAAGTTTAACTTCAAGGCTTAAGAAAACAAAAAAAATGACTTATCCAAGTCTTTTATTTCTTATCTCTCTAAAACATGTGAAATGATTTTCCTTAAAAATGTTTACCAGAGCTGGTGTAGATTTTTTGGTAGCCTGCTTGTCTCACATGTAACAGGCTCTTGCTTTGAGCCCCAGCACTGAATAAACTGGTGTGGTGGCTTACACCTGTAATCCCAGCACTTGGGAGGTGAATGTAGGAAGATGAGCAATTCAAGTTCATGTTCCACTTCATGGTTTGAAGCCAGCCACCATATTGCATCTCTCTCTCTCTCTCTCCCCCCCCCCCCTCTCTCTCTCTGTTTCTTTCTCTCTCTCAGTGTCTCTCACTCTCTCTCCATATTTTTT
>JANHMN010000002.1:9698623-9736495 GCA_030674055.1 Rhabdomys pumilio | reverse complement strand
CCATATATATATATATATATATATATATATATATATATATATATATATGTCTGTCTCTGTCTGTCTCTCTCTCTGTCTTTCTCTCTCTTTCTCTCCATATACATATATATCTGTCTCTCTCTGTCTCTGTCTTTCTCTCTCACTCTTCATATAAGTGTGTGTCTGTCTGTCTGTCTGTCTCTCTCTCTCTCTCTCTCTCTCTCTCTGTGTGTGTGTGTGTGTGTGTGTGTGTGTGTGTGTGTATGTGTTTATCTAGGGGTTGTGGTGACAAGGTGAAATTCACCAGAAAATATGTGAAACCTTGGGGCATGTTGTTAGTTGAGTTTAGATTATATTTGTAAACAGATATTAATCTGAACTTCACCCCAACTAGTTGCTGTGGAACCTTGTTTTGGGGTGCTCATATACCTTCTTCATTGCAACTGCGGTGGCTGCCTCTCATGTTTTTAGGAAAACTGCAGGATACTAAGTTTGTTAGGAACCAGACCCAGGAGCCATTAGCAGTGGTCACATCCATACCCACAAAGATAGGTATTTTTCTTCAGTTATGTATTTTGCTCATTTCTCTCTCCATCTGGAAGAGAGAAAGAATCTGGCAGGGAAAATCAGGAATAGAGTGAACTGGGAAGAGAGGTAAAACAAGAGAGAAGGGAAAGCTGACCCAAGGAAGTAAGAACACCAACAGTCCTTGCTTTGTGTACATGACCTTGCCAGGCCTAATTTGAGTTTCAGCCTGGCACCTTTCTGCTGTCTGGAGGTACCACTTGAAAACCACACCCAGGCCTGGGATCCCATGGTACAATAATAGTCCCTTTGCCTTCTTATTTTTTCTACCTCTGACATAAGAAATAATCTGAGACAAGACCTCAAATTAACCAAAAAAATAAAGTTTATAATGAACAGTTTCAACCTGATGACTTGGGGCATTTGGAATCAGGATGTCCCTTCCTTCAGAGCAGGAAGTGATTTAGCTAATGTGTATGAGGCATTCCAGGGCAAGAAATGGACAGAGAGAAAATAGTACATATTCTTTCTCCCTTGGAGTACAATCTAAGAGAATGGTCATCCCAGAATTCATGGAAGAAGGTTTCTACCAAGGAAGAGTAAATATTATAAATATTTTTCCCTGCTGAGAGCTCAGAGCCTTCATTGTACAAGAGTCATGCCATGAAGACACCTTTTCTCAGACTCTCTTGGTTCCCCTGACAGCTCTTGCCTAGAAACTCAATAAATATACTTCTTCTGGGTTTGACTTTGATAAAGACATTACTCTGGAGGCCAGGCACTGCTTATTAGAGACTATCTTGAACTGATTAAGTGATCAACAAAGAAAATCACCTACATCTATTTCTAAATGAGGGTGCCACATTCGAATACTCCCCTGACTTAAGAAAATCGCCATGTTATTATTCTCTAAGAATGCTAACTCCGGTTATTGAGTAATGGCAGGAGTGGTCTACTTCAGTCCCACAACTAAGTGGAAAACTGGAGTTCTCTATCATTTTCTTCCACTATAGCTTTGGCCAGAAACACCACACACAACAGTTCTGTGTTGCTGAGTCAACATGGTATTCTACTGGACTCTGTCATTGCCTGGAGCAGTCTATACTGTTCAAGAGGTGAATGAATGATGATGAAAGTTGAGAGTCCTTCTCACACCGAATAGACATGCAAAGCATAAATAAATGGCCATTCTATTAGGAAAGACATAATCAATCATAAGCCTTTTGGGCTGGAGATTTGGTAAGTGACTCATGGCAATGGCAATTCACCTGAGGTTTCCCCGTCACTGGTCTTGTAATTCCTCCTCTGCACACCCTCCCAAGATACCCACTCAAAGCTAAGCATCAGCTACTGTGCCAGACTGGGACACTAGTAACCACATATCAAACAAGTTCCATCTGTAATCATAGCTCCGTCTACAAGTACCAAATGGTTTGCAAACGTCAGCGAAACTCTAGACAGGACTGGCCTTGGTACCAGGCTGGCAGCAGAGGTTGCCCACAGCTGTGGCAGCCTTAGCATCACTTGCTAAGGAGGTCTTAAATGTCCTGCACTTTCAGAAGCAGGAATGGAGGAGACAGCAGAGACACAGGAGGCAGAGCGAAAGATAAGAACTGTGAGATAAGGACTCTATTTTTGGTTCCTAAAAATACAATTTTGGCGTTATAGAAATACAACGTACCGAAGATATGGATCAAAGCCCACTCATTCCTCCAAGGGATTACTATTACAAAGATCTCTGAGATTTTATGTTAAAAGAAAACGTAACAGAGCTGATACCTTTTGCCACAGTCTGAGAGTGTAACCGTACATGGGTAACGGTGCCAGAGAATTGAGAAGTGTATTTGCCATGAAAAAAACTTGAATACTGAGGGAAAGACCCTGGAACAGTTTTCACTCTTGAATATCATTTAGTCATTAAAAGTGCTGGTATTGATGTGGGCAGCACGGCAGTTTGTGCCGATAAAGGTGGATACGGTTTGTAGGTACTTAACTATTCCTTAATAGGCCGTGCCAATGATTGTCCTTTAGTTTTGTTATTATGAAAGCAAAGACCTGTCAGTGTAGTGAAATGAGGCCAGAGAAAAAGAACAAGACAGAAAAACAGTAAGAGTTCTTGATCTTTAGTGTTGAAACTGATGAGCCCAGTGTCCAATCTCTATTAGGTCAATAGCATCAGTAATCAGCACCTTTATTAGATGAGGATATGGACACCTCTTTCCAGTTTACAATAGTCTCATCTAGAAAAAGATGGTGGATGTGTTCATGGTGAGGAATACAGGGACAGTTTGGTTGTTAGATAAATGGAGCTTTCTTTACATTTATATTTGGTAAGACTGGCAACCCTAAATGTGAAGACTTTGGTTGATGAGGTAATAGATATTTGGGAAGACAATTGGAAAGGAAAAGTTGACCGCAAGAAAATTGTCCTAAGTTCCAAAGGCTTTTTGTTCAATCTATGTATAATCCTTGTTTCTTTCATACTCCCCACTTCAACGCTGGGCCACAGTTGATTCTCTGAAAAGGTTAATTGGCTGACTCGTTTTTAGATAAAAGAGGAAGGTTAAAATAAAGCCAAAGCACACAAAGTTTTTGGTTTGAATGTTTTATTTCATGGACCAGCTCTAGGCGTCTGTCTAACCGTTTAGAACACATGCTTTGGAAATTGCAAAGCGTAATGCGTTTTAAAACTCAAATACTTGTTAAAGGCCCACACTGCTAACTCTCAAGTTATTATTCATGCTTCTATCTTAATGGCTTTCACAAATCATTTCTTTATTTTTCTTGGTGAATATTGCCGATGCTTACAAATGAGTATCATTTACCACCACCACTGTGGCCCCACCCACCACCTCCATCTCCTCTTCGGGAGCCAGAGCCCAAAGCTATAAATACAGCATACTGCTGTTAGGAGGCTCCCTCCCTGCTTTGCTTCATCCCCCAGCACGTAATGGATTTCTCTTTTTACAGTTTTAAAAGAATCAGTTAATCATTGGGTCGCCCATGATTTGAAAGTCTTTCATTTAAAATCATTAGTCTGAACAAATTGAAAAAAAAAATTACAAAGAACAAGTAAATCAAGAAAAAAAGTACAACAGGTTTTTATGGACTTTGGGTGGAAAGGAAAAAGTGATCTATGCTTAATGACGTCGGCTTAGTCATAAGATGCAGGAAGCAGTGGTTTTAAAAGGCCCAAATGGAGCTGTGTTTTGTGTGTGTGTGTCCATGTATGTGTGTGTGTGTGTCCATGTATGTGTGTGTATATGTATGCATATACATACATACATATACACACACATACATACATACACACACATATATTTTATAGTGTTAATTTCCATCATATCATGCTGTGTGGGTTGTCATGTGAAACTTCACCGTGTAAAGTCCTTTATATGCAATGTTAGAAATCTCACTCTCTCGGGGTTTCAAAAATACTTTCCAGCATCGTCATGAAGGAGGAGGACTGCACAGGTAACAGACGCTGTAAATCTATGTGCAGACTGCCTGTGGGGAAGAAGGGCAAGATGATCTGATAAGTCTAGATTTCCCCTTTATCACTATATCTTTTTTTATGCCTGCTTGCTGACTCACAGGCTTAGCTGAGTTTTCAATGTCCCAACTCCTACGAGCTCACTTGAGCATACATTCTGAGCATTTCTCCTCCAGCTCCAGTCAGTCTTACCACTACATCGTCAAGTTTCTCCTTCCACCACTGAACAATGGTATCTCTTACACTCAGTACTCCATAGGTTTTGATACACAGGCCCAGAGGGCTTTTCAACCCTGTGCACTGTTTCAGTTACCCCATATAGGTCGCTCTCCCAAAATTGCTGTAAACATCATAAAGGTGGACTTGTGTAGAAATATGAGTGCTTTGTTTTGGAAATTGTAACTATAATGCAACAGCCTCTGTCTACATTTTAGTAAATAATAAATTAACTTTGGCTCACACCTTCTATCTCTATAAAAGAAAATGTAGAGCTATTAAACATCTGGATACCGTGGGTATAATTTGAGAATAATACTAACACATGTATTTGTTTGGGGAAAATAATAATAGTATTCTTATTTCAGTCAACATGTCCTATATAAGCCAATCCACACACTTGAATAATGAGAAGAAAAGTCTAAGATATCAATCAAAAGGGCTCTCTAGCAAACAAGAGAGAGGTGTGCATGTGTGTATACATATGTACGATATATATGCATCTGTTCCCTACATGCATGTGTGTGAGTATGAGTGCACGTGTGCTTGTGCATGTGAGTGAGAGACTATGTGAGGGATTTATTCTTAATAAATGGGCACATATAATTACAGGCTTTGTTTAGTCAAAAGACTGTAGATCAAATCACTTTCTGAAAATAAAGTTAAAAGTTAATGATGTCATAGTCTTAAGCCTGAAAACTGCAGAGCTATTTGCAGGCAGGACACTCAGGCAGAATTCAGGGTCATATGCATAAGCCCTTCCACTTCAGCAAACCCCACTGTGTGCTCATATGTTTTTTAAATGACCAGATGAGGCTTATGTACATAATCAAGAATGACAACATCTCATCACAAATGTCAATCACATCTGAGGAATAGCATCACAGCAACTTCTGCATTTGTGTTTATGATACACTGATACTTAAAACCAGTGTGTCAAACACACTTTATCACTCACTAAGATGTAGGTACTGGGATACAACCTTCCATACCAAAGTGTCCTCATACAAGCCCTTGGTCCAATAACCATCTATTGATGGCCATTAACACTAAGAAAGCTACAATTTTGTTTCCATTCAAATATCTCTGTTAGGCTTATATTGAGAAGTTTTTCAATCACATGAGCCTTGTTTGGAGGGAACAAAATCACCATTATGGTCCAGGGATGAGAGCTCCAGAGCCCAGGAAATACCTTTTAAAAATGAGGGAAAAAATATCACTTCAGGATAAAAATTACCCCAGAAATCAGTATGCATGTCACAGGGTTCAGTCTATGACTGGAGGCAGAAATAGACACTTGTTTTTCTTTCAGACACACTGAAAAATTCTACTACAAAGACTCAAACAGTTATGTGAGGCTTAGTAGTTTGAATACCTGGTGTTAGTAACCCACATACAAGTATCTTGCAATTCCTCAACACTCAAAGGTTTCTATGGGTAAATTAAAGGGCTATATACTGAGAATGGTCAAATTAGATTAACCTCTCCTGGGACAGGGTTGGATCACCTGCCCAGTGGCCTTCGGGCTTCCTGGATTCTACTTGAAAGAGCTCATTCTCAGGGACTACTCTTGGTATGTAGCAATGAGTTCATATTCCAATCAGATCCCATGGAAAGGGGCATGTACATTTAAAAGCAAGAACTCTAAAATACCCAGAGTACTGTCTTAGGTAGGAAGTACTTGCATCATTTCACTTTTTCAATATCTGGGATGGTTTCTGCCACTGAAAGCAAAACTAAGGTCAACTAGCTTCATCTCTACTTTAATTGAATACTCACACTGAATGCAAAAGGCTGTCAGTGCTTGGGCTGTGTTTCAAGTCCTTAATCTCCTTTCAACTCTCTTTTTATGTATTTCTCTTCCCCCAGGTAAACGGGGAATCCCCAAAGGAAGTTCAAATTTCATTGGGACCGAGATCAAAATTTCCTGTGTTTGTAAGTCAACCACCCATCATAAAACCTGGAGAAAGAAGTGGCTAGAATCAGACTTTGCAAATCTAGTGAGTTTGAACTCTGTTGCGGTGTGCATTGAAGAAAGAATCAGGAGTGTGATGAGTAACGCAAAGTAACTTTCATCAGCCTAGTTAGCCGTAAGTGGCAGTAATAAATTTAGTGTTTGTCCATGAAATCGCACGCCCTCTGAGGCTATATGCCAGAGGAGAGAACCAGGAAAAAATGAGGGATAAAAGAGGAGACGAGAGAAGGTTAAAAATTGAGGTGAGAAGTGTCAAAATAAGAGTCACTTTTATGTTGTACAGCATTTGCAGGAGACTTAAGCAAAAGTCATAGACCTAAGCAAAAGCAATATTTTTAAGGTGCTTTAGCAGTGACTTAGATTGACTAAACTTAGCCTTTGGATTCAAACATACCAAGACTTGAAATTCACTCTGGTTTCTTAAGTGTGTCTTCATCAGTCACTCTGTGTTGGTTTTCTTAACTAAGATGATCATCACAGGCATAGCCTAGAGTTAATTAAAGGAAATTAGGGATGAGACATCCATCACAGTACACAACAAATAATAGGGGTCTCATTAAAGGGTGGCCCTGTTACTATTATTATTAGTCGTGAATTTGTGTCTAAATCCTGACCTGACCGTGCTGTTTTATTCTCAGAAATTAATTTCTTATAAAACTCTACCACACACAACGATAAAAAATGGAATGAACTGGACTCCAGGAAAAGTCGTGTCTGAGTTTATAAAGCTTCCTGGATAAAGGCTGGGAATGATAGCTGTGTAAAAGATATTGTCATAATAAATATTATAGCGAAAGAAATGAGTCTAGGTTTTTCGCTGGTAACATAAACAGTGTATGTGTACTTTATTATCTCTATGATCTAATTAGATGGATTCCTTAATTTAAGAAACATTTGACTTCTTTGGTGAGTGAAAGATGAGATGTTCCATGGGGTCAGAGGTGACAGGGAAGAATCTAATAAGCATATCAGGCTGGTAGGGAAATGAAAGGAGCAATTGCCAAATATATCCAAATTGTCTTTTTTTTTTTAAGTATAAGATAGTCTTCTAATACCACTTTTAGATCCTGGAGGCTCTGTAAGAAAACAATATATTTTCAAAGAATATGTATTATTTATGACTTATTTTGACCAAGACTGCAGATAAAATGGGGGAAATTTTAAGAAAATTTTGAAGTCAGGGTAGGTGCTCTGAGGAGCTGACATTGGGATGAGTAACCATGGAAAGACATAGGCTGGGATAGGAGTAGTTTGAGAGAAGAGAAAACTGAGTGCCATCTAACAGGAATAGGCTACTGAGCAGGGCATGGCTCAGAATGGTTGGCATCAGAAGAACAAACAGTAATGGGAAGAGGTTCACCTTCCCCAGGGTTCTGGTCTGTGCTAATCAAAGGGCTTTGGAACTGTTGTTTATCTGAGTGCCCAGAGAAACATGATGTCCATCAATCTGGCTTCACTGGGAGTCTTCAGGAAGGAAGCTGGCTTTTCCAAAATAGTGTTTTTATTAATCAGAGACTCATCCCAAGGTGGATGATCCAACCATATAAAGCTTGTCAGCTTTCAAGAATAGATCATGAGGTATCACCTCACATGGACACAGGATGATGGCGATGTCATAGTGAACAAACAGAAGCGGGTTTAAATTTTACAGACTGACGTAGTGTCTTTTCTCTGGGGTGAGCTCTGGACAAACGTCAATGCCTTGAACAAAATGCTAAAAGTTTTTTCTCTACCCTTGTGTTAAAAAAGAGTTTGTAAAAAATAAAAATAAATACTTACAGTTTAAATGATCAAGGTCTTCTTAGACCAATGTATCCTATTATGTCTTATGTATGAATCTCTGTGAATGTCAAAAAAGAAACAGGAGAAGGAGGAGGCAGATGTGGAGAAGGAGGAGGAGGAGGAGGAGGAGGAGGAGGAGGAAGGAGAAGGAGAAGGAGAAGGAGAAGGAGAAGGAGAAGGAGAAGGAGAAGAAGAAGAAGAAGAAGAAGAAGAAGAAGAAGAAGAAGAAGAAGAAGAAGAAGAAGAAGAAGAAGAAGAAGAAGAAGAAGAAGAAGAAATATGAAAATTCATAGCTGGAAATACTGTAAATTTAAATTTTAAATCCTGATAGTAAAAAGGGAGCAACGTGAGGCTAACATTTAAGAGGATGTGAAATGCTTGCATTCTGTAGGTGAGTGAAATAATGAAGCTTTCTGGAAAATAGCTTTCCATACAATTCTATAAAAATATAGAGTCTAAGATAAAGGCAGTTCACAGTAATTTAATATTATTTGGTAGTAGCAGTAGCAGTAGTAGTAGTTGTAGTAGTAGCTTGTTTTTGTAGTAGTAGCAGCAGCAGTAGTATTGTCTCCCAGTTAGACACAATATGCCTTCAAGAACACATATGTTTTCTTATGTTCAATTGCTTTTATAACCAGAATCTGTGTGCGGCAATTTTAAGTTCACCTTTTCCTGAGAACAATCTTATTATCATAAAACAAATTGATTCTGGGTATGGTAAAGCGTGCTTACAATTCCAGTCATAAGAAAGTAGAGGCTGAAGGATCACTTGTTTGAAGCCAGTGTTGACTGGGAAGGAAGGGTCTTGTTTCAAGAGCAAAATAAAAGGGCTAAAGAGGTAAATAATTTCAAAGTGAAGAACAATCTGGAGGAGTGTAAATGCTTCAATAAATAGGTGTGTGTGGAGGGGGGAATACATGCTTTTCATTTATGAAGAAAAATGTATTTCTAAGGAACAAATAAAGGTCTAAAAGAAGAAATGGAGCTATAAAATTAATTAAAATTAATTAAAAGCCTGAACTTAATTTTAAAAAAAAACTGTGACAGTATAAAAAGAAATAAGATTTAAAATGGCAATGGAAATAAAAAGAATGAACAAATCAACGCTCATTTGACACGCATTACCTTTTGGAGTTTTCATTTAAACATGTCCCTCATCTGATTTATCTTAAGTGTAAACACTTCATAAAAATGGACATTTTCCCTCAAAGTAAAAGTACAAAGTAGTCTAACCTGTTGTCATGATTCCTTAATAGAAGAGACAGCATGGAGATTTAAGTCTGTGAAAACTGGGGGTCATGGGCAAGGTCAGTGAGATGTTAGAACTTGACAGCTAACTTGCCTCATCTAAGAAATAGCTAAGAATTAGTGAAGCATCCTGCAGGGTGTGTCTCTCAGAGCATTTCATGACCCACTTACATCATGAGGACTCTAGCATAATCAGTGGGCTAAGTAATGGATCCATAATAAGCTGTCAATCTTAGGAGCTGGTCCCCCGGGACCTAGATGAAAGAAATAGACCACTGAATGTGTCCTTGAGACTCTTTCTCTTCCTGTCTTCTTTTTCTGTTGCCCTTCCCACTCTACTTCCTGTTAATCAAGAAGTAAAGACCACTCTTTCTCGCTCCCTAGGCTATAAGTTTCTACTCAAGAACACAGGATCATGACCTGAATCATGTGAAACTGTAACTCAGAATAAACTTGTCTTAAGTCATGTTTGAATTTTTGTTAGAGTGACATGGAAAGTAACTAATGTAACCAGTCAGACTCCAAAGTAAAATAACCTTTTCAATTTAAAGATAATTTTTTATTTAGAGAAAAATGCATGTGTACATATATATGTATGTGTGTATGTGTATATACATATACACATACATATATGCACACATTATATATACATAATAAATATTACCATATAAAAATATAGAATTACTTCTTTTGTATATTCTTTGTGGACCTTAACCTCTGATTTTTTTTTATTTTTTTATTCATAGAAATAATATCTAAATCATGAGTTTTTTCTTTTTTGCAGTAGTTTTCAACAACATATTTTCAATAGTTAATAAAATCTGTGTAATCCATACCCCACCACTTTTCAAGAATGTATAGTCATGGGCCTGACGAGATGGCTCAGCAGTTAAGAGCACTTGCTGCTCTTGTAGAAAACGAAGATTCCATTCCCAACACCAACAAAAGGCTCATATACATCTGTAAATACAGTTTCTTGGGATCTATACCCTCTTCTGCCCTTTACAGACACTGCATGCATGTAGTGCGCATACATAAATGAAAGGAAGTATCAATGAACATCAAATAAAAATAATAACCATTTTAAAGGGAAAGGAATGAATATCTATACAAATGTAGATGTAGATATCTAGTGTCTTCATTCATAAAACAATTCACAGATAAATATAAAATGAGTGTCACATACTAGGGGATAACTGAGGTGGGAGAGATGGCTCAGTGGTTACAAATGAAGGGATAAAATATATCATTAAGAGAATCACTAACTTCCAAAACTGCTATAGCTTTTATTATAAAAATGCCTGTTTTAAGCCATATGGTAGACCTTGTCTACATTCTAAAGAATGAGCCCTCAAGAAAGGAATACATTTATAAAATAGAAGACCTACATTCAGTCCAGAGACATCCCTAAAATATTTTTGGTCATTTACTTAACACATGGTCTTATGCCCTGGTTTGCCTGGTCTCATCCTTTGTGATGCCTCTTCTCTTGGCATAACCGTTAAAAGTGTTTTCTTTATTTCCCAGAGAATCTTTGTTTAGATCAGATAATATATGTGGCTCTGCACTTTTAAACAATATGATGTGTACATTAAGACCTCACAAAGCTTATTTTTCTTTATTTTTTTGCAAACCAATAGTATTGAGTAAGCAACTCAATACTATAAATTTGGTATCTACTATGCATATGCATAAGTGTATATTATGGACATGCATTTTATTTTACCATAGTTAATGATACACATGTATGTAAATCAGTAATGAAATTTATTCTGCTGCTCTTATACTGTCATCCACGTGTAGATATTTTTAAAGAACTTTTTGTATACATATGCATATACATCATATACATATGCATCATATACATATATATGCATATACATTATACATATACATCATATACACATACACATATACATAGAGAGATAGTCCTCACACATTTCTGATTGTATGCATTATTAATCAAGTAAGAGTTTCATTACTTGATAGTCACGATTGTTCTATGGGAAGCCTCCATAAAAGACTCAATATTCACCTAATTCAAATGGCTTCTATTTGGTCCAAAGAAAGCATGTGCTTGAAGGGTACATGTTTATTCTGATGCTGTGACAACTACTTGGCTCCTCTCCTCTGCTCCTTAAGCTCCTTGAGGATATAGAAACCTCAGCTTTCGCTTGTTAATCTCTGTGTCCCTAAGCTTTAAGTGAAGCACTTTGGACTGTTTCAGAGATCCAGGACATGTTTATAACCTTCTAATGACCATCGGGGAAGTGGTTCCTCATCTTTGAGTCATCACAGACAATTACAAAACCAGAATTTACACATTGGAAAAAATGGTTATTATTTTGAGAGGAACAACGCAAATATTCATGAATAGATGCTGATAATATTTATGTCTCGTTCTTACTGACACTCAAGCTTGATAAGTTCATATCTCACCTAAAATGATTCTGCTCCTTTCACGGTTGACTTCTGTTTTGTGCTCAAGATCGTCCTAAGAGATCTGAAGAGGGAAGGTGACAGGAGGAGGCCCATCAGATTAGCCCATCAGCTTTAGGAGGGCTGTTATATCAAAGAGGACTCCATGTCTTTTTGGTTTTGTTTTTTGTTTGTTTGTTTCTTGGTGTGTGTGTGTGTGTGTGTGTGTGTGTGTGTGTGTGTGTGTTGGTTTTCTTTTATTCTTTTTGGGGTTTTGTTTGTTTGCTTTGATTTTTTTTATTTCTGAGAAAAAAGAAGAACTTGAAATTGGATGGGTAGGAAGGTGGAGAAGATCTGGGAAGAGGTGGGGAAATGACAAAGAATATGATCAAAATACACTATACAGAAAAATGTATAGTTTCAAAAGAAAAAAACCCCACATTTTCAAGACTCCAAAGCAAGTCCTGTGTTTGTAGGCTTTCAGAAGCAACACACAATGCTGATGCTCTGAGGCACTGAACTGCACTGGAAGCCATGAAGAATGAAGCAGGCAAGTAAGAAACTAGAATATAGGACATAAAACCAGAGTGGATTGATTTTCCACTAATACCTATATAGACAAGTAAGGCTAACAGATATATTTAGATTGAACTTTAAAAGACAAAACAAAGAATATTATCACACACACATACACACACATATACACACTGTCCTCTATCCTGCTAGAGAGATTGGATGTGGCTAGAGTACTTATCATGGCTATTCTTCTAGCGGTTATTTTCAGTGTCCTCATTAGTAACTTGAACATCTTAAGACCATCCGTAGAGGGAATAGTAAAGTTAAAATAACTGACTTTGGGATAGTCTCACTCAGTCAATCATTCAGGCAAAGCTCACCATGCAAATAAATTTCAGGTTACTAACGCCAGGATCGGTATATAAGGCATAGTGCATATCGTACCCAGGAGGTTCAAATGCTGATCTTCTGTCAAACTTTCAATCCTGGCAGAAAAAGAAAAACTTATGGAGATGCCTTTGAAATATACTAAATACGAATGTAGAGCTCAAACCCAAAACACTAATATTGACAGAGAATGTTTCATAGATTAACTAATCTCTTGTCTTACTTTACTTAAAATATTGTCTATATAATTTCTACCTTCCATTAGAACATTTTTTTTACCATAAAGACAAAATAATTTTAACAATACCATCTGATCACTTCTTTGTTTAAAGTCATTTATTGACAAAACCACTATTGGTCGCAGTATATTGATACTAACTTCCTTTTAATTTTGAACCAGATTGATCTAATACACAGGTTTGATCATAATGTGAGATCTATATATTGGTCTAGTAAAAAAAAATCAACTTCTCAAATATGTGCTTCATGGTCTATATTAAATGAAGTCTTGTGCCCTGGGAATTTGGAATCTACAATGATATATTTGTGGGAAACCTAGAAAGGTTTCCTTCCTCCCTTGGAAGCCTGTGTTCGGTGTATCTTGCTTCTGTAATGATTAAAGACTCCAGGCCAAGCCTGGAGTGGACAAATGATCCTGTCCGATTCTCTTGATGTCACTACATTAGCTTCATTTGTTTGTTTCTTTCCTTTGATTCTACTGTCTTCTTCAACAATCTAAAAAAATATTACCTGAATACATTGATAACATGTTGACAAACAGCTAAGGTGATATGGTATGTAGTAATTTCAGTAATTCACAAGTGTAGTCTTAGGCTACACTTAGTAATGCCTTTCAGGAATGAGACACATTTTGTCAAAATTAACAGAATAATGCAGAGACACAAAAGTTTTAGTGTGTGTGTCTATGAATATGTACATGTTTATGAACTTGTGTGCAGGTGTCCATACAAGTAGAGGCCACAGGCTGATGTAACATGTCCTCAGCAGCTTTCCAACTTAATTTTTGACATACAGTTTCTCAATGAACCCAGAAGTCATTGATCCATTTAGGCTGATTGGTCAACAAACACCAGGAACCTCTGTCTCCCCAGCGAGTGCTGGAATTACGGTAAGCTCCACAGAGTCTGATTTTACATGGGTAGTAAGGGTTGAATTTGCGTTGTAGAGCTAGCGTTTTCTCAACTGAGCCAAGAACCAAGCCTAAATATGAAAATGTTAAGTTTTTATTTCTCACTGTAGTTAAAATGTTTTATATGACATGCCAGCTGAGACCCATGTGACATAGTTTCTTTAGTTATGATATAGTTAGGCCATGCCTCTAAAGTGAACCTGACCCTAATTATGGTTTTTCAGATGGACTATCTCAGCTCCCAGCTTTGACTGTTCCCTAAGTATTACAATCTCTTCTCTGCTGCAATAGTACATAAAACTAACTATACATGGAGCATCTTTCCAAGATCTTAAAGGTCCTGAAAATATATGGACAATGCCAAAGTAATTTCAAATGAGGCAACAAGACGAATCCCATACACATGGAAGATTCTGGTACTTCATCTAATATGTGGAACAAAGACAATGAGACTTTGTCATTGTTTCATTTTCTCTAGCCCTCTTCTACATAGACACCTATGTGGATGACTCTAAAAACATCCCTTGCTTAGATACTAAACGATCTACTTTGCTTTTGATATTTATGTTTAATTTGCTAGGAGTCATATGCACTTCCAGCAGGGTGACATGAGCTGGTATTATTCTGAACTGACTCTGAACTTGAGTGTAAAACAGAATGTTGGTCCTCATTATCTAAAGACTCACAAAAAAAAATTAGATAAGCCTAGTCGGGAACCTATTGTTTTTCTTCTCTGGAAAATTTAAGTGAGGCATTTCTACTGCTTTTGTTACTGTCGTTCAAGGTTCTAGGAACGGAGTCCAAGGTCCTGTGTGGTCAAGCAAGTGTTCCAATGAATTTCACCTCTAGCTTGTTTGTGAGTTGTGCCATCTGCTTGCCCATTATGGTGATTTACATAAGAATAGCCACCTATAGGTACATGTATTTGAATACTAACTCACCAGAAATGGAAGATTTAGGAAAAATGATGAGGAGTGGCCTTATTGGAATAGATGAGGTCTTGTTGGGAGGAGCCAAATCACTGGGCATGGACGTGGAGGTTTCCAGCTTTAGTCTCTTTCTCTGTGCCTACTACCTGTAGATTAAGATGTAAAGCTGTCAACTACTGCCATGCCTGCAAGCAAGCTTCCCGTCATGATGATCACAAACTAGCCCTCTAGAACTATAAGCAAGCCCCAATTAAATGCTTTCTTTGATAAGAATTGCCTTGCTCATAGTATCTCTTCACAGAAATAGGACTGTAACAAAGACACTTGTAAACACAACAACTGTGCTGTACTTTCAACCCAAAGTAACCAGTAGTGAGAGGTGAGACCTGTAATCACTCGCTCAATTATTCCTTCAGAGAAGTGCATCTTGCTGCCTAGTTTAGTGACTTGAAAGTCTCAATATGCATGTTATCCACCCAAGTAAGAGACACAGAGTTTAAATGCATACATACATAAACACGTGAGCAAAGCTATGAGCAAAGCTAGTTAACATGCCTACACAGTCTGAGCACAAGATACTGGCTCCCTCTCAATGATGCTAATCACAGCATGGATCTATATAATCTGGGAAGCATTCCTGGTATTATTCATTAGTCTTATTCCAAATCAAATTATACGAACAAAACTGAACAAGTTACAAAACCCTGACTTTTCTCCACATTTGATAATGGTGATACAGCGTCTATTTTAAGTGCCTTAGTTCCTACTAATGTTAACAAAATGTTTTGGCGGAAGTGGCTTTGTAAGTGGGGATGTTTCTTTGGAAGAAGGGCACATGTAGCCACAATAGGTTCCCAGACTATTCCAATTCTTGGATATATTTTTTTTTCAGCTACAAAATGAAAAGTGTATCAACACTGGTATTTATCTTAAGCCTCCACCTCAGTGATGAAGCTTGGAAAACACATGCAAACCTAGGTACATTATATCTGGTGCTGCACACTTTTGGTAAAACTATAGATTCAGGGTCTCTAAAAGCAACTCATCTGCAAAGTTTCACTGCAGTCTGCGAAGGATGAGGAATGTCCACGCATGTAGCATAACTATGTTTTTTAGCTACTCTAAGTAAAGCAATAGCTTACTGAGGTAGGCACCTGGAAGACCAAATATTGCTTTTACTTAAGTGAATTAGCAATTACGAATCAGGAAGAAATATTAGGACCAACAGAGACCTGATGCCTAGGTGATGTTTTCCCAAGTTGGGCCTTATATAAGCCATGGAAAGAATGTGTATTATACCTATGCTGTGTGCCCCCACTACCTCCTACCTAGTTTATGAAGGTAATTAGTACTTGCTGAAATCGGACCTCACACTCACTGTGGCTTAAGTCTCAAGTAATGGTTTCTGGTGCAGAATACTTTGCACCTCCGTGGGGGAACCTTCCCCTGACAAGGATTATCCAATTAAATTAGAAATTTGAGTTTCTGGCATAATGCATGTTTTCAGAGGACAAGAGAGTTAAGTTGACTGAGTTTATATAAGGTAGCTATGGGGAGATGGAGAAGGGGAAACAGAGATGGGTACCCAACTGCATCTTTATTTCTTCTTCGGTAGACTCTGTGCTCCAGAGCCTGACTGGGAGACTGGACTTTCCTAAATTGCAGTCACCCTGAAATGTTTCGACAGGAACCATTACAGGCCTGTCATGGCTTGCCTTACAGAAACATATTCCCACAGACAGAACAACAGAGCAGGTTCAACAGCAGGTTACAGACTTGTAGTCAGCCAGACACTGACAGTCCTCACAGGCAGTTCAGGACAAACACAGCTGATTGTTATTAGTTTTTGACAGCACTATTCTGACACCAATCATTCTAGGCTGGTTGTCTCTTTATTCTGTTGCTTATTGTTACCTGTATTCCTAATTAGCTACATACAACGTAACGCAACATATCTATATATGTTCATATGTATACACACATGCACGGGATAGTAATTTTGTTGTTATTTGTTTATTTTGCTTTGCTAAGCATTTTAATTCGTTTTACTGATGTTCATCAACATATATTAATTACACACAAGAATGGGTGTCATGATATTTTCAAGCAGATATATCATGCATTTTGATGGTATTCACTCCAGTTACCCTCTCTTGTCCCTCTCCCACGCCAGCTGATCTCTTTCTTGTCCTGAACCACTCTGCCTCCTACTCTCATGTCTTTAAAAATAAAAGTCCTATAGAGAAATTTGCACTGTCTGTATCTTTCTAAAAGGCCTTCCTTGTAAAGAGAACAAATCCTCACTTCCCCCTAGGTAGGCTAGTCCATATACCACACACCCCATAAACAAGTCTTGGGGGTTGGTGTTATGCCATTTTTCCCCATTACATTCAGATAACTTACCAGAATCCACAGACTTTTGTTCTTGTCTGCCTTCTTCATTAGAGGCTGAACATATTTAGAACTAGCAAAGGCCCTGACATACAAAACTCTGGGTGAAGGAAGAGAAGTAGTGAGTCCTTGGCTTTCTACTGCTAGACATGAAGCCAGCAGTAGCAAGTCAACGCTCTTGGATATTTGGAGTGGTTGTGACATCAAGAACCTCAAAAGCTGAAAGAATAAGGCTCCAAATTTGCTAGATTTTAAGGATCTAGTGCCACCCCAAGGAAGGGCCCAGAGTTTGGTTTAGAAGAGCCATTAAGGGGATGGAGAGCTAGAAAATCACACTAGAAAAGGGAGATGGGAAAGACTCAAGTTCTGAAACTGCTCTAAAATGTAATCTCAGGAGACACATAGTATTAATCTCTCTATTATGCTACAGCATAGGCTCAGATAAAAAAAATAAAATGCATAAGGAGAATACACTTATAAACTGGCAATGGGAGACATGGAAAAGCAATCCATTAAGAATAATAATCCATAGACGCTCTTACTTTGAGAATTTAGATTTTCCTGACCCAATCCCCTCCCAGCACCTAAAAGGGATTTTTTTTAAATAATTAAAAAAAAGAATCAAACTAAATTGACTGAATATCTTAAAATTTTCAGTAAAAGAAACAATGGAGAATAGGAGTAAGTCCCACCCCACCCCCTTAGGACCCATCTCTAAGCCAGAGCAAGTGTGAACAAAAAGAAATTCTGTTAAGCAGCTCCCTAGGATTGTGCTTCAGATGCATAAGTAGCTCCTTGGTGTGCTCCTTTGGCCTGTGGTACAATTAATTAGGCCACAGTTGTTTATTTTGAGACATTTAACTAGAGACCTTCTTGAGAGAGAGGCCTTCTCCCGTAGTCATTCTTGCTTTCCTCTAAGTGTGGGAACCTTTATCTAATTGGATTGACTGGAAGTGTCCTGATCACCGGGTGAGCTGGGCAGGCAGTGAGTAAACCAGGAACATTCACATGGAAATGAGCTTAATTACACAGCATCCATGCATCTAATGACTGCACCTGCAGGGCCACAACAACCTCCCTTTAACTCACTTTCACAATTAGAAAGAGCAGCTGCATTCGATTCCACAGTTAGAGTTTAAAAAATCTGTAATGATCCCCAACAGAATAGGGGTGCAGGGGGTGGGGGCGAGGAAGGACAGGATTCTTCCCCCTTCATATGTCCTTCCCCAGCCACCTGCTGATTGTGCTAATCCGGGAGAGTCTTGGGCACTGGCACACCAGCATAAGAATCTGCAGCCAGTCCTGGCTATGTTCCCCAGCCCCAGCCTCTCCATGCCATCTGACTAGGATTAGAGAAGTTCTCATCTGTCAAGACTGATGAAGACAGTGATGGAGATTTATGGTGAGAAAGGTCATAAGAACTTATAGACGAGGAAGGCTTTATCAGTACTCAAACTTTACTAGAAATAGAACAAATTGTGTGTGTGTGTGTGTGTGTGTGTGTGTGTGTGTGTACTCATGCAAGCATGTGTATGCATGTATGTACACGTGTCAGTCCCTACATGTATCTTTAATACATACACGCTGATTTATTATAAACACTAAAACATGTAATTATGAGGCTGACAGTTCACAACATTTGCAGTCTACAAATTGGAAAGCCAGGAGAACTTACTTATAGGTAGCTTTTGGCTGGAGATCAGCAGGTTTTGAGTCTGTGGAAGAACCAAGTTCAAGGTTCCTCAAAGGAAGGAATCTGATGCCCTACGCTCCGTGGCAATCAGGCAGGAATGGTCTCTTACACAGGGAACCCCAGCATGGTTGTTGTATTTCAATGCTCAGCTGACAAGATGAGCTCAACCTGAATGAGAGAATGCCATCTTCTTCCCTTAGCCTATAAATTTAAATGTTAAACTCATTCCCAAACATCTTCACCTAAAGAAATATTTGACCATAACCAGGTACCTCACAGACCAATCAAGCCATCAAGTCAGTACACAAAATTAACCATTGTGCAAGCCATTTTCAAAGTCATGAACGGATTGCTTGTGAATGGATCAGTAGGATTGAACAATACCCTGAAAATCAGGTGTCTTTTTATTCATCCACCCCCTCCCCCATCCACATTATCAAAACCCTCCAACCCTCATCTTCATTTTTTTTCCCTCATAGCCAAAGAACATCACCCAGGACAGGTATTGTTTCACGACTCTCTAAAAGACTAAGCCATGGTATGGTCAGGTTGAGTTGGTACGTTCCCATTTAACAAATATCAGCTTCCAAATTGGGGAGCTCTTTATATTGTTGTCAGCGAGGTTGTTGAATAAACCAGACACTTGTGTAGCCAAGTTCAAAAACTTCCTGAAAACAGGTAATTACCCCACTAAAAGTGTTAACCCCATAATTTTATAGTCAAATCTATTTGGGGACCCAAAGGATTTCCCCAGCTGAGAAAGAGACTGGGCTGCTGGAAATAGAAATCTGCTGTCACACGACTCCAAACTGTAGCAATATACTTGAGAATCTAAGAACAATCCTTAGAGAGGAAGTTTGGATGTTGATGGGTATTGTATGTATTTTCAAGGGGATTGAAGAGATGGAGCAGATTCACATAGGGATATGCAAAATTTGAAATCCATTACAATAATTAAATACATACATACATACATATGTGTGTGTGTGTGTGTGTGTGTGTGTGTGTGTGTGTGTGTGTGTGTATCCACACTAGAGTGTTCATTCTTTTATCTTAAGAAAAGCATGTCACTATGTAACCTAGGCTAGCCCCAAACTTGTGGTCTTCCTGCCTCTGTCCTTTGAATCCTCTGTTATAGATCTGTGCCAGCAAACCCTTCTCACCTTATATTCTTACTAATATTTTGTGGGGCACAAAAGACAAGCCGTGGAGGTACAACCTCTGACCATCTTCGACAAGGGGCTTAGAAACAGTTTTCCTTAGTGCTGTGATCTGTCTGAGCAGCATTACAGGAACTTTAGCTACTAGGATAGGAGGGGAACTTTAGCTTGCCCTAAAGAGAAGCCGCCTAAACTCTACTACCTGTCTCAAATAAAGCTACACACATCCAGCACTGCCTAAAGAAAGGACATTAAGGTGCTTATTGTATGTGTTGGGTAAGGTGGTCCACTGAGGGTGACTGAGGGAGGAGAAGCTCCACATCTTGCCCAGCTCTTTGCTTTAAGGTTCAATAGCACACGCAGTTGATAGGTGAATGGCTTTTTTTCCCACGAAGTAAGCAAGCAGAACTTGCATTGTTATTTATTTATTTATTTATTTATTTATTTATTTTGGAAAACGGACTGACTTCCTGTCCTTCTAGCTGTCTAGACACAAGCCCATTTGTTAAAGTCCTAAAAACACCAGGCTATCTCCATTTTACACGCATCCAAGTAAGATAAGTAGAGCTGCTTTGCAAAGATTCATGCCTGTGCACGTTACTCACAGCTGTACCTCCTCAGAGGCAACAAGAGAGTCATGTCCCAGCTAGAGACTCTGACCTCAAACCCTGTTGCCATCATGAAGGATCCTTTGCCAAGGCATGAAACACCACACGTAGTGAGAGGGTAGGCATAAGGAAGGCACTTGGGTAAACCGTGCCCAGAGTGGGAAATCACAGACCTGACTTATTACAGGTGAACGGATGCTAAGAACTCACTTGTCGCTCTTCAGCAGTGACACTTTGCTAGTTTCTGCCTGGCTGGGTCTAACTCCTGTTGTGCAGAAGCTAAAGATCACACAACATACAGAACACTTCAGTGTCTTGTGGCTATCACCAGTAGCTCAAGAGTTGTGCTTCTGACTCTATGGCAACTATTTATATTTAAGACAACTTGAAAACTACAACCTTCCCAGGACAACAAAGAGTCAAAGGGGTACAATATAGTGTTATCAGTTAAAAAGAACCCTGTATGTGCTTTTCAAAAGCCACCATTTGGTTTAATTTGGATTCTCAAAAGACAAAAAACAGTTCACTCAACAAGACTTCTGTTTACACTTGGGGAGGCTCATTTCGCTTGTTCTGTTTTCCAAAAAGCGCAGTGATTCTGTAATATGTTTTGGTGGCATCATTTCAAATCAAAACAAGGGAAGTGGTTCTCCCAACTGAAGCCAGAGGCCAAGCTGAATAAGGACTTGCTAAGTCAATTCAATTGGTTGCTTATTTACACGGCTCGCTCCCTCCTTCCTTTGGGAATCTGTATTAAAACATAGCACACACACACACACACACACACACACACACACACATACACTCTCTTTCTCTCACACATACACCAATCTTAGCTATCAGAACATAAGAGAATGTAACATTCTATGAAATAAAAGAAATGTTTATACTATAACATAATCACACCTTCTCCCTACTCCCGTGATTGATTCTGGGATGCACCATGAGTATCAAAACAGAAAATTCCTCACACTTTAGCTATGTATCCATAGGTTTTTTTGTTTTTTTGTTTGTTTGTTTATAATCTACACACATCTCCGAAACACTGTAAAGATTCCCTCTATTACTTAAAATGCTTCATACTTTGTAAATGATATTTAAACAACACCCACAATTACAGAATCCAGATAATAAAATGTCTGTGGTGTTTTCGGAGTCCCAATTTCCCCACCAATATCCTCAATCTCTGTTGTCTAAATGTGCTAGTATAGAGCCTGCAGAGACTAAAGGTTGAATGTAAAGGTGCCCTTTTGACAGTTCTAGAGAGAAAGGGTACATAGAGTATAGGTAAACAGTTTAAGATGAGAGACAAACCTTCACTTAATCTAGCCTAGTCTAACATGTTACCATTTTTTTCTTCTTGTGAAGGGAAAAAAAAAACCCTCTAAAGCTGGTTTGTGATTGGTAAGTTAACCTGTGGCCCCAAAGAGAAAAGAGCCACTAACCCCTCACACAATGGAGGACACTACAGAGGCATGCCCACTCCCAGATTTAACGTTCTGTATCTATGTGGTTCTGGAAGATATGAGAGGTTTGAGTTGTACCAACATCTGGAGGAGGCATTGTTATGAATGTAGAGATTCCCACAGTAGCTGTGGATGCTGCTAACTCAGACTGGCTACAGCCGAATTTTATTATTAAAAACGTGTTTTTTTTTTCTCTCTTTTTTTCCCAGACACTGCAGAGACAAGAAAATGCAAATGTCTTAAACTGGGGCTACCTGTGATGTGTGCTGAGAATGTTTCTAGTTCATTCATCCACCTGCTCCATCAACAAAGCTCTATAAGGCATCTAATCTATAAGAAGCATTGGGCTAATGCAAGGTCTTCTTGCAGAAATCATATTCTAGAAGGTTCTACGTGACAAGAAAGACGTGGAGATAACAGTTAAGTGCATGGGAGATGGCTCAATCAGTAAATTGCTTACCATACCAACCTGAGAACCTATGTTCAATCCTCACTCCTCACATGTAAAAGTCAAGTATGGTAAAATAATTATAATCCCAGTACTGGGGGGAGGGTGGGGTAGAGGACCCCACGTGCTTGTTCAGCAGTGGGCTTAGCTTAATGGGCAAGTTTCAGGACAAGTGAGAGAGACCTTGTCTCTAAAAGTAATGTGATGAGCTCTTGCCAATGCCACCAAGGATAATATCTAACCTCCATGGCCATATGCACACTCTGAACCCTCACCCTCACATAAACACAGGAATGCACACATACACCTAAACAGCTATGCACATAAATCAAAGGAGAAAAATATAAACAAGCCTAGGTAGTAATTTTTTATTACGAGGACAAAGCAGAATAATATAAGACGTGAGAAAGTGCCACCGAGGTGTGTAAGCTGCTGCTTTTGACTAAGTAGTAAGACAAGAACTTCCTGCCATGGTAGTGTCTGACCTGAGGCCTGAATGCAAGATGGAGCCAAACATGTTACTACCTGCACAGTAGCTGCCTGACACGTTTTAAGGCTCCATTGTCAACCCAGTGTCTTTGGGAGTATGTATTCTCTCATCCCAGCCCCTTATAGTCTGGCCTTCAACATGAATCTACTTGGTCCTCCCCACAGTGCTTCTTTTAAATCTCTTTTCTCCATCTCTTTGGGTTTCTTCGTTCATGACCTTTTGTGGTTTTTGTAGTTATAACTCCATTCCTCCATCCTTTTTTTTTCTCCAAATTCCCCCATCCTCAAGAAATTTTGCAAATGATACTTTATCCATGCAGCTTTTCCTAAACCGCTTTGAGTGGTTGGTTCATCCTTGCAATCCCGTCTTGAAATGTATACGTCTTTCCATGTCATTCTGGCATCTTTCTTCACCCAGTTCCTTAGTTATTGGTGCACAGATTGGGGTCTCCTTATCGAGCTCTTTACAGGCGAGGATGTCTTCCTGTCTTAACCCTTAACCTCTCTCCTAGTCCCTCAGCGAAAGTTATGCCAGGTCCTCCGTGGCAAATGTTTAGGGAAGAAAGCTAGCCTCTACCTGGAAGAGTCAGGGCTTTCCCTGTGTGTGCACATGCGCATATGTGATTACTAAGTACGGGGTGGGGGCATGAATGGTGATCACAGCAGACTAAGGAAAGGCAGAGACTCAGATCGCCAGCATCTTAATAAGGACCGAATGCTTGCTGCCTCATTTGTGATGCTTCTGTCACATTTAACAGGTGTTGGGCCACAGCTGGAGCTCAGTGCGAAGATAGCCACACTCTCCGATGTGATCCTGACAGAAACAACTGTGCTTGTGAGCCAAGAAATTATTTCTAACGATGATGTAGTCCAGCCCTGCTCAGAACTTCTGTCTGGATTAAGGGGAACATTTGAAAGGCACAGGCCAGCAGGAGCAGCCAGGGAAGTGGGAGCATTGCATATTCTGGCTAGCCTCGCTCCTCCCTGATACCCTTTCAGAGAGGGCTAACTTGCATAGTCTTTCATTATCTTCATTTCCAACACACGCTTATAGAATATTAAATCTAAGACATGACCTTTAGAGGACATTTTTTTAAAAAGACGACTCTACCGACTTAAGAGGCAATATACTCTCTCAAGGGCCTCATTGGGTTACTAGGGACTAGCAACCAAGACACGAAACTTCAAACACAACTACACATCCCTTGTTTTCCATCCTGAGGAGGCTTTTATTTTGTTTGGTTGTCTATCAAATTGTCTTTTAAGGGATTTAGACAAATTGCTTCAGGAGTGGGGGTGGGGGTGGAGCAATCCCTTGTTTCCAAAGATATGCAAATACAAAGAAGCTTAAAGGAAAAAAAAATACTCAATTGATGACACTTCACACCTGTTGCCTCATGCCTGGCACAGAGCCATCGAAAACAGAGTAGGTAGGTGGTGTTTATCTCCCTATGTCTCCTCGAGTTTCAAAATAACTGATTTTCAAGAAGGGATGCAGCTGGAATTGTTCTCAGTGTCACTCAAAGGGAACTGGATGCAAAGAAGGCACTATGGAAACAAGAAAGAAACAAACAAGCCAGGAGCCAGACAGAAGGGGAGGTGGGGGCTTGTTGGTGTCAGCAATAACAACAAGAATTGACGTTTGTTACATGTTAAGCACACAGCATTGTCTCCTGGAAATGACATAAATCAGAAATTTCCTGTACGGCTTATAAAATCGCAGCCCATCTTTGGATTGACAAGGTCACATTAGATGGTGCTTCCCAAAAGAGCTGGAACTCTCCGGCTTTTATTTGCTCTGGGCAGGGGAAATGAGAAACCACTTCTTTGACTGTCTTAGGCTTGTTGGTGCTGTTCTCTGGGAGGCTGTTTAAGAGTCATAAATGGTATAGATTGTAACTAGTGTTTATTGACAGGGTACTCCCCTAGCCAGTGTTTCCAAGCACTTCACCATGGAATCCTAGTTAACGGGAGCCTAACCGTGAGGCTGTAAGAGCCATTTATCTCTGTGTCTAAAGAAACAGGAACTGGATCTCAGAGAGGTGAAGCCAGCTGGGTGTCAAGGTCACACAGCTGGGGAACCTTGCACTTTGAATTTGAGCACCAATGTGACTACAGCTTGTATCTAATTGAACCAGCTAGTCCATTTATTAACCGATCAGCTACTACTTAATGAGTTTAATTGGGTGATGTTCAGACTTACTGGGAGGGCAAAATGTTATATCTTCTGAAATGTTTATTTAACTGGACAACTTTCTCTTGGCAATGGGACCCTTCATCTGGAATGACGTTATATGTGAATATTTAAATCAAAAAACACCTCCTCGGCCAGATAGTTGTTTTAATATTGGATTAATCTTAGGCAATGGCCACATGTGATAAGATTAGGTAATTCCCCTCCTTCCTCTTCTCTCTCTTTCCCTCTCCCTCTCTCTCCCTCTCCCTCTCCCTCCCTCTGTGTGTGTGTGTGTGTGTGTGTGTGTGTGTGTGTGTGTGTGTGTGTATAAATTTATGTCAGAGCTAGGAGCATGATAAGTTAAAGGACTCAGTCACTTGCATTGGCTTCTGAGGGCTATCTCATAAAAACTTAGAGTCAATGTCCTTAGATTTGTATTTTTAATCATCTTTTAATAAAATGACTCGACAGCTTTTTATGGAACAACCCTTCCAATGGAAGAATATAAATAAGAGAGAAACATAGAACTAAGTATATAATAGACTGTTTTTCTTTAAAAGACATAAACTCCTCATGGGTCTACATATGGAATAAGGGCAACAGTACGGACCTTCCTGATGGTGTGTCTCTTAAGCAGAGTGTTGGCCAGGAGCAACTAACAATTTTAACATTTAAGTGTCCACTGGAAGACTTGCTAATGGTTTGTACTCGATATCTGTGCTTCCTCGATCTACTGTTCTCTAGGCCCAGGATATTGGATTTGAACCAGCTCTATGTCTGACAACAGAGAGTTATGATTTTGGAAACGCGTTTCACAGATAGCTTTTACTTTCCTGGTTGGTGGCTGCTATCCTGTCAATCTACTTCAACTGCATTCCCAGATCCTATAAATCTCACGCATCACTGATTTATCATACATACCATTGATTGACTTAGAATTAAAATGTTAAAAGCAATCAATGTAAAACCTCATACATTTTCAGATACCTCAATTCAGAAAGGTCAAAGTCGGAGATGTAAATCCGAGCTACAAACCTGAGATACTCTTGGATGTCATCTGCTAACCCATGTGAGTTCTGATGGCTTCAGGAGCTAAGGACTGGCTTGTATTTTGGACTAATCAACTGGTTGTAGTATAATTAGAAAACACTCAATACATTTGAATGAACATATTTGTTAGACATGTATTGTATGTATAATAGAGAACTTTTATTATAAACCCCCAAAGTGAAAATAAGTCCCTCATGTATGTATTAAGCATAAAGAGTTACTTCTGTTTTTTTCAGAATGATTGTGACTTCTGTTGGTCTATTTGTTCAGTTCTCCACATCCAATAAACAAAGAAGCCAAGATGTCCAATAAGCTTAGGAAACTATTATCTTCAATTTGTTTTGTTTTGCTACTTACTTTTATTGAAATTTCAAGACATGTAATGTTCACCATGACTTAGGAACCAAGCAACACAGTATATGAGCCTTGTTCTTAGGGCCACAAGGGACCTCTTGGGTAAGATTAGATGGCTTAGGAGGCCTCCTGTTCACACCCTGGTGTCCTTAGGAACTGTGAAACATTACCAACTCCTAACATTTTCCAAATCTGGTCCCTCTAGGAGGGAGCCAGCACTTAGTTTCTTCAATTCCCCCTAGGCCCATACTGGCTTGGCCCTGCCCTGATTCCTTTGTGAGAACTGGCTTCCAGCTCACCTTCTCCTGCAGAGGCTCTTTAATTGGCTGCCTGATAAATGACACACTGTATTCTTTTTTTTTTATTGGGATAATTCCCAGGCAACTGATTGGTTGCGGAAATGACAGTTACAAGAGGATTACTGGCTGGGCTGGAGTCTCGCTTATTAACCCACACAGGTGGGACTGGCATTTGTCAGGCAGAGTTTCCTCCTGTATCCATCTCTCTTGCTGCAAGGCAGACCTCTGGCTCATGTCAAGATGTTGAAAGTAAATTCCTCAACACAGAAGAAGCCTGAAACTCAACCTTTGCTCTCAGGCTCTGTTAAGGGAGTTAATTCAATGGGGGAGAGTTCAAGGAATTATTTGAAGGACTCAGAACTTTAAAAACAAGAATGGATAAATCTGGGAGATGGGGTGAAGAAATGGTTTTGGGTATTGAGGCATAAGTAAATTCCAAGGACAGTATCATTTCTCTGGAAAATTCTATCTATATCTTGACAGTTTTGCAGAATCAAACCAAACTTTATGTTTTTCTTGTATTGTATCCATGTGTGACCCAACAACATGTTTCTTCTTCCTGTCAGCAGAGGACTGGCTTATGTGGAGATGGGCATTTGACCCTTCTAGTTATCTGCACAACCCAAGGCTAAGTTCCTTTTGAAGGACTAAGTGATCCCTGTGTGTTATGCATGATCCTTAGACTTGTTTCTTTGTTTGTTTGCTTGCTTGCTTGCTTGCTTGCTTGCTTGCTTATTACAAGAATACCTTATATGCTTTGCTGACAGCATCCAATTTTAGACATGTGAGTCAAGGACAGCTGAAATTTGGCAACTGAGTCATCCCTCTTTTCAACTGGAGGAGCTCAGCTTTGAATCAGTCCCATAGTTCCCTTTAATCCATGCATATGTTCAGCTTGGCCATCAATTAAGCTATGCTAAGCCCATAGATACCCTCTACTAAACAGGTACCATGAGTCCTTGTCATTCTCACATCCTTGAGTCATCACAACACATGATACCACTGTCTCAACACAGCATTCCCTCTAGTTTCCAATGCTCTCATTATTCCTGAGAGGCAAAGAAAATATTGTCATAACACTCAATTAATTAAAGAAATACCTGTAGCTGGTGAGAAGGCTCAGTTTGTGTGATTTCCACTGCATAAGCTTGAAGACCCAAGTTTGAATCCCTAGCTCATTCACAGAGCCTTGCATGGCTACAGGTGCCTGTACTAAGTTATAGGAGGTGCGGTTTGGGGGTCAGAGACAGAAAGATGGCTGGAGCTTGCTGACCAGCCATCCTAGCCAAAACATGATAAGCTTCAGAGTCAGAGAGACTCAGCTTCAAAGGAATATAACAGAGATGAACAGAAGAAGGTACCATACATCCTCCTCTGGCCTCTGCAGAGACCCACCTTCTCTCTTCTACCCTTACACACACATGCATAAACACAAAGGAATAAAATAAAATAAATAAATTATAAATTTTCACATTTAAAAACTGTGGTGTTAAAGGGGGAAGAAAATGATTCCTTACTTAAAACTGAGGAAGAAGAGTGGGCCTAATTTCACGGAAAGTCCTTCAGTGATATTCCTGGTTTGGTTCCTCATGATTTTGACATTCAATTCCTTCCCCCAAATCCTAGGACTGTATTTAACTACTAGGAGTCCAGTACTACAGCACTGGGCCTGGGTGGCTCCCTGGGAACAGTCCTTGCTGTTTGTTTTGTTGTTCTGGCTCCCTCCTTGCTTTCTAATCAGACCTCAAATCCCCCCTCCAAAGAGTAGAAAGGCAACTTGAAGAATGGCATCTTCAATCAGGCCTTAAAAATGATACCACGTGTGTTGGTTCATGCTGCCTCTCTGCTTGCCATCTTTGTTCCATGTTCTTCATCTGTGTATGGCTTTCTACACGTCTTGAGTGTTAATCTTACTTCTGGTTTCTTCATAATACTTTATCTGATGCTACAAATCCCCAGCAACATGGTAAGCTCTGAGTTCTTTCTATATTTTATTGCCATAAATTAATAAGACTTTAATTAAATAATTCAGCAATTAAATGATTAATACTTGTCTTTTACAATATGCCAAGATAATTAAATTAAGTACCGTCTTGGAAGCGGTGGTTACTATCATTGGAAAAGGTATAAGTCACGGTGTTAGAAAGACCCAAGAGTAATTTTTTTCCTGTCATTTACTGACCCGTGACCTTGAGTGTATTTCTTGTCTTTTCAATACTGCACTTATGTTTTGGAAGAAGTGGGAATAAAACAAAAGTACCTCTTAAGTGTATAAGATAAGGTACTAGATGTGATTTTTCTGAACATACTGTCTAACATGCTCCCTGAATGCAAACATCAACTCTTCTATGCATTCCTTCTTTCTCAGAAGCTGCCTGTGTACTCCACTCTCAGTAATTAATCACAGCTTGTTGATTGATACTGCTACAATCATGGATTTCTTTGCCCTTTTCTGTCTCTCTGAGCATTTACTTATCTTCAGAAGATAGCCTGGCTCTCTGTAGGTCAGATCCTTCACAGAGAAACAGGTGATGTTGGCTGGAGGGAGTGAATGCCTGAGACAGCACATCGCGTTCAGAAACAGAATGGGAGAGGCCACCAAAAGAATCCTACCAAGCAAAGTAGAAACACGTCACCACAAGGAGCTATTTTGGGATACAAGGGCCAGAGAAATAGTGTACAGCCAAAAATAAATAGCCTGCTGTAAGCTTTGCCTTTTAATAATATAATAATTGAAGGGTTGATGCAGTTAGGGGCCTTTTAAGAAGTCTAATGGATGCTTCCATTAGAAGAGGAAGGAGCTCTAGAGGAAGAACTACCCTCTGGCTTTTCTCCGGACTTTTCTCAGATCTTTTCTCTCTTCTTCCCCTTTCTCCCTGGCAAGGTTTTTCTACAACATCCCCTAGAGGGCGCAATGACTCTCTTCCTCATGTGTTCCCAGTTAAAGACCCTGGGCAAATAGACTGTTAGAAAGGGAATGTGTTCTAAGCAAACTAGGTCCAACTAGTCACCGTGCAGCTGTAAAGAAGCCAGACTCAAGTCGAGCTTGATAGCTTCAGTAACTGGCACAAAGCGCCTACTATGTGCCTGCCTTTTTCTGTTGGCACCATCTTTCAGTTTGGACATGATAATAAATTTCATCTCCCGTCTTCACTGTCCAAAGGTTGACTCCCAGAGTAGTAAGTCGACTGGAATGTTAATATTGACTCTGTTATCTCATTTAAAATCAGTTTAATTTGTTTAAACGCTCTTTGGTAAAAAGAGTGTTTAAAATATATCCTACTTTTGAACTACAGTCTATTAATCTTAATGTAAGTGGTTCAAATTTTATGTGGTAAGATTGCTTTGTATATTACTGTTCCACATATAATTTATAAGCTACATCTTTGAGGTAGGGTGTGATCCTGTGTTTCAGAACTTCTCAGTTCCAGACAGACAGAAAGATTGTGAGCTCAAGGTAGCATGGGCTATCTAACAGGACCCACTCTCAAAATAAAACAAACAAAATTGTGTCCTTTAAACACAAGAATTTATTCTCTACTTGTGGAATATTTACATGTAATAAAAGCAACATTGAAGAAATACCAGAGGTGTGTTTGCTTATTCATAAACAATGGGGATATTAGTATATCTCTCAGAAGATTGTCTTGAAAGCACATGGGACCATTTACAAAAAATTTTTGGCACAATTCTTGTCAAAGTCACATAGTAGACAATTGATAAATGCTAGCTATTTTAACATAGCTTGCAGCATAGTTCTAGAACTGTTTGACAAATGGTAGCTTTGTATCAAAGAGGTATATCATACACTACATATTCATTTTATTTATTGTTGCCTTCTGGAGGTCATTATTGACTCAATGCATATAGTCCACATAAAAGGAATGACTAGAAAAACAGTTGAAACCACACAAATTGCTTATTTTGACTAAATCAGTCAGTAATTGGAGACTTAGAAATTGCATATAGTTCTTTTCATTTTAGTAATGCCAGGATAAAAGATTTGATAAAGAAGAATTTACACTTCCCTGAGTGTTCCCTTGGGTTCTCTCTCCTTACACAGAATTAAGAACATTCCTTGATTTTGATTAATATAACAATATTCAAAATATTTTAAAAATTTACAGGCAGTCCTATGTAACCAAGGCTGTCTTCAAATTCAGTCTATCAAGGATGATCTAAAACAAACGTCTTATCTTCCTGCTTCCATCTCCTAGGTAGAGGGATTACAGGTGTCTACAATGATGTCCAGTTATTAAAGGGCTATGGATGAACTACAGGGCTTCCTGAAGGCTAGGCAATCACCCTTCCAATGGAGCTATCTATATACCTAGCCCCTGAAAACCTCATATTTGTCTCAATCACTCAATTAGAATAAAAAGACATGGAAGACGGGATTAAAAGGAGAACTTCAGCATTGTGTCCATCCTTCTTCACTATCTTGATGTGGTGACAAAGGGATATGTTGGGAGCCGACTTTTAACAGAAAGCAGCTAGAAAGCAGCTATCCATGCCTGTAAGGCGCACGTGCTAGCCACGCCTCCAAGGCTTACATCATATCCACGTGCCTACAAGGGGCGTGGCAAAAGTGTATAAATACTCCAGATTTCCCTTCAATAAAGGACTAGACTCAGGACTAGACTTGATACTGGATCAGAACCTCTGTCTTGTCTCCATTTCTAGCGTCTCTTCCCCTTATCCCCATTTCTCTTTCCCTCTAGACCCTGACCCGAAGACCGGAGCAAGCCGCAACATTTTTTGTTAAGTCTTTTGTCTCAAGCCAGGTAGAGCAGAGCCGGTTGCAACAGGGATAGACAGTGGAACTCAGGCATTTGACATCTTCTACCTGAGATCTCTGAGATTAATATCTTGTTCCATCTTGGAATATATGTCATCAACTAAATTCACTTAGGGTTGCTCATGTGTGCATGGGCTTAGGGTTGACCACTCAGTACTGAGAAACCTTAAAAGGTTGCTCATCCCTGGGGAAGACTGGTACTCTCTCTCTTAGAAGCCATTGATTACCCATAGCTTTTCATGGGCGAAGTCTTTGTGCCTTGTCAAATGCAGGTCTTGTCTAGGCAGCCATATTTTTGAGATTTACTTGGTGCAGCTTGCAGGTAAACTCATGAATTTGAGAGAGGTCACTGGAGGAGTTGGAGGGGGAAAGGGTGAGAAGGAGAAAGGAAGGAGTTGGAGGATATAACTACCCACTCATGCACAGAGTTCTCAAAGGTAATACATTTAAATGTGTAAAGGACCCATGGCTAATGTCTGTCAGCAATACGGCAGTGTATCAGTCAGTGCTTTCCAAGTTACATTTAAAAACCTGCCAGGTGAGCAGGTGTGAGCCGGTGTACTGTTTAACTGCTCCTGTCCAATTGGACCTGCAAACCCTGACCACTTAGTCATGCTCTCCTCCTCCTATCCCCGGTCTGTACGTCTTTCAACCTTTGAAGCACAAATACACATCCTCAGGCACAAGTGTGTCTGTGACCCTCTTCCCTTGTGGGTGCTTCATCCAGGCATACATGATTTGTGGCTTTGGCACCCTGATTTGGGTTTTTGCCCTTGAAAAAGTCTCCAGTTCTCCATGTGTGTATATAGCAAATGAAGCATAGGAATGGCATAATTAGTACACAGCGGATCATGCTGTTTCCCTGGACTGCATGCACCTCAACAGAAAAATGACTTAGGAACAGCACGTTGTATTTTGCCTCTTGTAACCTCCCTGAATCTTCCCTTCCAGATGACAAGCACAGAATTGTGGATTGCATGGGTGCTTGGCAGTACGTTTTATTCCAAGCAAACTTAATACGCTTACATAATAAAACCTGTATGCTAATTCTGAAATAAAAATGATTGACCCTGGCACTGGGACACTGGTCACTGGTCACTGCTCACCACCTGTCCCAAGAGCACCACTGTATCAAAGTAAGGAGAGGCTTTGCAAATATCCATTTCATCTGTAGAGTACAAAAGTGCTCTTTGTCTCCTGGGACGTCCAGATAACATATAATCATGCCTCACTTAATCTTAACCTAGAAAGTGACATAGGACAGGTGCTTCAAAAGTGAGGTCAAATCAGAATTTGAGCTGAGATGAATAGATATTTGACCCCAAAGATGACAATCTGGGAAGCAAAGAAACTTGTAGAATACTTAAGAACTAATACCAAAAGGCACAACATGAATTAAAATTCCCCAGAATGATGAGTGTATATCATCACAAAACAGACACTCCAGGGAAGGAAGGCAAGTATCCTAAGGCATTTGCCTCCAAAGACACTAGATATGTTTTGTTTAAGTTAGAATAATAATTTGATTTTCCCGGCATCAAGAAGGCCTTAGTATTTATTATGAGATGTTTAACACTAAACCCCGAATGATCTGAGTACATTAGGATGAGTTTGTGCACGATCAAATCAATCAGAAAGTTAGAAACAATTCAACCAAATTATTCTGGTGGGCTGTTGGAATCATCCCACCTCCCTTCACTATTCAATTTCCCTGTTTCATACCTTCGGAGAAGATTCTTAGCTGAGGGATAAGTAATAAGAAAATCCACATTCTAAAAATGGCTTAAGTCAGAAAGCAACAATGTTATTGAATGGATTTCTTTTCATTTTATCCACTTATTTAATACCTGGGCATTGCCTCCAGACATTTTGAGTTCAAATGAACACGGCCAAGAGGTGGGGGAGTACAGACGCCTAACTCTTCGCAGAATTTCTAATTTCATGTAGTGACTTTTTACAACCCATTATAATAAAATGAGTTGCATTCATCATACTCTAACAACAATAATGAAATCATAAGCTGGGCAATAATTAACTCCAATAGACATTTATCATTTGGCCAGAAAAACAACTGAGGTCTCATGCTGCAGAAAAGCTCATTTTTAAGATTTTACATATGAGGCTCCTTTGCCAAACTCAAACTCCTATTGATTAGATCCAATAGGTGGGATAGTGTTCTTTGGGCTTCATTCCACCAAGGATGTTGGAAACAGAACAGGAGGTAGTGCTCATGCTTGTTCTTGTGTGCATTTGTAAGCTGCAGAACCCAGTGGGTTGTTTGCTCTTACTGGAACCATTGCTGTTGTAAAGCTTTCTTTTTACCCATCAGTGTTTAAAACTCTCTTTCAGAATTAGTTTTTAACATGCCTGTTCCTATGGTATGATTTTACTAACACTGGTCAGAGCAATGCACTAGGTCAAACCTTTAGTTCATATCCTAGGACCCAAGCAATAGACAAGAGATTTTCTGAGGACTGGTCACTCTTCTGAAGTCAGTGACACTATGTACTCCTGAAAACGATCAGTTAAGTTCCTGGGTGGGCCAATAATTGCTGTTCAGGATAGCATTACAATGTTATACGTCCCTTACAAACACTGCTACACTCAGTCCCAGAATGATTGCCAGTCACTCTTCCCACACATGGTAGAATTGAACACTGTACCCACAGTCACAATGTCAGTTCACAAGCCTCACTCTGCACCAAAAATGGAGTCGTTAGTAGTATTTGAGCTAATCCATCAAATGCCACTTAACATCTCAAGCTGGAGATGGTTCTTTCCCATAAATAATATTAAAAAGAGGGGAAACTATAAGTTCTCCAATAAATTATCTTTAAAACTAAGCCTTTTATGGATAAATTTAAGAGATACACATTTTAGAGGCCCGGGGACACGACACAGTAAGTCAAGTATTTGATGCAGAAACATGAAGTCTTGGGTTTGCATCCCCAGTACACACATGAAAAAGTCTGGTGCATTGGTGAGCACCTGCAATCCCATCCTAGCATTAAGCAGGTAGAGACAGTAGGACCTCAGGGGCTCACTGGCCACCCAGTCTAGCTGAATCAGGCAGTGAGCACCAGATTCAGTGAGACATTCTGTGTCAAAATGGAAAAAAATATAGGTAGGGAAATGAATCCTACTATGCTAAGATCTCACACAATATGTCTTCCCAGAAGTCTCATCAAGGAGAGGCCAGCCCTGCTAGCCACCAGAATTGCCATTTCCAAAGCCAGGTGAAGCAGAGGAGGAAATTGATGGCTTATATGTACATTACATTTTGTATGTGTTTATACAAAACCACAAAAACACCAAAAATTAAGAAAATTAAATAAATAAGATTTTGTTTTATTCTTTATTCTTTGTGGTATTAGTGAGAAGACAGAATCAAGTAATGGAATCCTCTAATATTATGCACATCTTACAGAATGCATAGACAAGACCTGGTTGCATCAAACACTCTGTCATGTGACAAATACACTTAGGTCTGAAGCACTAAGCAGTTGGTGGCATGCCTCCCATGTACAGTTCAACCCTCTGAGATAAAGTATATTCTCAAAGCTAAAATAACAAATGGATGATTAATAACCTCCAGGTAGCAGCATGGACTTCGTCCCACATACACACCCAGCGTATTAACCTTCACGCTTCAAACCAGTCTGACAGGTACAAAGTGCAGTGCAGGAAGAAGAGACAATTACTGGAAAATTAGACCCACATAGGTGATTGGAAGCTGCCTTGGGGAATATGGCTTCTTGTAAACACGAAATTATGAATGCCTTAATTTCTGTCTCATTATGTTCCATTTCTAGTTGCCCAGCCACAGCCTCAAGACAGTACTGACTACATTGATATTCATACTGACATAAAAACTGCCAGTATTGTCACAAGCTTTTCTTAAGATTTCTTGAGAAATGTGTGCCCTGCCAGACTTGTTGTCTACTTGGGTTATTATGGGGCTGCACATAAAGGGATATGTACTGCTGAGTATACCGGCTGAAGAGATAGATGACTCAGTGGGTAAAAAACGTTTGTAGCCCAAGTGCAACCTCCAAAACTCACACAAGATATATATATACTGGTTGCACATCTGTAATTCTAGAACTCTACACATGACATAGGAGGCAAAGACAGAAGAATCACCAAAAATCACACAGGCTAGCAAGCCTGAAGGACAAAATATGTCAGAAGAAAGAAAGGCCCTGACTTAGCAACGTGGGAAAACTTGAGTAGGTAAAGTTGATCTCTGAATTCAGTACACATGTTCTGGCATATGTGTACCTGTACACACACACACACACACACACACACACACACACACACACACGGGAGAAACACCAAAAGTATTTGTATAATCTTTCTATATCTATATCTGTCTACCTATCTATATCCCTCTATATACACCTATATAAATAAATATAAATAAACTTGTATTATTCAACATAAATGTGAGTTTCTGGCCAGCCATGTTCTGCATAAAATTAACTATCCAAGCATCTGATGGTTGTGGTGAACAAGACAACCTACCTAGGGCCTGATAATTTCCCATTTGAAGAGTCTTAGGCAGGATGCAGAGTAATATCCATTACACTACAGACAGAATCCTTGTTCCATAGATATTCCATTATAAGACATAATATCTTCCTTGCCAAAGGGATAAAGAGGAGGAGGGGATCGGGGGAGCTGAAGAGAGGAAGATGAGAAGGAGGAGGAAGGGGAGGAGGAGGACATTTTCTCAACTGTGCAGCAACTTGCTATCAAAAGTCTTCATCCAGAACATTCTAAAATAGGACCTATTTACAAAACTAGCTTTCTGGGGAGTTTACTTTAATGGTGTGGGGTCTTTATCCTGCCATGGAAATGTGAAACAAAAACACCAATTTACAATAGCCATTGTATTGTAGTTAGGTTTGTACACTGGATGCAATTTCAGTTCTTTGAAGAGGGTTTCTGAAGTAAAGAAAGGAGAGAGAGAGAGAGAGAGAGAGAGAGAGAGAGAGAGAGAGAGAGAAGAGATATTGCAGGCTAGGACTCTAAACGACACTAAGAAGTAAGGTGGCAGCATGACTCATATTCAGCAGATGCACTATTAATCTAGAATTAATTTTTATGTCTGGTTAACTAGACAAGGCAACTAACAGGCATTTGAGACTGTGCATTTTCATCTGTCTTTCAAGGATTAGAGCCTTTATTCAGCACTTACTCAAACTCCACAATCCTTAGCATAGTATCTATTCTTCCACTCCAACTTTTAAAGCTTCCCATTCGTTTCACCACACTCTTACTGCTCCATCTTTCAGCTTCAGATTTTGTATTGACCACCCTTCTAGAATATCCCCTTCCTTTAAATTTTCTACGCTAACTACATACTCATTGTCTGCTGTTCTTCTGATTCGAAATCTGAACCTTTTGAAAACATTATATACCCTGGTTCTCCTAGGCTCTGTTGCAGAATTACACCCCATTCTCTGGGTTTATTTTCTCCTAAACATTGTCTTCCTTTGTTAACTTCTGTGTGCTGGCATGCATGCTCCATGGAAGAAGAAATTATGCCTTTCTTGTAGACCACTGAGGACTGGTCTTGACACACATGTTTTTGACCCATAAAAGAAATTAGAAAGTATAACTGACTGGTGTATGATAAAATAAAGACAGCTTCTCTCTGGACTCTCATCAGTAAATCATTACCTGGAACAGCACAGACAACAAGGTGTAGAGAGGAAATGATTCTGGAAAACGGTTCTGGATCAGTGCTGGTCCTGACATGAAAGACATACTGCTCCAAGGTTTTACATCATTTTAGAGTCTTCTATCATGTGAGTATCCCCAACACAACAGGAGCATCATTCCGGGTTTTGATAAAACTCTTTTCATACTTCTGTTATTAAGAAAATCTGCATAGCATACAAGAGTCCTCCCCTCTCAGCCTTAGCCTTTGTAACCTACGATTTATGAAGTAGTGTTTTTAGAATACTAATCACAAAAGGCACTGAGACAAATCTGACCCAAGGAGTCTGACCCACATAAGAGATGAACGCTAATGACACAGCTGCAGTACAATAAGAACACTTGAAATTATTAAGAAGTCAGACCTAGAGACACTAGATTTTACAAAATCACTATGCTGTGTTGGGAAAATTTCAGAAGTGCTGCTCACAAGAAAATAGGCCCAGAAATGAAACCTCCAGCTGGCTTTCAAAACAGAAAAGAGAGACAGAGACAGAGACAGAGACAGAGACAGAGACAGAGACAGAGACAGAGACAGAGACAGAGACGAGAGGAGAGGAGAGGAGAGGAGAGGAGAGGAGAGGAGAGGAGAGGA